>JANZXR010000006.1:5438190-5458680 GCA_027575705.1 Erythroxylum echinodendron | reverse complement strand
ATGCATATGTCACTATACATTTATACACTCCTAAACATGGCAATTTACCAATATACCCTTCCTATTGGTGAGGGGATATTACAGACTCAGTTTTGGAGTAAAAGACAAATTCATACAACATAATAGACAGGCACAGGTGTTCCAGCCTTATTTTTGAGATGATTATCCAATAAGGTAGGAGGGGACAACTGGTATAGGACACTATAGTTAACAAGATCTACAAAAACTCAAAATCATGACTAGACACTGTCACAACTTATATGACCTTTCGTGCAAAATATTATTCCAAAAGATAATGAATGCCTTATATACTAAGGACGACAAATCAGCAATGGTTAAATCCCATTCGCTAAACAAAACGAATGAAGGAATTTAGTAACCTACTGCCATTCATTCACATTCCAATTGCATATCTGAAACCCATATTTAAAATCATTACAACAAAGTAACTTTTGGCTATGTTTTCTTTACTACGACTTGAAAATCGTAAGTAAAAGTGACCTTAATTGTAATAAAAATGTTGGAGTCAAATGATCAACAAGTTTTAAAAAAGTATTGGTGACATTTAATATATGCTGCATTATATATCCATAGTTAATAAGGTTTGATGACATTTTTTAACTATGTACTCAGTTTCATAGCTAAAAGTTTTTAGCTATGAAATATTTTTCATAGCTAAAAAAATTTGATGACATTTTTTAACTTTGAACTTATTTACATAGCGACAAGTTTTTAGATACCAAATAATTTTCATAGCTAAAACACAGATTCCATATTATCAGCTACCAAAATAGATTTCGTAGTTAAAAACATTTAGCTACAAAAATATATTCACAGCTAAAAGAAGAACAAAAGACAATGAAAATTATGTTGTTTTGTCCACTCAAATGACGTGGTTTTCTTCATATTGATATCCTGATTAAGAACGATATTCATTTGATTAAGTTTTCTTCATCTTCATCGTCATCTTCTAGAAGTTGTAGTGTTCGTCCGTCTTTGTACTCATCTGGTGTGTTCATTTGTCTTCGCTCTGTCCACAAGAAGGTTCTTCTTCTTCTTTAGGCAATTGAGGTTTTAGTTCATTGCCAAGTTTCTTCAAGTCATAGGATCTCTCATAAATTCAAAATGGTTTGTTTACCTAAATTAAGAAGTTGTCCAAATAAGTTATTAAAATTCATAATAGTCTTACTTAAAATTCAGAATAGTATTAGTGTGTACAACATGGAGATGGTTGGTTGTAGACTTGGAAATTCCGTTAAGTCGTTATATTACAACTGAATGATATTATTGTGCCCTTCATTAGACCGTTGTCTCAAGAATAATGCATCATCTACATCTATTTTCGAGCTTTCTCTGAGTTATGGGTAAGTTTTATTTAGGTAACTAAATCAACATGAACTGATACTTGTTTAGAAAATCATAACTTAATTTTGGGGGCCAATGGAAAAATAGAAACTAGGGTTGTGTCTACTATCAAATTTTATTGTTCTTGGAATTGTTTTCTATTAGCTTCTTGAAATTGTTTTCTACTAGTCTATGTTAAACAAAGATTTCAAAATTTTGTTTAGTCTCTTATTGTCGCTATTAATTTTATGGGTTTTATTGACTTGTGGCCTAAAGAACAACATTTCCCTAGATTTTCAACAAATTTTTGTAATAAAAAAATTAAATACAAACTGTAAGACTGTCTATGCATTATTGAAATTGATCACTTATGTATTAATTCCTTGTTTTCACATATTAGAATAAAACTTATTTGAATTCTAAATTTTTTAATCTTAAAATGATCTGTCATCTTTTAAATTTTTAAAAAGTATGTATTTTATATTCAAAGTCACTTTAAGAGTTAGAAGTCGAATGATAGAACTCAAACCCATTAAATGTGGCTTATTTCTATCACTTAACCTAAAATTGTTATGTTCTTTGAATCACTTTGAGTGGCCAAATAAAGGAAGGATTAAGGATTAGTACTACAATTTGGAAAAGATTCATTTGTTTTCATGATATATATTAAAAAGTGCAAAGTAGGAATTTGTCAAACGCAAAGTATGTTGTTGACCAATACTGAATGATACATTATGAAAATTAATCCATATTAGCATATACATCATCTTGAGTTTCTCCATTTTTTAGTATTTTGTCTACAAAAGACTAACTAGTAAGGATTGCCATCTTTCGCTGTCCAAAAAAAGCATAAAATGATTTGAACCATTCAATATGTCTCAATAAACAAAACTTAAAGGCTTAAGTTCTATTATATTTTGTTTCTTTGTTTGTGCCACTCCATCTTAAATAATTTTGCTTTATGGTTTATCTATTTTGGATTTATTTTCATTGTAAATGGTACTAAATGGCTAAAATCCATTCCAAATAAAACATTGATCTCCTCTACATAATCGCTAACTAAGTACAATGGTGATGACAACAATAAAGAGTTCTCATTTATTCTTTCTTAAGAGTTCTTTGATATGTTTGTAAAGAATGATGATAATAATAATAATTTAATTATAAATGTAGTCGAACAAGAGGTGCTAAAGCTCATAATAGCGAAAGCACGCGTTGAGTCAAATCTTATAGTTCTTGCTTTAGAATTTATAGGTATGTTTAAAACTAGCTGCTCGAATTCTGATGAAAGTTTGAGTAAAAGCTTAGATACATTAACTGTAGATTCATGCTTAAACACTTTATTAACCTTATTGCAAACTAGTTAGGATGTGGTTAGAAGTGACTTTCACATTCTTGATCTATAAAATTGAATATAAATATGGGTTTTGAGATGGGTTCATGCTTCCTATTCTAAGCTAGCTCATATTTCTTAAGTACAAAAGCTTATGTTGTCATATATCTTATTACAGGGTTTGTCATAGTCTGCTAACCAATTGCATTCTTTAGTAGAATTCAAACTTGGTATGTCAACCTAAATTGATTTATAATTATGTTATTACAACTTAAATTACATTTATTAATTAAGTAATTTAATTATAATTGTATAACTACATGGACAAAAGTTGGATGACTTGTCAGAAATTGTCCACTCTAACTTTCTTTTGTCTTATTATAATGTTGGTAACATTTATGTTGTTAACATGATTAATGTTGATGATTGAATATATATTGACTATGATGATTGAATATATCATGAAAGTGCTCTTTATATCATCTCAAACGTAATGTTGGTAACATTTATGTTGTTAATGCAATTAATGTTGATGATTGAATGTATGTTGATTTCTAACTTTTATGTTTTTTTAATAGATATCTAACATAATAGCACTTAGTAGAAGCAAAGGGAAGAAGGCAACTATACAAATTGTAGAATGGAAGGATCCGTAAGTTTAACTAGTTCAATAAATTAGTGTCATCAATTCAATTCCTAGCCAACAATAACATTCTACTTAAACACCAATGAAATTAGTCATACACAACTTCATTTTGCCTCAAACAACAATGAAGCAACTATAGCAAGTTTGTTCAACTTTAACACCTTCAACTAGATTTATGCTCAAATATATATTTATACATTATAATATTCCTTTATCATTATTTATTTGTTGTCAACTTAAAATGCTAGTATTAGAAAAATATATAGAGATAAAATTAGAGGTTGTGAATTGCAACGAATGAATTACAAGTTATCAATACAGATTGATATTCAGCAAGGTCATTATGTAGACATGGTCCAATCTACAAAAGTTTCAATTAAGTCGAGGATTATTGCAAGAATAGAATTACTTTATCTGAAACATGTTAAGGACTTGAAGGAAGAAAAATTGCTTGAAAATGCTTTGGATAACATTACAGTAATTTTTCAAAATATTTAACTATATGCAATATTTTTTAATTATTTTAAGATTAGTTACACTTTTACTTATTGTTCAAAGTTGAAATTGAATATTGTGGATATTGAGAACTCAGATATTTCAAACTGTGTTAATTATTGAAATAAAAGACCAGGGATCCTCGTTTCAAGTTGCATAAGTATTATAAATCTTTTCCTTCTGATACATAGGCACGAAGACATGTTCTCAAACAAATGTCCAAAAAAATTGGAATAGTTTGTGTTATTATTGAGATGACCTGAAAGTTTAGTTTTTTTTTTACCTTTATGTTTGCTTCCATTAATCTTATTAGATGATTTAACAAAAATGTTATCTTTTTTTCTTTATTTAGGAAAATTGTGAGAAGGCAAAGGAGAGTAGGGAAAAATGAAAATACCTCATAATTAAGGATCAAAATCGTTTGTAATTGTCTGAAGTGAATATGTAAGATCTTTGTTTGTAAGTTATATCAATATACAATATATTATTTATTATGCCTTGTATTTTTTTCAAAAAATAGAGTGAGAAAGAACTATATGGACAAGAGTGTGATAAAATCACATTATATAAAGTCACCCGCTATAAGAAAGCAAAAGATGAGTGTCAGAAGAAGCAAAAAACAACTATGTAAATATAAAAATTTATTCAATATTTTAGTTCATTTATTAATGTAGTAGTAAGTAGTAATATTTGGATTGAATATTGGTTTTCTTTTTTTAATTTTAGAATAAGATGCAAGAGTTATTAGAGAAATCTATGTCCGAAGGGAATGAGCTCAGAAACGTCTTGGCTATGTCCTTAGGCCAAATGTGTCAACCTTAGCATATAAAATAATTATTCAACACATTCAAGAGGAAAACAACAAGCTTAAGACTGCATTACAAGCTTAAGTAATCAGGTGACAAGAAACTTGAGTAAAATTAGCAAAACATGATATGTTATTCAGAAGATTACTTGGCTCGGATTATGATAGAAATGATCAAGAAAGCAAAGGGTGTTAATTATGTCTCCTATACTTTTTTCCTTTCAATGCCTGTATGTATTATTATTTAAATTTAATACTTTTTCTTGGATTACAAATTGATGAAGATGCAATTGATGATTGATTATGTCCTAAATGGTAACGTTATTTAATGTTTGCTTTAATTAGAACTAAATACTTTTTGTTTCAATACTCAATAATACTTTTAGTATATTTTAACTAAGTTTTTGGATGATTACAAATTCATCAACATAGACAACACAAGGTATAAGCTTTTTGGATGATTACAAGTTCATCAACATAGACAACACAAGGTAGTCGTTCGATTTATGCTTTAATATTTTTGCAAGATAACCATTTACAATTTGTAAACTAATCTCTTTATTTATTGTTTTGTTTATAATAATTGTTAAAGTTGTCATTAATATCTTGTCTAGGAAGAATATTATTTTTGCTGGTATAATTTAATGATATTTATATAATTTTACTTTTTAAATACAATGCTCATTATTTTGAATTAATTAAATTTTATACAATTTATTTGCATAATAAATTTACAATAAAAAATATAATGATACATTATATTGAAAACATATTGTTCAATAATATGGATTAAATATGTAACAAATAACATATTGCCACATTATTAAAAACATATCAAATAATATTTGACTACGTTGTATAAAATGTAGCAAATAAAATTAGGCTACATTATATAAAATGAACATTTGAAAACATAGCTAAATAATTTTGGCTATGTCTAGAAAATAGTAACTAAAATTATTTAACTACATTTCTAAAAATGTAGCTAAAAATATTTAGCTAAGTTTTTAAAAACGTAGTTAAAAATGTTTGGTTATGATTCTAAAAATGTAGCTAATAGTATTTAGCTGCAAAAAAAAAAACATAGCCAAAAAATATTGGCTACGATTTTGAAAATGTCGCTTATAATTTTCGGCTATGAAGATTTGACAACATTTTGTGCGATGAAACCAGAATTTAGCTAAAAATTATAGGCAAAGTTTTTTAGACATTTAGCTACATTTTTTTTTTTGGTAGCCAAATAGCAACTTTGTTGTAATGAACATCATATTTTAAGTTTAAAATAAAATGAATCTTGCTATTAGCCTATTATAACATCTTCCATCTTCAAGGAAATATTAAGTACCTATATGGTTGAGAGCCGTGAATGAAGTTGTAAGTAATTCTTTTCCTTTGTTTTCTTTTTTGGTTCATGATAAGCATTCCTGTTGGTTTCGCAGATTGGTTTCGCAGATTAGGCTTTGGACATGCCACCAAAAGCTACGGTCGCAGATTTCCTAATGCCTCGTAGAGAATGTCGTTCACTGAAAGTCATAAATCAGATGTATCAACTAAAGTAAGTGAATAGATTAGACATGCTTATTGGTTAAATCTAACTTTGGATTCGTCTTTGAATTATGTCCATATTAAAAGATTAGAACAAAAGCATGGGACCATCCTGCGACATTATGATTATAAGCTAGGTGGCAACATAATTCAAAACAATGATAAGTTCCTTTTGAATAGTTAAAGCAACTTTAATGCCGGTTTACTATTTTTTTTCCTTGTGATGATTTTCCAAGACAAAATACCAGCTATTATGAGCAAGATTTGCAACAGTGGTAGCTTGTAGTGTGGCCTTTATTTTCAAAGTTAATAGAGCATGAAATAGGAAACTAGCTATCCCTTCTCTAACCAGATTCCAAACTTGTTCAGTTTTTTTAAGTAATCGATCCGAGATATTTGGCATTATAACAACTGAAACAAGCCTGTTTGAATTCCATCTTAAGTCAAGATTTCTAAACGGTCAGAACTGTGTCAACTAATCCCGACACGCTTCCAGAGGCTATCTACAATTAACTAAACATAGAACATAATCTGAATGCCAGAAACCAATAAGTTGCAGAACTTCGCATTTGAGAATTGTGAACATGCAAAAACTACACTTATTTTGTTTTGGTCTAGCTCTTCTGATCATATACATACTCAGAAGTCAGAAGAGATTCAAACCCCTTTAAGAACACAATTCCCTTCTCGTTACCAGTTCCCAACTCTTTCCCACAATCATAGAAGAACAAACTTCAAATCCAAAAACCCTTCAACTTAGTAAGCTTTTTTCTTCATAGAAACTGCTTAGGGAATCAATATATATGAACTATTCCTGGTCGGAAGCCCCAGTAGTATTCCTGCCCTTCACTGTTCTTCTCCCGCTAGTGGTGCCACCTTCATACCTAGCATTCCCGTCGTTGAGAATCAAGGGAGCGTCGTTGGCCTCTTCTCCGTCGTCTACGGTGGCTATGTGAATGCAGGAACATCTCTCTAACGACCCAAAAAACGCACTCGCCACTCCATTGATGAACCACATAGCAAGCCCGTCAAACTTTGTACAACCAGGAGACGATCCATGGTTTGGAGAGGTGCGCACTGATCTGGGATCGACTCCATCTGAGGGAAAACTGAAGACATCAGTGCAAGTAGAGGAGGTGGTGGTAGCAGCCATGAATTGGAAGACTCCAAGCCGTAGTATAGAGTAAGATAAAGAAAAGAATTGGTTTTCAGGGCCTTTTATTTGTCCTGGAGTCTTTAAGGGAACTATGTCAAGGCTTGTCCTAATTATTACGGTGGAATTATAATGTGAAATCGTGAAGTCTTGAAATACAAAGCATGCGTAGGACTAGTGTAATGTGATTCTAATGAATGTCTTTAGTTGCTAATGGGCCAATGACGGTAAGTAAGTAAAATCATTAAGGAACAACAATGGATTTTTTAATCATTCTTGTCAGATCTTGACGCTTGCTTTTATAAATAATTTAGACCACCTCAAAATCGACATCGGATTACCTTTGAGTAGTCAAATCCAAGAATTTCGAACTGATTTTTTGATCCTATTACGATCATATCGGATTCTTCGTATGAGATGATAAATAGCAGCGCAAAGCTTTCTCGTTTGTTAAAATTCAAATATATTCAGACAAGATTCACATTCAACAAAAGATACATGAGTAATAGGCCAAGCTTTCACTTCCGCTAGGTGGTCAATCACCATATTGTTCGATGACACTTCAATTTTACCGTTCTGATGATTCGTAAAGAGTAAAATACATTATAAAAGAAGCAAGGTAAGGATTGTAAAATGAATAACACATCAAGGGCACACACGTCATGTCCATTGCCAACTATTAGACTTTTCTATTATAACAAACGCACAACAGATGGCTGATATTCATCTGTAACAAATAACAATATTATTCCTTTTTATGTTGTAATTCTCGAATGTACACTAAGTGTATATAAACAGTACGTGGGCCAATAAAACTTATACATATTCCATTCCTTTAATAAATTCTTACATAATATCAAAGCTTTCCTGACCAACTTCGTGGATCCTAACTTTGGCTCGTCAGCTATTAGCTATAATGCCACACAACCTTTCACTCCTTATCTTGAGTTTCTCATTCCCATTAATTTTGACAGGTAGAATTTCATCAATTGGAGAGCACAAGTACTTGCAGCCATAAGAGCCCTTGAACTTGAACACTTCATCACCACTGCACCTCCTCAAATTTTTAGTGCAGATGCAGATCAAGTCACTGACAACACAGACTACAATACCTGGTGCAGAACAGATCAGTTGCTACTATATTGGTTGCTCTCAACTATTGGAGAAGAAGTGATTGGTCAGGTAAATCATTCTAACTCCTCCCACCAAATATGGCAAATTCTCGAAAATCTTTATGCTCAAACCTCCATGGTTAGAGTCCTGCAGCTCAAACATCAACTCTCAATAATTAAAAAGGGATTACATACTATATCCGAATATATTTAGAAAGTTAAAACTATAGGAGACTCACTTTAAGTTGCAGGACATGCCATCATAGAGTATGAACTAATATTAATTGCTCTCAATGGTCTTGGTCATGAATATGATCCGTTATGGTTTATTTAACACACTCTATAGAAACCTCAACTTTACAAGAAGAGAAATACTCTCTCATGATGTATGAAACAAGAATAGAACAGTTGAATACAATTACCCAGACAAACATCTCATCACTTGCTGACAACTAAGCAACTTTTAACAATAGTAATCAATAACGTAACAATCAAGGTAAGAGTAGCTTTAAAGGTAGAGGAGTTCGTGGAATAGGAGGCAGATGGAATGAAAATCGAATATTTTGTCAACTATGCCATAAACTTGGCCATGAGGCACTCAAATGTCACAAAAGGTTCGACATATTGTAGCAAGCAAGCAATAACCAACCATAAAGATCTAACAGCAATGGAAGATCTACACAAAACAATCCACAAGGCTATCTTCAATCCTATTTGGCTTTAAATCAGCAAGGTAATCCCTATTCTAAATCACTTAGTGACAGTACATTGTTTGTAGATAGTGGAGCTACAAATCATGTAACAGTAGACCTCAACAACCTTTCAATCAGTTTAGAATATGGTGGCAAAGATCAACTCACTGTTGGAAATGGTACTTCTCTTCATATTGCTAATGTGGGTTCATCTCATATTCACTTCCAAGATAGCATAAACACACCTCTTGCATTGAAACAATATCTACACATTCCAAACATAACCAAAAATCTATTGAGCATATCTAAACTCACTGAATATAACAAGATTATTGTTGAGTTTATTGATGTTAATTTTTTGTTTAGGGACAAGGCAATAAGGAAGGTATTGCTCAAGGGAGTGCTTCACGATGGCCAATATGGTCTTGAAGCCACCAAGCCACAAAATCAAATCAGGCTAGTCAAACAATCACATTCTACTCCTGGTTCTAATGTTTTCGGTTCTCCACACTACACAGATTTTCTTTCTTCAAACAAAAGTCATTGTGAGGCAAATTTAGCACGAAAGAATGCAAATATTTGACATGTCAAACTAGGACATCCTTCCATCAAAATATTGGAACAAAATTTGAGTTCAATGAAGTTCAACATAAACCTAAACAACTTGTCCTTTTATGATGCGTGTAAATAAGGAAAATTGTATAAGTTACCATTTTAGAAAATTGTATAAGTTACCATTTCAAACACATGGCATCACAACCCATTAGATATCATTTATTCTGACTTTTGGGGATTCTCTACGTATCTCTCAATAGAAGAACATAAATATTATCTCATTTTTGTTGATGCTTGCACTAGGTTTATATGGTTTTATCCCCTAAAGCTAAAATCAGACACACTATCTGTTTTCATTAAATTCAAAACCAATATTGAACTTCATTTAAACAAAAAAATCAAACCCTTTTACACTGACATGGGAGGGGAATTTAAAGCTTTATTACCTTACTTTACACAATATGGGATACAAACATGTTTGAGTTGTCCTTATACTCACCAATAAAATGGTATTTCCGAAAGAAAATATAGACATATCACTGAAACAGGCCTGAACTCTCTTATCCCATTCTCATATGCCTCTTACCTATTGGCTTGAAGCCTTTTCTACAGCTACATTTCTCATTAATAATCTTCCATCTCCAAGACTCAACAACATCTCACTATTTGAAAAGCTATATAACAAACCACTAAATTATCTCTACCTCAAAACCTTTAGCTGCAACTGTTTTCCTTAATTTAAACACTATTCTCATCATAAATTTGATTTCCACACCACAAAATGGATTTTTCTTGGATATAGTTCAATGCACACATGCTATAAATGCCTAAACAATCAAGGTGTGATTTTCATATCTCTCCATGTAGAATTCAATGAAGAAGAGTTTCCATTTCCTCAACTTTTTCCTTCACACTCAAACAAAAATGCAGCTTCACCAAGTCTTCCTATATCCACTCTATCTTCAGCCTCATTCTATCTAAAGGAAACCTTAGATCACTCCTCAATAGTAGAACACTCCCAATCACCAGAATCCTCTATTAGTCGATAGTTAAGCTCTCCAACTCCTTGCTCACCATCCTATACTATCACCTCTAACACTGCATTCAATGAGTCCATCTTCCCATTACCACCTAACACTCATCCTATGCAAATTCACTCCAAAAGTGGTATCTTTAAACCCAAAAATCTATTCTACCACTCTTGCCTCTACCCCACATACTGAGCCTACAACGGTTTCAGAAGCCTTAAATGACCATATATGGTTTTAAGCTATGCAAGCTGAACTTCTTGCTTTACTACAAAACAATATTTGGACACTTGTTCCCTATAAAACAACTATGCAAATTCTGGGTACCATTTAGGTGCTTCGAACTAAATACAATGCTGATGGGACCATTTCTAAGTATAAAGCTCATTTTGTTGCCAAACGGTTCAATCAAACCCCTAGTGTTGATTTTTCAAAGACCTTTAGTCTAGTTGTTAAAGCCTCAACAATTAAAGTCATTATGTCACTTGTTGTTTCCCATCACTGGGATATATAGCAAGTGGACATTAATAATATATTTTTGAATGATAAAATACAGAAAACAGTCTACATTCGTTAACCATAAGGATTTGCAAGCTCAACAAAGCCGCATCATGTTTGCAAGTTAAGTAAGGCTCTCTATGGTTTAAAACAAACTCCTAGTGCTTAGTTCCATAAACTTAAACATGCATTATTCCAGTGGGGCTTCATCAATTCAAGGTCAGATACTTCTCTGTTTTACTCTCACAAGCAAGATGTCACTACAATATTACTAGTCTACATGGATGACATGCTCTCTATAGTTTAAAACAAGCTCCTAGTGTTTAGTTCCATAAACTTAAACATTCATTATTCCAGTGGGGCTTCATCAATTCAAGGTCAGATACTTCTCTGTTTTACTCTCACAAGCAAGATGTCACTACAGTATTACTAGTCTATGTTCGCCCCTAGAACTTTTTGTTAAATTAAGTATGATAGTTTATGGAATAAGCATGAGGTTTGAATTTTTGCCTTAGAATAATTTTTAGGATCATGATAGAATCATTTTTGGAAATTAATTATTTATTACAATGTGAGTAAAATTTTATTTCGCTAGTTAGTGAAATAAATGCATATGAATGAATTAAGGGCATTTTTGGCATGTAGCTTAAGTATCAAAAGAGCCTAAGCTTATAAGGAAGGGTAAAGTGGACTTTTGGGACTCATTAAGGGTAAAATGGGAAAAAGAAATTGTTGTCTTATTATCTTAGAAGAGCGAAAACGAAAATGGGAGAGAAAAGAAGAGAAAGAAAAGAAGAAGAGAGGTTTTGAAGAAGAGTGAAAGGAATAGAGCTTTTAAATAGGTCACAATTTTTCTGAGGTTTAAAGAGAGAGTCTGAGATTACTCAAGAAGGGAAAATAAAGAGAAAGGGAAGAGCTTTCTTTAGAGCCAAGGATCTCATTATTTGGTGAGGATTCAAGGTAAATTGACTTTAATCTCTTGGAGTTTTGAAAGGTTTTGTTTCAAAGAACTTAAGAAATATGTGGACTAAGTATTCTAGAATCCATTTTAGTGAATGTGCATTATGGGTTAGTCAAATCCAAATTTTTGTTAAATGGAGTTGGGTCTTTATGAAGGAAATCAAGGAGGAGTTCAAGAGAGGCAAAAGAAGCAAGAGGAAAGACATTCTTAAGTCCAATACCTAAGTAAGGATTTTTAAGGTAGGTTATAGTTTTATGATGAAGCAATAAGCCATAAACGTTTTCTTTTAATGTGCATTTGTTTGTTCTTTGTTTGGAGTAGCAAAAAGGTGTATATATTTCTGCATGTTTTAAAAACAAAAATGTTTTCTTCAAAAAGTTGCAAATTTATGAAATCATGTTTTCGGATATGAAAAGCAAGTTTCCAAGAATTGCCATTTTGGGCAGTAAGTTTTCAAGATCATGAAATATATGTGTTATGTGAGTTTGTGGTAGTCCCCTAAGTTAAGTCAAGTGCACTTGTCTAAAGGCTTCTCCCGCCTGCCCGCTAGTAGCATGGAGCTCTTTCACGGACTCCCATAAGTTCACGGCTACGCAAGAAAGTGAGTAAGTCCGGATACAAGGTAGCACCCTAACCTGCATGTTTTCTTTTGTATTCTTAAGATTGATTTTTGAGATCTTAAGGCTTTAGCCACCTTTCCAGTTTTATTGGTTTAAGTGTACTGATGTTTTATGACTTGTAAGGTTATTAAAGCCTTGTAAAACAAATATTCGTTTGAGGATGAATGAAATATATGTATGATTCTGCGCATGATTATGATCTCTGTTAAGTTTCACGTTGCATGTGTTAATAAAAAATTTTGAAGTTTGAGAAGCAATTGATGTTTACGTTTGGGGGATTATGACCTGAGAGTTGAATGAATGAGAGTGGTTGAGAAGGCTGATGGATTGCATTAAATAAGGTAGATGCAAAGGAAAAATACAGAGGAAGAATATCGTCTGTGATGACGTCATAACACAGAGGCAAGGAAAAATTAGAAGGAGAATATCGTCTTTGCTGACGTCACAACACAGAGGCAAGGGGAGTTTGAAAGAAGAATTATCGTCTGTACTGACATCAGAACACAGAGGCAAGAAGAAATAGAGAGGAGAAGTATCGTCTGTGCTGACATCAGAACACAGAGGAAAGGATAAATACATAGTAGAAGTATCCTCTATGCTGATGTCAGAACACAGAGGAAAGGATGAATAAAGAGTAGAAGTATCTTCCGTGATGACATCCGAACACAGAGGACATGTCATCACACAGATGATAGAACAAAAAGGATAGACCACGGACGATAAGTGGTCAACACAGAAGATAAAAATCAACTACAGAGTATAAAACACAGAGGATAGACCATAGACGATAAGTGGTCAACACAGAAGATAAAAGTAAACTACAGAGGATAGAACACAGATCATAGGCCAAGGATTATAAGAAGGAGTTAAGAAGTTATATTAGTTGAAGAATATTGTCTGTGTTACTGCACACATGTTCGTCTGTGTTACTGTTCACGGACTTCGTTTGTGTTACTGTTCGCAGACTTCAACTGTGTTACTATTCATGAATTTTATCTGTGTTACTGCTCACGAACTTCGTTTGTGTTACTGTTCACGGACTTCGTTTATATTACTGTTCATAGACTTCTTCTGTGTTACAGTTCACAGACTTCGTCTGTGTTACTGTTCACAACTTCTTCTGTGTTACTGTTCATGGTTTATTTTCTGCCCTATTTTCGACCCTTCAGAAGATACAATTGGTCTTTAAGGTCTTCATGAAGGTTGTATCTTTTGAAGTCTTCTTCCAAACTATCTAAAGAAACCCTAAATTGGATGTCTATAGAAAAAGTTATGCTAATAGCCCCGAAGCAAGTATATGTGTGAAATTAGGGACTCACCAACGCTCTTCCTTGAGGTATTCGAGTTGAAATGGAGCATTGGACTAGTCGACCATTTAGCTGCAAGTCGACTATTAACAATCAGACCTGTCAGTTGGATAGATGGATTAGTCGACTATTAGAAGAGCAGAGCTGAGCTTAGAAAGGGTAGTTTTGAATGCAAGTATGGTCGATGAATGTATGTTATCTGAATGCGATTGTCGGGCTCCGGACGGTCGACATCGTATGGTATCAGAGGAAGCATGAAAGTTAAACTCCGAAAATGGGGTCTAACTGTTTATGGTATCAGAGCAAAGAGATGAACCGATAATGATTAAGGTGTTCTCTGTTGAAAATAGCTCAAGTATTATGATTTTCTGTAAGAGTTGGACTTCAAAAACGGGGTCCAACAGTCTACGTGGACGACATCCTAATAATAGGAAACTTATCTCAAGCAATCCATACAATCATAAATCAATTACAGTCTCAGTTTGCACTAAAAACACTTGGAAACATAGAACACTTTCTTAGTTTTAAGGCTTATCGAAATAACAGTGGGTTATATCTTTCACAAAGTCATTATATCCAAAATCTTCTTTGTTGAGAAAATATGTCCTCATGCAAGCCTTGCTCAACTCGCATCAACACAGTAACAAAATTATCTCTTCATGACAGTACATCATTTGAGCATCCAACTCTCTATCGGAGCATTATTGGTGCACTTCAGTATCTGTATAACACAAGACCAGGTATCAATTTTGTTGTCAACAAATTAAGTCAGTTTTTAGTAAATCCACTAAACGCACACCGGGTTGCTTGTAAACGTGTTCTACGTTACCTGAAAGGCACTTCAAATTTAGGTTTACTTTTTCAACCATCGTCTACACCTTTAGTCCTTCATGCCTATAGTGATTCTGACTGGGCTAGCTCTCTAGACGATCAGAAATCTACCACCAGTGGTTATGTCTTCCTCGGGGGAAACCTTGTCTTCTGGACCTCCAAAAATCAACCTACCATACTTCGATCAAGCACCAAATCCAAATATTAAGCTCTCTCATAAAAATCCACCGAAGTCCTATGGCTCACGTCATTACTCTCTGAGTTAGGGTTCTCTCCTCCTCACAAACCAACATTATAGTGCTACAACAACGGAGCTCAATCGATAGCCCAAAATCTTTTCTTTCACTCATAGGCCAAACATATAAAGGTGGATGTACATTTTATTAAGGACAAGATTGAAGCTGGGTGTTTTGATATCAGATATATGAGTACAACATATCAGATCACCGACATCCTTATAAAACCACTCACTTCCACTCAGTTTAATCTCTTACTCTCCAAACTAAACCTAGTTTCAAGCGCTCGGTTTAGTTTAAGTAGGGTTGTAAAATGAAGAACACATCAAGGGAACACAAGTCATTTTTAATGCCAGCTGTTAGACACTTCTATTACAGCAAACGCATAACAATTGGTTGATACTCATCTGTAACAAATAGCAATATTATTCCTCTTTCTGTTGTAATTCTCAAATGTACATTAAGTGTATATAAACAGTCTATGAGACAATAAAACATATACATATTCAATTCCTCTAATAAGTTCTTACAAGGATGAGTCAATTCTCCTACAAGATACAAACAAAAGGAGTCCACTCACTAACGCCTAATCAAAATAAAATTTGCACCTACCACCCAATAATCAGTTTGGATACCTAGTCAAATTTATAAAGAGGTATAATTTGAGACCCTTTTTTTAACAAATGACTAACACAAAATTGTACATATTCAGTAGCATGATGGTGTGATACTTCCAAGTAGTTGGTGCAAATTAAATTGTTCAAAACTTAAAAGATCGACAAAGGATCCATAATGTTGCAAGGTGCTTAAAGCATCTTTCTTAGTAGAAAGACAATAATATGATTTGTTGTTCAAGCACAATGTTAATTATGTTAATTAGTAGTACAAAACATAAATTCTAAACAATATAAAATCGCCTTAACTGAAGGTTAGACTGACAACAACTAATTTTGGACAATTATTTGATTAAGATGATTTGTTATTTGGTGTGCTAAATTATCCTTCAACAATTATGTTAATTGGAGAAGTCACAAATTGTTCGATAACTTTTATTAGTTAAGACGTAACTTTTAGACAGTTAGGAATGTAGTTGTAAAATTACTTAGAATTGTTAGTGTGTATCTTTTAAATAAATGAGTGTGCAGTGAATAATTCAGTTGATTCTTATAACTCCTTGTTTGATGTTTTACAACTTTAGTGATACTTCAACAAAATTCCTCAGTTATTTATTTTTTGTGTCAATTCATTTATGTTCCAAAATATCCTCAAGATATTTGCATAGAAGTCGTTTAGTAAAATGTCTCCAAGGCAATTGTTTACTTGTCCAAAATTGTCGGTACTCTCTTTATTAATGATTTTAAAATCGAATCGAATTAGTTGTTTCAATTAAGGTAAATAAGAATCAACCTATTTTTTTATTCATCTTATTTTTATAGCTGTTATAAATAAAAACCGGCCAATTTACTAACCATAACTTATAGTTAAACCGTAGGTCATGTACTTCCAACTAGTTTTTTCTAGTCTTCTTCGATTTTTAGCCTTCTTCTCTAAACATACTTCAGCCTTTCCAGTGACACTTCAGATTTGCACGATCTTAGACAAATATTCAATCTCCATTATCGATCATACTTCATCCTCTTCAGTTACTCTCCAATTTTGTTAAAAATTTCTAGTAGTCTCCTATTTGAATTGATTTTTTAACGGTTTTTATTCTACCTTAACCTCTTTTATGTTTCTTCTATATATACTATTGTTTAGATTCATTATGTCGACATATCACAAGTTAACTTTCGTTTTATTTTTGTTTCTTTTGTTGGTAGAATAGAAGATGCAGGAGTCGCAAAGACAAAGTTAAGGGGTATTTTCAGTTTCTTTGTTTTCATTTTATCTTTCATCTTTGGTTCATTATTATAGAATTTTGTGACTTATTTAATTATTTTTGTTTTAATTTATGGATCTATTTCAAAGATGTTGAGGTTTAGGGTTCTTTTATTGAGGTTTTCCATTTAATCAACTTGATATTTCACAAATGGCATTTATGAAATATTGAGAGTTATAATATTGAGAGTTATATGTGTCATTAATGTGATTATTATTGTGACAAACTCTTAAAACTATGGAATCCTCATCATTTATTAATATAATAATAAATTTAAATACTCAAAATATGGTTTGCTATTGTGGATTGAATGCCTAGGTAAGGACTTCATGGAATGGTCATAATCTCAACTGGATATTTTACTGATGCCCTAATTATCCAGTAGGATATATTTGTTATTAATTTAAAAACTCGTGTTTAATGTTTATATAATGAAAAAAGTTTTAGGTTGAGAGATGCAATTTTTTCAAATGGTACGATGACAAATCTACTGATAGAGTTGTTGAAGTGAATCAAATTTAAGGAAAGAAGTATTAATATTAAAGAAGGTGATTGAAACAAGTATTGTTGAAATAAGAACAACCAAGGAGTTTGAGGAGCAAATGACACTCATAAATAAGACATAATTTTTTTGGCAAAAGAGGAAAAATAAATGAAGTTTATGCTAACCCTTCTTATAACATGAATTTGCAAGACCTTTTGTTTTGAATGATGGATTTGCAATAATTTCATATTTATAAGTTTATCCATATAAGTTCCATGCTCGACAACTACAAGTTTATTGTCAACAAACCCTTAACAATATGTATTGAAACTTTATAAGCATTATTTCTATTCTGTTACATCTTGTATGTTCTTTTCTAACTTCTTTATTATAGTTTATGCAATATCTAACTTCAATCCATTTATAATATGTCTCCTATTTGGATACCTCTTTATCTATCACCATGATTCTAATTATTTCAAGCATGCTAATTACAGACCTGTCTCTAACTAGTAAGATTTTCCTGTTAAAAGTCTCACTTATGTTGTTATTAACTACCAGGCATTCGAATTTAAAGGTTTGGTAATATCTTGCCCACCTCTGCTTAGGATATTCAAGTAAGGTTGAAGCACATTTGAGCATTATTTTGTTAAGCTTTTTGAGCTTCTTGTTGAAATCTTCTACATAGGTGAACCATGCATAATTACGAAATTACTTCCTAAGATCGTTTCCCTTCACGTTCCTATACCAATTATAGTATATATTTGTGACACACCTTCAATGAGTTGAATTTAGTAAAGTCTCCTATACTGCTATGACCAATTCCTAATCCAATTGAAAAAATCTTGGTTAATGTTTAATGATATAATCTAATCGACTATAAGTATGTAAAGATGAAAATGCCTTCTACATATCAAATATGACTGTAAGTCCTTTACCATGATCCAATTCCAAATCAAATGTCATTATTCATGAATCATCTTTATGAATTAATGTTTTCTACCTCCTTAATATCCTATACTAATAGATATATCCCTCTATCACCATCCTACCTACTAAACTCAAGAATTAGACTTAGAACTCAGATAAGAAAGCAATCATCTATCTAAAAATAGCTATCAAATTCCTCCATCCTTCTTTTAGAGCATAAAAAATGTATAACCTTTTGAACTATAATAAAAGACAATGAAGTATGAATAAGATGTATAACAATGAAGTATGAATCAAATATAGAATGAAGTATGAAATGTTAATTTTCATGACTTGTAGCAAGGAAGTATCATAATTCCTTGACAGTTATAACTCCATTATTGATCCAAGATTATTTAGCTTCAACTTATGTACCCCTATATCTTGAAATATTCATTAATATAAGCTGTTTCCATCTCTTTTCTCAAACTCCTCTTTGTTCATCTACACATGCTTATGTTAACAACAATATTAAGATTCTTCCTACACTCTTTAACCATTTTTTGGTAGAGAAACTAGGCTTCTAAAAAATTCTATCCTTGAAATGACTCATCAGGAACTTAATATAATTTTTTTTGTTTATTATTTATGAAACAATTGTAGTTAGGTTTGAAAGTCTTTACTTTGAAACATCTTTGGTTTTTATCATATCTAAAATGCAACTCCCAAGACAATCGTCAATATATCCATCCTTAATCCTATTACTCTCACTCTTTTTTAACCTTACATTATATGCTATTTACACTATATAGCCTTATGTTGTGGCACACTTGTTAGATTATGACTGATACTTAAACTTGGTCTTCACAAAGCTTCACTTTATTCCTCTCTACTAGGATATTCATCACTATAAATAAAACTACCATAATCAGTTTAATCAATTTTAACTGGTTAATGATCATTCAGAATGTCTACTTGAAAAATCATGTACATATTTAACATGTCTATCCACATGTTCCTTTATATGTTTATTACCATATTCATTACCCAGTTCATCGTCACATTCGTCATCATGTTCATCACTATGTTCATTACCATCATGGTCACCAATATGTTCCTCTCCTCTTATTCTACGTAATATATAAAGAGCAAGGAAAGGTGTGTCTAAATTGTGCATAACATACATATCCGCACTCTTATAAATTTTCTAATGTCTCATAGCTTAATACAACTTTGATTTGATTCAATAAGTCTCAAATACTCTGTAAAGTTGAAATTGGGTACCTCATAGTGCCTTGTCAACTTGATATTACATTAAATGCTCCCCCTCATTTGTATTCTCCTATATCTGACACAATTATGGTCAAGATTTTTGTAGATAGCAGTATACTTGTCAACGTATTTGAATTTAGGTTATACTATGACTTCCCACCATAAAAAGTCCTATACATCTATATTGAGCCATTGTAACATGTTTGTAGCCATAAGAGAATTTTAAAAGCAACGTAAGTTATTAAATAATACTAACCAAAAAAATTACCATTCAAAAGAGGTAATTCAAACTATCATATACTTTTCAAAGAACATGAACAAATGTCAACATGATGTTAGGAACATAAAATTTTATAGAGAAAATTATGGATAAAATAATATTCTTGTAGACCTTAATTTGTATCCTATATATATATTCTTGTTTATTTTATAATATTATAGTTGATTACATTCCTATAGTTTCTAAAAAGTGAATGGTTGATTACTAAGAATAGGAAAGAAAGATTGCACAATATATTATATTTGATCAATATCCTTGGATTTTATCAAAATTATAACTAAAGTCAAACTTTTTGACATAATTATGAATTAGTCCTTATAAGATCAAATATCACATATTGATCTTTAAAGTTTCTAAAACTTTTCAATTAATTCCAACTTAATTCAAAATTTATTTTTCTCCTTTATAGATCTTTTATGTGTGACCCTTTAGGTTCCTAATATGTTGGCCATGATTATAAATTCTAATTCTAATTCATAATTAGAATTAGATAAATTAAAACTCC
>JANZXR010000006.1:5423744-5438090 GCA_027575705.1 Erythroxylum echinodendron | reverse complement strand
CTATGATGTATAAATTAATCCTTTCGTCATCTAATGTTCCGATTGGACTTAGAGTATGGAGTTCGTGTCTACTCTAAATAATTCAATCATATTTGTTCTTGCTAATTAGTTAATGATTTATAATTGATATTTGAAAACAACCCTTTCAAATTTCAATTTACTCTGGCCAGAGATTCTCAAAATCACTACTAATCAAGAACAGCAGAACATTCTTCTTAATTACTTTAGGACAACGAATTCTTTATTGATTTACTCAACTATCTCCATATAGTTCATACTATATCCAATAACTGCCGAATTGAACTACTCCAAGAGTAGAACATAAGTAGCATCAAAATATAATAATTCCTATATGAGATACCTTTGGTAATCTCAAGTGTAAGGATCAATTATATAACCATCATAATGAGATAATCCACAGACACATAAGTAGTGTTCCATTCGGGATTCTCATAATTGGGTCAGTTCAGTAAACTTATTCTCTAATAAGCACGCACATGTTTGTTTAAGTGTCTTCACACTTTAATCTATGAGATCAATTACTTTCTTCATAAGAAAGAAACAAATATGTGCTAGTTTCACCATTTTATCAATGCCCCGTCTTGATGAAACAACGACTAGGAATATTTTAGGAATAATATAACAAATGCAATTTAAATCTCATAATTATAATCACATTATAATTTCTAATTGCATAACAATTATTCCAGGGATTTTATCTTTATAATTAATAATTAAATAATTAAAAATATACAAAGATAAAGAATGCCTTTTTATTGAATAAAACAAATTTTATACAATTAAAATTACAACCAAAATTAGCTGCAAGGGCATACACCAACATAACATTCATAGGTTTTATACACCATACCCTTTTTTTTTTTTGCGAAAGCTTAGTCGTGGCTGCAATCTAGAACTTAAGTTACTTTACCTAACTAAGTAATGGGATATGTTATCTGATAAAAGGAAATGGCATTTTAGGGATAGAAACATATCGTGTGCACAAAAAGAGTGTGGTGGTTCCTTGTAATTTTTCTTTTTACAAATGGGGATTTTTAGTTCAACATGCCTTAGTCATGGAGGGGAACTTTTTGGTTATAAATAGGTCCTAATGTCTCAATATGTCACTTCTTTTTTATACAATGTAAGTCCCTTTTATAAAATTTCGGTGGGCATGAATTGAGTAATTGCCTCCTATGTGCAGTAAGGACCACACGGGGGACAAAAAAAAAACAAAGAGAATGCATGGAGAAACAAAAACAAACAATGACATAACATTTAGACGGTCAATAATAACCATAAGTGCAAAATATCATAGAACCAAACAACAAAAGATAGACGTTGAGAAGTGGAAAACCAGGTGGTAGAAAAGAGAAGGGAGATCAATTAATTACCAATTACCATAGAAGAGAAGGGGGAGTTGAGTTGTGTAAAGAGGACGATGAGAAAAGACATTAGCAATGGTAAAAAGCGAGGATGATGAGGGATACAAGAAAAACGATGAAGAGGGATCAAATTAAGAGTTTTGTTAGGAAGATTGAGAATTTAGTATTAAAGATTGGGTAAAATTAGGAGTTTTATTAATTTGAAATTTAGTTAATATTTAATTAAATTATTTTTACCAATTTGATTAATTTATTTAAGATAAATTAAAAGCAATATGATTTATTAATTAATTATTTAATTTTAGGTATTTAAAAGTGAAATAGGTTACAGATGTAATATTGTAAACCCAAAAATATATTAAAATATAATATATTTTTACTACATTATCCATGATATATAGTAGAGGACTTAATAAGTCATATATTCATTACATTTTTTTATTTATAAAAGGTTCAATTTAAAAGTTCTTAAAATTTTAATATTTAATTTGAACACTTAATCTTAGAACTTGTTATTGGTGCCCAAAAAGTGTCCATAAATGAAACTTCTAGGCCTGGTGAAGAACAGTCGTGTGGCAATTGGGGCTAATAAATTTAGGTATAGTGGTGAAACTTCCTTTAATGGCAAGGGACTGCTGACAGACGTGTAGTCCACAATTGGATACCGTAAAGTCTTGAATGACTGAAAAGACAAATTCATGTGATTTGAACAATTGTTATAATGTTATTGGCCAGTGGAATTCTTTAGGTAACAAGGGTTGACGACTTGCGTTGCAGCAATAACATGGATAAGAATGTCCAAGTGTTGCTTATTGTTTCATTGTGTATCCTGATTCTTTGACAAGGTGAAAGCAATTTTCGTGAGTAACTTAGGCGGTAAGTTGATAAGAGGAAACATATTGGATTAGCTTCTATAAAATTGTTGTCAAAGAGGGCGTGACTTATTTTTAGTGGAGGAGAGACCTGTGAGGTCACTTTTTTAGTAAGTGGCTAGCAAAGCAATTACGTATGTCCAGGTACGGGATGAGATCTGTTGTAGTTGTGTTTTAGAGTAGGAACTGCGTTAAGTAGTACAGTAAATCTCATCCGATCCAGGTACCATGCTTCGACAAGGGTGCAATTAAGGTGTCTAGGAAATAGGCAAAGGACCCAGAATATTGGAAGGTTCGTAGGTTGTCTATGTTGATGGAAAGACAATAACATGACCGATTGGTGTTGTTAGCACAATTTTTAATCATGTTAGCACAATTTTTAAACATAGTACGTGTTTGATAAAATGTTCCTTAGGCTGAATTGAGTTGTTGGTTGTTTGATTATTTAGAATTGTTGATAATATATTTGCAGGCTTGTAAAAATAAATCTCTTCACTTATATTGTACCAGGTTTTCTTGCCTTAATTCCCAAAGTGTCAAACTTGAACTGCACATTAAGTATTTGACAAGATGCTTATGGGAAGCCACCAAGCATTAGACATTAGATATAAAATTTTAAGACTTCTTGAGCAATTATCTATTGATGGTTATACTAGCTTTTCTAAACAAGGAAAAAAAGTAAATATTATACTTTGAGACATAGAAAATGCACATCTATAAGGAAACAAATGTCTTTTGGCAATATCAGAAGAGCCATTTTAAGGAGTTTGGAAGCCGTGTTATGGATGAAAACATATAAATGTAAGGAGTTGTGGACAGAGAAATGTGTATGTTATAGACAACCGAGGTTGGTGAGGAGAGGAACGAAGACGAGCAGCTTGGAAACATAAATATAAAGTGTGAACGATCGTAATGATAATAATGATTATTACATGTCACCGAGTGACCCCATCCATTACACGTCCAAGACAAAAGAAAGAGATGATATGATGGGGAATATGCGCGTGCCAGAGATTAAAGGCTAAAGTTTTCTTCATTAACCAAATGCTTCCTTAATTAATTATAGAATAAGAGATGCTTATTGGTTGAATCATGTGTAACACTACTACGTGCTCTTAAAGTATTGTTTGGTGAACTCCGAGACCCAAATTCCAAGTTACACTTACTTTTCCTTGATTTTGCAACAAGCCCAATCAACGCAAGCCTTCCACTGACCCTGAACTAGCCTATTACCAAGTTCCTTAGATACTGGCCTTAACCTGAAACTAGAAATGCAAATCATCCTGAATGAGACACCCAACGACAATCCCACCAGGACCTTGACAGTCATTCCTCTTCTCATATCTCTATCACTGATTGCTAGTGGTACTCCGATCTTTCAGTGTTTCTTCTACTCGCCAGAAAATCAGTCAACAACACCACAGACTTGTACTGATTCATCCTATTATTTAGTGAACAATGTATGTTTTCAGTTGATAAAATAGAGTACATTTCAAGCATAGCGTTGTGATTTTGGTACCTAAATTGTCTGCAGTATCAACTTGTTCAGCCTAAGACACAAGGTTTATAAGCTCCGAATCGACCTATCTCTTAAAGAAAATTACTAAATGTAACTCTATCTTGACTAATCAGGCGAGTTTCTATGTCCAGATCTAGCTTGGTCAATGTGATCAAGCACTTGCTTTCAAGTCAGAACACAAATTTACTTTCTTTTTTGAAAGGCGCCACTCCAACGACTTCCGTGCTTTGGAACTGCTTACAACAGATGAACATTATTAGCCTTCCACGTCCTTGTATGGATTCCAGAGGCTGTACTATTTCTGAAAACGCACTCGATCCCCTTTGGTATGTTTGATATTGATTTATGCATACAGTCAATTGCTTTAGTTATAGTTTAATAATAAATTACTTAAAGATTTTTTTTTTCTTATACATGTTTAAATGTACATGATAAAGTCCATAAGATAATTACACATTATAAAAAAAATTATAATGGAATTATAATTATAAGATTCATATTGCATTTATGTATTATCCCTAAATTGTTCCTAGTCATTGTTTTATTAAGACTGGATATTAATAGAACATAAAAGACTAGCACACGTTATGCTTTTCTTTCTAAAGGAAGTAGCCGATCTTATAGGCTATAGTATAGAGATACTTAAATAAATGTGTGGGTGTTTGTTAGAGAACAAGTTCACTAAAGAGATTCGACATGAGAAATTCATTTAGAATATTACTTTTATATCTATAGAATTCTCACTCTGATGATTGTATAAGTAATTATTTGACTTGAGGTTACCAAAATTATCTTGTATAAAGATTGCTATGTTTTGATACTACTTATGATCTATTTAATCATGGGTTGTTTAATTAGTAGTCATTGGATATTCATGGAAAGTAGTTGAGTGATCAAGATATGATTCGTCACTCTAAAGTAATTAGGGAGAATGTTTTGTTGTTCTCGACTAGTATTGATTTGGAAAATCCTTGGTCAAGGTAAAATGACATTTTATAAATAGTTTACAAATGTCATTAATTGAATCAATAATTAATGGCAGAAAACTAGTGACTGCTGTTGCCTATAACCAAATATAAAAAGAAACAACTTCCTACAACACAAATTAATGTCGTGGTGGAAAGTAGCGATCATTACTACGAGGAATTCAGATGTTAGTAGTTATGCAATAAAAAGGGGGTTTTTTAATTATGAATTAAATAGAATTTAAATGGAATGCGAAATTAAAAAAATAACTAATTGCAAAACAATGATAATCTAACAAGCAATAGGAACAAATCTTGGTTTCCGGTCTCCTTCATTATTGAACTTGCGTTGATCATCGACACTAAAAATAACCAATTTATTAGTTAAGTATTCGTCGTGGTAAATTTCTTTACGTATTTTCTCTTATGTTTAGTTAACCAAAACATGTATTTGAATTAACCCTTATTAATCAATAACCTGGATAAGATCTCAGATTTAACTAATTAATAACTTTACGAATCAAGAAAATCATCGAACTAGATAACATACACTCGATGTATATTTAACCTAGAGAATTATTTTTCCTAGAATCATGTCCCCAACATAGTAGACAAAAATTCTAGTCATTATTTTTTATTAAAAGAATTGAACGTCAATCTATTTAATCTAGCGATTGATTGAATAAAATCACAAACTAGTTGCGCACCTGACTGTAAAATCAAACAATCAAATAATGACCCAGACAAAAATTAATACTTGACTAATAAATCGATTGAAATAAAGAATGAAAGTCTCACAAAATTCAGAGTTCAATAACTAGGATTCGTAAACCAAGAAATAAAAGTTTAGTTACCCAACATCACAATTTTTCCTAACTATTTGAAACTGTCGTGGGTGTTGAGACTGTCGCAGGTGTTGTTCTTCTGTTCTGCCGCCAGCGATATTCTCTTCCACCGCCACTCTCGTTGGTTCTGTCACGCTTTCTATTTTTCTCCTTTTTTTCACGATACTCCTTTTCCTTTATTTGCCCTATGTTGTAAACCCCTATTCTATTCTCTTTATTACTGAGCTTTGATGGGAACATTAAAGGTTACTGGACCACCCTACTATTCATGCCTCACCACTCCTTAACTTTCTCTTTAAGGTACAGAGTTCCTTAAGAAATTTTGCATAATGAGGAATTTGTTTAATAGCATCAAGCAAAGGAATATTGACCTGTACCTTGTGAAAAGTTTCCAGAATTTCCTTCTGTTGCTCCTCCTTCTATTTGGCAAAATGACTAGGAAAAGGAGGTTCTACATTGAACTTAGGTATGATAATGCAAGAATCACGCTCCTTTTTCTCTTGTGACTGCTTTGGAACTTCTTTCTCTACTTCGTCTTCAACCTATCGCTTAGACACCTTTAGGTTAGGTTCCTTTAACTCTTTACCACTTCGAAGTGTGATAGCTCAAGCACTCTTCTTTGGATTCACCTCAGGACGAGAAGGGAACTTTCCTAAATTTTGTGCCTCCTACCTATTGATGGCAATCTCCATTTGACTCATTTGAGTCTCAAGATTCTATATGTTGGCTTGTGTATCTTGCTGAAATTTCATGGTATTCTGTTAAAAGTTTGCAGTATTCGTGGCCAATGTCAGACTATGTCCTCCAAATAATTATTTTCAGTAGAACTTTGTCCCATTTGTTGTTGCTGTATAGGCACATAATGTTGTTTATAAGGCTGAAAATTAGAACTTACTTGTTGTCCCTGATTGTTGCCATAATGAAGGTTTGGATGATCTTGCCAACCTGGATTATATGTATTTGAAAATGGTTCATACTTCTTTTGAGGTTGTACTAAATAACCACCCATTGCCTTGGCTTCTTCAACTTGGTCTTCTTGTAGAGGGGAAAACATATCTGTGGGATGGCCAACCATAGAACAAATACCACAATTCTTAATTTCCTCTTTCCTTGATATCGAAGTTGATGTACCAAAGAAGTCAAATCATCTAATCTTCTTTTCAACAACAAAAATCCCATCTCATTAACATGTCATGAACCATAGTCATTCCAAGCTCCAAATTGTTAAGAGTTAGAAGCCATAGTTAAGATCAAATCCTATACAGCTGCTGGAGTTTTATCAACTAGCGCTCCACCACTTGCAGCACCTATCATACACCTCTCAGTTAGTAAAAGACCTTCATAAAAGTATTGAATCAATAGTTGCTCGCTGATTTGATGATGGGAGCAGCTTGCACACAGCTTCTTAAATCTCTCCTAATATTCATATAATGACTCCCTTGTATTTTGTCGGATGCCACAGATTTCTTTTCTGATATTGGAGGCCCTGACAGCTGGGAAAACTTCTCTAGAAATAACTTCTTCATCTCTGCCCATGTTCTAATGCTTCCAGCAGGTAAATAATATAACCAATCTTGGGCATCGTCTTTTAAAGAAAAAGGAAAAACCCTCAGCTTTATCTACTCTTCAGTGACATTAGTAGAATTCATCCCCATACAAACAACATCAAACTCCTTCAAGTGTTTATAAAGATCTTCTCCCAATATGCCTCGGAAAGTGGGTAACAAGTGAATTAGTCCCGACTTCAATTCAAAAGTGTTATTATCACTCAAATTCGGAAAATTAATGCAGTGAGGCTGTCGGCCCTCAGCTAGAACAGCCAGTTGACGTAAAGTACGATTTGCATCCATGTTCCTTTCCCTTCGTCATTCTTCTCTCAGTACTTGTTGTCTTTCTTTTGTTTACTTTCTTAATGCCTTTGTTGTTTTCTCAATTTCTGGATTGTACCGTAAATTTTCATATTGATTTAAACGTGTAACGTACATAAATTGTAAAAAATTCCCTAGCAACGATGTCAAAATTTGGTGACTACTATCCCCTGCAACCAAATATAAAAAGAAACTAACTTCCTGCAATATAAATTAATGTAATAGTGGAAAGTAAAGATCGTTCTCACGAGGAATTCAGACGTTAGTAGTTACACAATAAAAGGGGGGTTTTAAATTTTAAATTAAACATAATTTAAATGGAATAAAATTGAAAAATAATTAATAGCAAAACAATGATAGTCTAACAATCAATAGGAACAAATATTAGTTTACGGTCTCCTTCATTATTGAATTTGCGTTGATCTCGAGACTAAAAATAACCAATTTATTAGTTAAGCATTCATCGTGGTAAATTTCGTTAACTATTTTCTCTAATGATTAGTTAACTAAAACATGTATTTGAATTAACCCTTATTAATCAATAACCTAGATACGATCTCATATTTAATTAATTAATAGCTTTACGAATCAAGAAATTGACGAACTAGACAACATACATACGATGTCTATTTAGCCTAGACAATTATTTTTCCTAGAATCATGTCCCTAACGTAGTAGACAAAAATCCTAGTCACTACTTTTGATTAAAAGAATTGACGTCAATCTATTTAATCTAGCGATTGATTGAATAAAATCACAAATCAGTAGTTCACCTAACTGTAAAATCAAACAATCAAATAATGACCAAGAAAAATAATTAATACTTGATTAATAAATCGATTGAAATAAAGAACGAAAGTCTCACAACGTTTAGAGTTTAATAACTAGGATTCTGCAAACCAAGAAATAAAAGTTTAGTTACCCAACATCACAATTTTTTCTGACTATTTGGAACTGTCATAGGATTTGAGACTGTCGCAGGCGTTGTTCTTATGTTCTGTTGCCAGTGGTCTTCTCTTCCACCGCCACTCTAGTTAGTTCTGTTGCGCTTTCTATTTTTCTCCTTTTTTTTCACGATACTCCTTTTCCTTTATTTGCCCTCTGTCGTAAACCCCTATTCTCTTCTCTTTATTACTATAGCTTTGATGGGACCATTAAAGGTTAATGGACCACCTTACTATTCATGCCTCACCACTCTCTCGCAAACCCTCTTCTTCCACCCCTCACTCCTGCTACCCCCTCACTGTTGCTTGATGTGACGAATAAAGCTTAAAGCCACCTTACTATTCACTTATTTATAACCTACGCATAACCCCCCTCCAACGACAACGTTTTGGGCTGAGTGGTTTTAAGAATTAATTCTTGGTCCACAGGTACTGTTCAAACCCTTTAAACCCAAGTTCTATTCCCATGCTATGTCATTTTCCTTATAATTCCAACGTGCTACGTCTCATGCTTCTGGTTGTTGCACGAGTCTATGTCTACTTAGGTTCAACGCCTAGTTCAACTCTTTTATGTTAGGCCCCGTTTTCGAAGTATAACTTATTGCCCTGATACCACATCTGTTGGAACCCATTTTTGGAGCCAATGTTCGAAATCATCATAACACGTGAGTGTGCGTATTACCTTGAGGGTTATCTCTATAAACCCGTATTAGCCATTTCCCACAAGAGTGGTATGCCCACACTAGTCAATTACCAAAATCATAATTGAATTTTTCAACACAATTATATCTCCAAAACTTTAGTTGTGTTGTAGGGATAGAAGAATGTGTTAGGAGACCATTGCTTCAAGAGTCACCTCATTTGGTGGCCGGATGATCAAGTTATGGCCAAAACATTTAAAACAATGTTTATATCCTTAATCATATTATACCTATCTTGGGAGAATTGGTATAACTTTCTCTAGAGATCTTGGAATGAGACCATTCTTAGACCATTTCAAATAAGACTTCTAAATCTACAACTTTCATGAAGACCACAAAGTGAGATTATACTTTTAAAATGGGTCAAAATCAAAATTTACTATAGCTGTCCCGAGACTGTCCATTTAATGGACATAATGTCCCTTTAAATGGACATAGACTGAGCTGGGACATTTTCAGACCCGAGAAGGTCTGCTTAGCAGACATTCCACACTTTCAACTCTTTAAGCTACCTAAGACCCATCTTATGCATATCTAACATTCCTAACTCATTTTCCTCATCATTTCCACTTCCATTTTAATTAACATCCACAAAACACATCATACAAGACCATTGATCATAACCAACAAAACATCATCATTCACTATAGCTGTCATGTACAATACCTCCTCTGTAACATCACCACTTAAAATGCTCATATCTCTCAACTCTGATACCCAAAATTTGCATGCTTTATAGCTTTAGAAAGCTAAAAGCATGAACTACAACTTCTAAGAGATAACCTTGTCCAAATCAGCCTAGATCAGTACAGTTTTTTCCTTGAAGTCAAATCACAAATTTCTACCTCTATAAATGCTTGAAATTTACAATGTACAACTTGGAAAGTCATGAGCATAACACAATCATATTTCATTATCATCAAAAGAAAAGAGTTTTACAAACTCCAATGGGCATTTCGAGCCATAATACAATATTTCACAAAATCCCAAAATACATAAAAGTGCTTGAACTATAATTGCTCAGTATACAACTATAGCCTTGTTTTACATAAATCATTCCAAAACAAAACAAAGCATGCAAATCTGGAGTAGTGCCTTGAATCTTTTTCACTTTTTCTCTTGCTTATCACATGGAGATGGGACGAAGAGGGGGTGAGCTTACAAGCTCGTGGGTAACAAGCTTATAACTGAGAAACAAGCAAAAGTCATTGAAATATTTATTTCGATTATAAAATTTCACATTGTAAAAAATCCATGTACCAAATATTTCCCAAATTCACAACTTATCAAGAAATTCATAAACATTATGAATCATGAATTCATCAAACTTGTCACAATCATAAACACATAAGCACATCAGAAATGGTTTGGGTAGTCCGTAACAAAACGTACTAACACAATTCCATAAAATGGTCTTGTGTAGCCGTGAACAGAATGTACTATCACAATCCCACATAATGGTTTTGCATAGCTGTGAGAGAGTCCGTGAAGGAGCTCTATGCCACTAGTAGGCAGGTAGGAGAAGCCTTTAGACAAGTGCACTTGACTGACAGAACAAACCACCACAAACCTACATAACATGTAATTCATGACTTGAAAACAGATTGCCCAAATGGCAACATTTTGTAAACTTGTTTTTCATGAACATGTAATTTTTTTCGAAAACCCTTTTCATTTAGCAATTCCAATTCATCAACATTCAAAAGCAATGATGCAGTATTTATGAAACCATTGAAATCATTTTATTTTCTTGATTAAAAAGGAGACATTTATGGCTCATTACTCAAATTATAAACATGAACCCACCTTATTTCGCTTGCTTGAAAACCTTGCTCAAAAAGTCTCTACTCTTGCTCCTCTTGCCTCTCTTGATTTTCTTCAACATTGAAAAAAATCTCCAAATCAAATAGGCATTCCAATTGAGAAACCCATAAGACATATTCACTAAAATTGATCTTAGACTTCTTAAACCCATACATTTCTCAAGCTATATGAACCAAAACTCATCCAAAAATCTAAAAGATTTAATATGAACATACCTTGAATCTTCACCAATCAAAGAGTTTCTTATCTCTAATGAGAGCTCTTCTCTTTCTCTACCTTTTTCTCTTCTTGAATCACCTCAAAATCTCTTTTGAAAGCTAGGAAATGATGAAACCCTAGCTTCTTCTTCTTCTTTTCTCTCCAATTGTCGACTCTCTCACTTCTCTCTTTCTTTTCACGTTTTTCACTCTTCTTTCTCTCCCTCAATTTCATTTTTGTTCTTCTTAAAATCAAGACACACTTTTCCTTTTCCAATTTTGCCCTTAATGAGTAGACAAAGACCTTTCTACCCTTCCTTATATGCCTTGCAACTTAAATGCTTAAGTGACTTGCCAAAATGCCCCTAAAGCAATCGTACTACCTTAACACTACAATTCGATTAACCTATGTCATAAAATCTTACTCACCTTAACATAATAATTAACTCCACAAAAAATAGAATTATTAGTCTATCAGGACCTCAAAATTTATTTAAATCATTGCCTAACTTATTCCAAAAATCAAGACCTTTTCTTGATCATGTAATTGAAGGAATTAGATAACACTTCCTTCTAGAAAAATGTTCCTCACTGCCTTAATTTTCTAATGACACCAAAATCATTCAATTTGGTTCAGAAATATGAAAGTTATATCCCAAAACTTCTAAACTATTCTTATAATGAAACAATATTCTGTGCTTAACTTCCATCCAAAAATTAAAATTCTTAAGGACTGACTTAGAACTCGATTTCATAAGATAATTTGTAGCCCTATTTCTCTAGTTTAATCCAAATTAAGAATAACCTCATTTGGATAGCTAGAGAAAAATTTATGGCTAAAACACCAAAGCATACTCAGTGAATGTGTTCCAACTACATTTTCCAACTTACCACTTCCAACATTTCACATATAATAGTTCTAACTTCCAAGAAAAGTTTTAAGGTCCAACATTTTGTCCCAAAATCATCACAGTTCTTTCTATTTGGTTCCAAAATACACCTTAACATAAAACAAGATTAATTCCCATTAAGTATAACTTCAAACCTCAAGAACAAAGAAAATTAACACACAAAAAGATAGAAAATAAAGACACTAACAAAAACTAATATGATTGGACTTAAAAATAGAGTAGACATTAATTTCATGCTCTATGTCTAATCGAAACATTGTATAATGAAAAGATTGAATTATATGAAAAAATCATGCACAGAAAGTTTAGTCAAAACTACTTTGACATTCCTAAATATTTAAGTTAAAGAGAGTAAAATTAATTTAATCAAATTGACTTGATTGTAAAGTTTGAGAAAATTTATAATTAAATATGAGTTATTTAATAAATAAAGATCAATATCAGATATTGAATCTTATTTGAGCATAATTGGTATTTAATTAGAATTATTTTTAATTTTAATTAAATTTTAATTGAAATTATAATTTAATTTTAATTAAATTACTAAAACGTCCAAAACTTATTATAAATAGGCTTAAGTTCTATGAAGCTAGCACTTCCTACTTAACCCTCTCTGTAAGAGCTACAAAGTTCTCTCAACTTATTCTACGGATACCGCTAAAGGTCGGACATTTGTGCAGCTATGATGGTTGACATGGATTAGTTTTGGAAATGGTTCGAGGGATACGATAAGATAAAGACCAAGCTTCGAAATAAGGTACGAATTAAGTTTCTGCCATATTACAATTGTGTTAATCATTTTATAGAATTAAAGCGATCATAATTTTTGGGAAATTAAAGGTTGCGAAAAAGTTTTGTAATTATTCGACTGCGGTTGGGATCGAATCCCGACTCTATTTTTCAACATTGGTATCAGAGAAGATTTTATTTCTATAAGTTGATTAAAATATGAACGATTGTTATTGATTGGAAAATTTGAAATTGAAAAAAATCAGATATGATCTGATTCTTGAATGAACCCTAAAAAGAAAATTTAGGTTACACATTCTGGAATTTGTTTATGTCGGGTTTGCATTCTGAAAATTTCACTTTAAGCGCATGTAGTGTTTGCTTTTGTTATGGAAATTGAAACCCAGAAAACTTTGAACCCTAGAATTGTTATAGGGTTCTTAACGCGTATTTGAGTAGTGTGATTGGTTACGTCTATATAAATTATTTCGTGGTCACTTTAGGTTGCGTCTGTGAATCTGGCTACTAGAATATACATTTTCTAATTTGTGAGTTGTGTTTCTAAAAAATCGATTGTCTTTGTTCCAAAAAAACTCATTTTTAAAGACACAAGAAACACATCTCATTCTGGAAAACACACACTCTGCCTTTTATGAAAATATGGGTTTTTGATTTTGAATAAGAAACTGGACTGGAATGATTATATTTTATGTTTTCGTTTGCGAATCTGGCTATTGGGTTTAATGAATAAGGAAAGTGTTTTGATGATTATAGAGAAATCCATAAAACCTAGATTTTGGAAAATGATGAGGACGTTATCTGCCTCTCTCTTGTCCACCTACAAGTACCTATCTCTTTTTTTTTCCCTTTCTTGTTCTAGAATCCACCTCGTCAAACCTATCATAAGGCCATCCCTAACCTTCGAAATTGTCTGACCCACCAATCATTGAACCAAAACTGTGGCCTGTGTTTTTTAAGTTTATGTTGAAAGATCTTAGAATCAGTCTCCAATTATTAGACTTCATTGCCTATGGCCCATTCAAGATCAGTCTTTGATATTTGAATTTCTAGGTCTAGGTTTTCGGGTAAGTCAGGTTTTTTGCATCTTCTAATTCATATTCCATTCCTATCTCAAAAGAGTGAAAATCAATCTCCTTTCGTAACAACTTCTTGGACCTTGTGTGGGTCATGATTGTTGCAATTTTATGTGGAGAATAAGCAAAATGTTGGACTGCTAATTATGTAAATAATAATATTATACAATTATTCCCTAGTTTAGGGAGGACATGGAGGCAGTGGCCGGTGACAACTTATGATGAAGAAGACGATTGTAGCTTATGCAAGAGAAGTGTGGTGGCGGGAGGAGACATTAGAATCTTGCAGCTGATGGCAGCACAAACTGAAGGCCATAGAGATGGTAGTGGCGGCAAGCTACAAGTGGCGACTAAGGTCTTGTCATATTTGTAAGGTATTTAGAGTTTCTTAGTGAAGAAGATGTGTGGCACCCCAATTACCCTAGGGTACGCATCGGGACGCCCGTAGGTCATTCCGACACATATCCTAAGATAACGGAGCGCTACGTACAA
>JANZXR010000006.1:5385622-5423644 GCA_027575705.1 Erythroxylum echinodendron | reverse complement strand
ATTTTCTTGTGATGCTTTATAAGTGAGTAATGATATGATGCCTTGTGAAGTGAATGTAGCGATCGAAAGTAGCTCACTCTTATCGTTGGATATATACCGGAATGACCTCCGGGCGTCCTGGTGTGTACCCTGCAGTAAGGGGGCGCTATAATTGAGGCGTGCCCACACAGGAGGTTTGATTTATTATTCCTTGTTCTTTATAAAGTTAACTTAAACAAGTGAATTCAGTGCCATTGTCACTTCTAATTATTTTCACTTTTCTATCAAATTGGGTCAAAACCATAGAGCAAAAATTTTTAATTATCCTTCCAACTTCACTTTTTTTGGCCATTAGATAAACCCATACACTACATGAAAAATCATCACAATGGTCAAGAAAAACACAACACCACAAGAAGAAGGTGTTATATGAGATCCCCACACATTGCAATGAATTAACTCAAATAAATCAGTGGCTTTATTCATGCTAACAAGAAAAACTTCTTGGGTCTATTTTTCTCGAAAACAAATATCACAAGGTCTCTCAATTCTCCTATAACTATTATAATTATAATTACTAATAACTTCAAGAATAAGTGAAATAGTCTAACTTGAGGGATGACCGAGTCGCCTATGCCACAAATCAATTGAGTCCACCCCACTTATTCTGTATCTTTATCTTGTGCCATTGACTTGAAGAAATATACACATCACATTGTTCACCCACACTAGTCAAAGTCCTTGTATTGTGATCCTGTATCACACAAAGCTTGTCAGTAAATATGCCTATGCAATTAAAATCACTAAGTAATTAAGATACAAAAATTAGATTACAAGTCAATTGAGGAACATAGAGAACATGTTGTAATTTCAACTTTTAACCACGGATGACAGTCTCTTCCTTCAATGTTGTAGTTTCAGACCTATTAGGTAATCCTACAGGGCATGGTTCAACATCATACAAATCCACCAAAATATTAATATTCCCTATCGTATGGTGAGATGCTTTGGTGTCAATAATCTAGTAGGTAAAGCATCTTTTACCTGTTAGTTTCTCACTGCTCTTGTCGTGGGTATTAAGAACATATAACAAAGTACTCCATTGTTCATCAATAAATCTTGGTAGTCCAGATCGATCAGCTTTTGTCATGCCTCCACTATCACTAGACATCCCACTATTTGCTCCTCTAGTTTGTGTCGCACTAGCAATAGCAGCAAACCCTCTCCCACCACTACTAGAACCACTAGCACATCCATCGCGTCCTCGAGCAACCAATTCGAGTAGCTAATCAATCCGGAAGCAATCTTTAACCTCATGTTCAATTTTCCCACAGTTCTTATAAATCAATTTGTCCGAATTATTATAACCAACATCATGATTACAAAATTTTGATGGAGCTTATACCACGAAACCTACAGTATCTCCATGCTTATCCTTTGCTTAGGTAACAATCTGATGTCGCTCCTCTTGTATAATCTTGGCATAAACTCTACTCAAACTAGGCAAGGGCTCCATGCTCAATATTTTAGAACGAATAGTTCCAAACACGACATCAATAAGACCCATAAAAATTAACGGATCTTCTCCTTCTCAAGTTCTTGTGCGAGTTCCATTGTTGGTCCATACGTGCACCCAAACCATGTGCACGTTGGGTTCTTTATGTAGCTTATAAGTTCCTCCTTCATGCTCTTCAACTTACTATAATATGTCATAATTGTATGTCCTTCTTGTTTGCAAGATGGAAGTTTAGTCTTCAATTGGTAAATTCTTATGTCATTCCCAATGGAAAAAATGTTCCCTCAGGTCTTCCAAAAGGTCTTGGATGATCTCCATATAGGAGATCGTAGATTGAAGAGGTGGATTGATAGTGTTAAAAACCCAAGCAATTAGCATTGAATTCACTACATATCAATCTTTGAGTTCTGGGCTTCTCTGACAGGCTTTGTAATTAACCCATCAATGAAACCCAATTTCTTCTTGGCCCTAAGGGAATTTCTAGTAGCCTCAACCCATTCATCATAATTGTTTCCTTTCAGAACCACAAGTGTTATGGAGATTCCTGAATTGTCAATAGAAGGTAGATGATATGGAGAGGTTGGATCAGTCATTGGTGTTTTATTGCTCCTTCATCCATTGTTGTCACCATTTTTGTGCTTTCCATCATCACCAACCATTACCTAAATCTATGGTTTTGGCTTTGATAACATATAAAAACTTGTGTGGGAGGAAATAACGTCTCATCTTTCATTATGCACAAAGATATAAATATACAATTACAAACCTTCCCAAACACTCAAACCAAGTTTCCAAAATACAATCGACTTCCTAAAATAATCAACTTCCTAAAAGGCAATATACACCTAATAATACAATATTTACAAGTGTTTTTTTAGTGTTTCATCGCATAAATAACAATTTCATCATGTTATAAGTCATGATATCTTACTATTTAATTTTGGTCATTAGTTGTTAATTGGACTTAGTTGGATTGACTTAGGACTCTATCAAGATAAGATATACTATTTTATAATAATGGCTTAGGATCAAGATATGAATTTATTGGCTACTAATTTTTCTGTCAAGAATCACGTGATTAAGGTGACTGGGCAATTCATGATTGGATAAAAATCTTAAGTTGCATTTTCCTCTAGTTGTTGTTATTACTTGGAAGTCTAGTGAGTTGTGGTTGCTTCCTATTGGTGCTTACGTGACTTGGCTAACGATGGATGTGTGAGCTTGCTGATTTTTTGTCTAAGTTAATTACGTATCTGTTAAAAACTATTTTGGCTCATGATGTAACCTAAGGTTGTTTAGTGTGTGCTGTGTTTTCTCGTGGGTTACTATCATTGGTTGTCATAGACCATCTTGAGTGGGTGTTGTGTTTTTCTTCTCTGTCTTCTAATATTTGATTTGGTACTTTATGCAGCTGGTTTTCTATTGGGGTTTCACACAATCTAGGTTGTGTGTGTGTACTACACTTTTCTTGGTCGTGTTTGGTTAATGGGTTTAGGTTGTATAGCTGTGGTTTTATCTTGGCAAGTGCGTGAATCAACTGTGTATCTTCTTCAATTCATTACATCAATTAAGGGTGGACTTTGAGACTTGGTGAACAACTTTCAAATCTATCTTTGAAGGAGCTGAATTCATTGGGAAATTGTTCCTTTTATCTCGTGTATTTGTTTTCATTCATTGTTATTTTAGTGGCTTGAGTTATTTCATTATTGTCTTTTTCGTTAAGAGTTGTTGAGAGAAATCCTCTATTGAGGTTAACATGAGTCGATTGTGATATTAGGTGTGAAATTCTTTCACAAGTTGTGAGGACGAGGGGTAGTATCAAGGGTTGAGTGGTGTCAGCTCAGTAAAGCCTTGTATAAAACTATTGTCATTAGTAAAAGTTTTTAAGCTATGTGAGGGCCCCGCAAACGTAGGCAAGCCGAACTACTTTAACAAATTTTGTTGCTAATTTCTTATTTACATTTGTGCGTTTAATTTTTTGTTTTTAATTGTGATAGATATGGCAAAACTACTACACCCCTTAGGAAACTTTCAATTGGTATCATAGAGGATCACCGAATTAGAATTTGGTACAACAAGTTGGTGTTTCACAAATATGGCTATAAGAGAAGGAGCATCAATTACAAAGCCACAGCTATTGGATGGCCCCAATTATCCTACATGAAAATCACAGATGAGAGTCTTTATTTAGGCACAGGGAATAAAAGCATAGAACTCAGTACTATATGGCTGGACCCATCCAATGACAACTGATGACAACAGAGGAGTAGTACTGACAGATCCATCTGAGTGGACAAGCGTTGAAGAAGAGAGAGCACTTAGAAACTCTCAAGCTATGCATGCCATCTTTAATGTTGTTGATGGAGGTCACTTCTTAATGATATTAGTTTGTGAATTGGCTAAAGAAGCATGAGATACTTTTTGAACTATACATAAGGGATCGAAATCTGTGATAGTCTTAAAATTTTATATATTGGCTATGAGATTTGAAGAGTTGAAGATGGACGAGTGAAACCATTGGAAACTTCCATGAGAGATTGCATGACATAGGAAACCAAACACATCAACTTGAGAAGAAAAAATCTAACTTGAAATTGGTTATGAAGACATTGACATCATTACCTCCGAGGTTCATGCCAAAAATTGTAGCAATTTAGGAAGCTCAAGACATCAACGAATTATCGTTGGATAAGGTAATTGGAATTTTTACCAATTTTGAAATAAATTTGTTAAGGGGAAAATAAGAGAGAAGCAAATGATTGACATTGCAAGCTGAAATTGGTAATGATGTGAATGATGAGAAGATTAATCTGACTAGAATGAGGATCTAGTTTTATTGATAAGAAATTTCAGTAGGTGGTTAAAGAAAATGAAAAAGGACAGACCTGAGTTTAGGCAAAACCATGGGAGCTCATCGAACAACAACTTCAAACAACAAGATAAAACTCAAAAGGGTGAAAGAAAAGTGAAGAAAATTCAATGTCATAAGTGTCAAAGCTTCGGACATGTGCAAGCAAAGAAGAGGAAAGGGAACTCCTTTACAAGCTCCTAGAATGAGAATGAATCCGAAAATGATTACGGTAGTGAAGAAGAAGTTGTGAGTAGTGCCTCATTAGTTGCTTTATACAACAAAAGTCCAATTTCTTACTTAACAGCAACTAAAAAGGAAGAAATTGATGAGGAAGATGTGGATAAATCAAACAAATTGGGAAAAATGCAGATGAATCAACTCAAAGTCTAACCTCAGATTATGGCAGTGATGATAGTGGCTCAAATGACAAAAAGGGGGATATCTATGAAGCCTATGAATTAATGTATGCAAAATGGGTGCAAACATATAAGAAGAATGAAAAGTTAAGGAAAACTCCTTCATGAAGAATATCATTGAAGATTTAGAGAAGAAATTGTTGTCTATGTTAGACAAGCTTGATGAAACAAAATTGAAATTGGTTAGTACAAAAAATCGAATAAAGATGTTAAATGGAAACACAAAAAGTCAAAAAAGTTGGTGGAAATCAACATGATTAAAGGAGATCTTCAAGGCATTGGCTATAAAAGTAAATGCTCTAGGTCAAATGGAGGGAAAAATAATACAATTAGATCTGTCAAAGAAGAAACCTCAAGGAAGAATAGGAGGTTTATACCTAAATGTCATTTTTGTGGAGTTATTACAAATGTTGTTCCAACGAACTCAAAGCTGAAAAGCTGTACATCCACTACAAAATTTCCAGCAGCAAAAATCCATGGTACTAAAGCACTCTTAGGTTCGAAAGGGTCAATTGCAAGCTCTTGTAGTTCTTAAATCCATGAAGGCTATTTCACATAATGGTTGGTATTTTGACAGTGGGTGTTCACGTCATATGATAGGAGAAAGGAGTTACTGGGTTGATTATCAATGTTATGTAGATGGACATGTGACTTTCGATGATGGAAAGAATGCTTTAGTTATTGGAAGAGGGACACTACACGTGGATGGAATTCTACATCTCAAGAAAGTGCTTCACATTTATGGATTAAAAACCAATTTGGTGAGTGTAAGCCAACTTTTTGATGATGGTTTATTGGTTAAATTTACAAGTGATGAATGCAAGGTAAGGAGAATGTCTTGTGAGTAGTAGACAATTGTTATATATTGCAGGTCATAACTACTATTAATCAACCTTATATGATGATAACATAGATCTATGACAAAATGCTTGGGCACGTCAATAATGAGCTTATTAGTAACTAGTAAGTTAAAGAAATTGGAAGCTGTGTGAGGTTTGCCCACAATGAATAAAGAAGATAAAATGATATGTAGTGCATGTCAAATGGATAAGCAGATGAGAGTGCCACTTAAAAAGGTTAGACATGTTACTTCCTCATGCATAAAGGAATTAATACACATGGGCTTGGTTGGTTCAACACAATATGATAGCATTGGTTAGATGGGATACTTTTTAACTTATGTTAATGATTATTCTAGGTATAATTGGGTATCATTTTTTAAACAAAAATCAAATACGTTTAAGGATTTTAGAAGCTTATGTGTATAGGTTATGAATCTAAAAAAAAAAGACAGTGTTGAGAATTCGATCAAATTACAGAAGGGAATTTGAACATGTAAGCATCAACGATTTCTGTGACAAGTATGGCATCATACGACAATTTTTAGCGCCTAAAACTCCACAACAAAATAGAGTTGCAGAGAGGAAGAATCGAACCCTTCAAGAAATGACTAGATCTATGTTGAATGGAAGGAAATTGTCCATGCAGTTTTGGGCTGAAGCGATGAATACAACATATTATATATGCAACGAGTCTATCTTAGGAGTATCATAAATAAGACGTTTTATGAACTTTAGAAGGGAAAGAAACCAGATGTAAGTTACTTTAATGGTTTTTTACAGTAAACGTTATATTCTTAGATATCGGGAACAACTCGAAAAATTTGAAAGCAAGAGTGATGAAGGGATCTTTATTGGATATTCAATCCATAGTAAAGCATATCGAGTGTTCAACTAAAGAACCAAGAAAGTGCTAGAATCCATCAATGTTGTGGTCAATGACGTGTCTCAATTAAATGCTAAAATGGCATAAGAGAACTTAGAAAGCAGGCCTTACAAACTAACTCAAACAAGCAATGAGACAAGAACCAAAAATTGCCCAAATCTGCAGTTAGTTGCTGTTAGTGAAGTAACTGCTAAAACAAAGGAGTTGTTAGTTGCTGTTGATGAAACCACCAAGACACTTGATGACGAAATAATCCCCTTGAATATTCAAAACTCGAGAGAAGCTAATTTAAGCTGGGATCTTCCCTCACGAATTTAAAGAATCCATCCAGTAGAGAATGTTATTAGAGATGTTAGTGAGAGAAGAAAAACAAGAGAAAGAAAAAGGGTTGATTACCAAAAACTCGCAGGATATTTGTGTTACACCTTTTCATTCGAGCCAAAAAATGTTAAAGAATCCTTACAAAATGAGTTTTAGATAGCAACTATGTAAGAAGCATAGACTTAATTTGCACAAAATGATATATGAGAATTGGTGCCAAACCATCGAATGTGAATGTGATTGGAACAAAATGGGTGTTTCATAATAAAACTGATGAAAAGAGCAATGTGACTAGAAATAAATCAAGGTTAGTGGCTCAAGGCTATTCTCATATTGAAGGAGTAAATTTCGACGAAACCTTTGTACCAGTAACACGACTTGAGTCAATTAAACTATTATTAAGTATAATATGTGTGAAAGGCTTCAAACTCTATCAAATGGACGTAAAACGTGTGTTTTTGAATGGGTTCATACAAGAAGAGGTATATGTTGAATAGTCGAAATTAATTCGGTCCATGCAAATCACGTTTTTAAGCTAAAAAAGGCTCTTTACGATCTTAAACAAGCACGAGGTAGTGATGACAAAACTTTATTTCTTAAAAAGTTAATATCTGATTTGAAGATTGCTCAAATTTATATTGATAATATTGTGTTTGATTCTACTCATTTGAAAATGGTGGACAACTTTGTTGAATTAATGACACATGAATTTGAGATGAGTATGGTAGGTGAATTAAGCTTCTTTTTGGATTTGCAAATTAAACAAGTGAAAGATGGCATTTTTGTATTGCAAACCAAATATGCGAAAAATTTAACAAAGAAGCTTGGAATTGAGAGTGCTAGAGATGCGAGAACTCCTATGAGTATCTCTACGAAGCTAAACAGAGGTAAAAATGGCAAAAATGTTGATGTCAGTTTATATCAGAGTATTATTGGGAGTCTATTGTATTTAGCCAGAAGTAGACCAGATATTTGTTATAGCATCGAAGTATGTGCTCACTATCAAGCCAACCCAAAATAGACCCACTTAATAGCGTAAAGAGGATTATCAGGTATATGAGCAGTACTTCTACATTTGGGATTTGGTATACATATGACTCTACATCTTATCTAGCCAGGTATAGTAATGCGGATTAGGCTGGAACTTAGACGATCGGAAAAGCACTTCAGAGGGTTGTTTCTTTTTAGGTAACAATCTAATTTCTTGGTATAGTAAAAAGTAGAATTCAATTTAACTGTCAACTGTAAAAGAAGAATGTATTGCTGCAGGTAGTTGTTGTTTGCAACTTCTTTGGAAGAAACGGATGCTAGAAGATTATGGAATTGATATGTGATAACAACAGTGCTATAGACATCTCGAAGAATCTAGTTCAGCATTCAAGAATGAAACACATCAACATAAAGCATCATTTTATTCGAGAGTTTATGAAGAACAAAATAGCCACTCCATCATATGTGTCTACAGAAAAACAATTAGTGAATATATTTACAAAACCTCTTAACACAATCAGGTTCGAACTTCTTCGAGGGACTTTAGGACTTTGTGCTTTAAACTTTTTATGTACACCTTTCATTTAGAAAACGAAAAATCGAAAAGGGATTAAAATCCTTAGTTTGTCTTTATGTATTTTAAGTCATTGCCTACTAAATTTTTATTCCCCCCTTTTTCTTTGTTCTGTATTTTGCTTTGTCTTTGTGGGTTTGTAGTCTTCACTCCATGATAGCTCCATCTCCATCATCAATTAGGTATCCCTCTCTACCCAACTCTCCATCATCAATTAGGTATCTCTCGACTCTCTCTCTCTCTCTTTCTACATTAATGGTATCACTTTCATCTTCTTTGGGTCTTTGATTTCTAAAGATCATATGGGAAAAACAAATCATCAGGCTTTATCTTTAGTGGTAGAGAAACCACTAATGATAGCCGCTCAATGGTCCAGTCAGCTTCTCCTTCACCCAATGCCTAGGAGATTAGTGACTGGTATTAGGTCTTCACCTGCAGCACCCACTGAAATTCCTGATATCACCTCTACTTGAGACAAACCAATGGAACAATATGATTCCATGCATGTGATAATGTTCAAGATAGAAACCTCTAATTCTAATTCTGAAGAAGCTGAAGTTGAAACTACTATTCTAGCCCCTATGGTTGGGTCACCACCCACTGACACTCATTCCATTCCACAGAAACTGATCAAACAATTGGTTTGGAAATTAGTTTGACCTTCCGGAGGCACTCCCAAGCCAGAATGTCTATTAATAATGTCGTGCCCTACACATTCAACACTTCTGTTACTGGGTAAAAATGGGACACTTTTGGAAACACCGAGTTAGTTCTTGACCATCCTATTAATTTGGATGAATTTCAACAATTTCCTTTGGATGCTCTACTATCTAAAAGAAATCTATTGTAAGCTGTGTTGTTACTGGAACATTTTGATTATGAACTGGTGAAAGAATTTTACTATAATTTGAATAAAGATCTTCTAACTGAATCGTTTATGTCTTATCGATTGGTATATATGCGAGGTAGACTCAAATTGAATTTGACTCTAATTGATTGAATTTATTTTTGGGATTTGATAATTTTCTTAGGAATCTTGCTTATAGTGAGGATTGGAATGTGCCAAATGATATGTTGGCAACTGTATTAACTAGAGGATGATTAACTATTTGGCCATTTACTTCTGTTTTGTGTGCTTTTATGTTAATGCAGAAATACTTCGTTATTCATAAGTTGGTGTTGGCTAACTGGTTACTAAGTACACACATGGTTTTGGTTTATCCTACGAAGGCTAAATTAATATATGCCATTGAAACTGAAGAATGGTTTAATTTAGGGAGATTTATAATTGGAGTGATGTTGGCAATTATTGACAAGCCTCACTCTTTGTTGTACTTTCCATGCCTTATCAATCATTTCTTATATGTCAGTTGTGTTCCTCGATTAGAATCCAGTATCCTTGAACCGGTTAACTTTGAAGAATATCTCTCCTAGTATCTTAAATGTCAAGAAGCAAACACAAGTGGTAGACTTGACCTACACTTCACCTGGACCCTTAAATGCATCGACTTCTGCATCCATCAATCCGCATGTTGCTCTGGTTACTGAAATCGATAGGATTGAGGGTATCTTTCATATGGGGATTGATTCTCTTTAACAATTGAAGCAAAAGGTTCTTCGGTTTCAGATACTTCCTAAATACTTTTTGGCATCTTTTGTCCCAAGGGGGAGAACACTATGTCGGAACATCTTTATTTCTTTCTACAACTTGGATTTTGTTAATTTTAGATTCTTGTATCTTCGAATAATTTCTTATGTATTACATCTTATTGACAAATTAAGGGGGATTTCTTTTATGGTTTGTTGAATTCGATGTTATATGTCCAATTATTTTCTTTAGGGGGAGTTTCACATATGTGACAAATAATGTCAAAAAGGAGGAAATTATTAAGATATAAATCATGATATCTTACTATTTAATTTTGGTCATTATTTGTTAATTAGACTTGGATTCACTTGGGACTCTGTGAAAAATATGATATCCTATTTTAGGATAATGGCTTAGGATCAAGATATGAATTTATCGATTACTGATTTTTTTGTCAAGAATCACGTGATTAAGGTGGCTGGGTAATTCGTGATTGGATAAAAAATCCTTATAGCTGCATTTTCCTATAGTTGTTGTTATTGATTGGAAGTTTAGTGAGTTGTGGTTGCTTCCTATTGATGCTTACATGACTTCACTGACAATGGACGTGTGGGCTTGCTAATTTTTTGGCTAAGTGAATTATGTATCTATTAAAAACTATTTTGGCTCATCATGTAACCTAAGGCTATTTGATGTGTGTGCTATGTTTTCTCGTGGTTACTTTTGTTAGTTGTTACAGACCATCTTGAGTCGGTGCTGTATTTTTCTTCTTTGTCTTTTTTTCGTTGATTGGGCAATTTGTGCATCTGGTTTTCTATTAGGGTTTCACGCAATCTAGGTTGTGTGTGTACTGGACTTTTCTTAGTTGTGTGTGGTGAATAGGTTTAGTGTGCAACTATGATTTTATCTTGGCAAGCGCAAAAATTAGCTGTGTATTTTCATCAATTCTTCAATGTCAATTGAGGGTGACCTTTGAGACTTGGTGTACAACTTTCAGATCTATCTTTGAAGGAGTTGAATTCATTAGGAAGTTGTTCCTTTTTATCTTAAGTGTATTTGTTTCCATTCTTTGTTATTTCAGTCACTTGAGTTATTTCATTCTTGTATTTTTTGTTAAAAATTTTTGAGATAAATCCTCTGTTAAAGTTAATACAAGTCGGTCGTGTTATTGGGTATGAAACTCTTTTACAGGTTATGAGGACGAGGAGTAGTGTTAAAGGTTGAGTGGTGCCAACTCAGTTAAGCATTGTATAAAACTATTATTTTTAGTGAAAGTTTTTAAATTAAGTAAGGGCCTTACAGACGTAGGCAAGATGTGTGAAGCTGTGTTAACGAATTTTGGTGTTGATTTTTAATTTGCATTTGTGCGTTTAATTTTCTATTTTTAATTATTCTAGATTTTGCAAAACTACTACACCCCTTAGAAAACTTTCACATAAGTTCCAAATCCATTTATCCTATATTTTAATCAATGATGAATTTCATACATCAACAACAAGAAAACACCATAGAAGAATTAATTGGTTTATACCTTAAAACTAATCAATTGGGTATAAATTTTGTAATATAATTAATTAAAAGTGTTCTTTCTTTTATGTGTATTTGTTTAATTAACTAGTGTATAAAATAAAGTTTATGAGAAGGATATATTTTACAAATAAAATTATGATGTGATCATAATTACGAAATTTATATTATAATAATGTATTATCTCTAAATTGTTCTTAATCATTACTCTATTAAGACAAAAATATTAATAAAAGAAAGACTAGCACATATAATTCTTTCTTATGAAAAAAAATAGTCGATCTTATAGACTAAAGTCTGGAGATAATTAAACAAACATATAGGTAGGCTTGGTAATTGGGCTAGGGCCCAACTCGAAGTCAACAAGCTAGGCTCAATTTTTTAGGCCCAACAAGGCATGGGCAAAATAACGTCGTTTTGAATTTTTAAATAAAATAAAATAAATAGTCTAGCAACTCATTCTCATCCCTACATATAGGTGCTTGTTAGAGAATAAATTCACTGAACTGACTTAATTATAAAGATCTCAAAAAAAATACTACTTGTATGTATATGAATCTTCTCATTATGATGGTTGTATAATTCATCTTTAAACTTGAGATTATTAAGTTACATCATGTAAAAATTACTATGTTTTGATATTACTTATAACATATTCTATTTAGAGTAGCTTAGGCAGTAGTACTTAAATATAGTATGAACTATATAGAGATAGTTAAATAAGTCACTAAGGAATTTCTCACGCTATCGTAAATAAGGAAAATGTTTTATTGTTCTTAATAATTAATTATTTAAGAAATTTTTTGGATAGAGTGAATTGAGATTTGAAAAGTATGTTTTCAAATATCAATTATAAGTCAATAATTAATTAACAAGAATAAAAGTAATTAAATTTAAATAAAATAGACACTGGTTCTATAGTTTATGTCTAACTAAAATATGAGATTTCGAAAAAATTAAATTATTTATTATAACAATGCATAGATAAGCTAAGTTAAATCACTTTGACATTCTTAATATTTGATTGATCATGATATATTGCTAAATATTAATCTTAATCTATGAATATAAATTATTTGATTAAAAAGTCAACATACTCTATGCACAAAGCTCTCCACTTTGTAAGAGTCAGAAGAAGGTCATCAATTTACGTAGTCTTCCTTTTGTAATTTTTACAAAGAGGCTGTTTCTATGATTCAAATATGTGACCTTATGGTCATAAAGAAGCAATTTTTACTAGTTACTCTAAGGCTCTCTCTCATATAAATTATTTAATTAGAAAACTAAAAATAAATTAAAGATAGTTTAATTTATTTAATTATAATTATAATTATTACCAATATATAAGAACTTAATGAGTCACATATAAAGAACATTTTAAAATAAAAATCAATTTAAATTAAGTTGAAATTAATTGTGAAGTTTAAGAAACTTTGCAGATTAACATGAGATATTTAATTTTATTATAATTAGTGTTAGATTTATATTTTAATTATAATTTGTAATTTAATTTTAATTAAATACTCTAAGTCTTCTGCACACACAAAATAGAGAAATATTATTTTATTTTAGTCGTCATTAGTGATTGACTAAATTATTTTGTCATTCGTTGGGGTATAAAATCAATTTAATTAATATTAACTATAATAATTATAAAGACCATCAATTATAAGGAAATGAAGTATAATTTATTTGAATCCCATATTCAAATCTTCAAGGTTCTTCATTCAAAGGTTTCGGTCCCATATAAATCATGCCAAATGTCAAGTAAGTCAATAAGATAATTTTTCAAGAAAATATAGGGCAGTTAAGGGCCACCTGGTTTCATTCTTATCTTTCTATTAAGGTTTTTATTTTTTATTTTTATTTTTCTTTCAAATAAAAACAAAAATAGGCTTAATTGTTAATGTCTAATAATTATATATTATATAAAAATTAAAGATAAATTATTTTTTAAATAAATAAATAAATTATATTTTAATCTCTTATATAATTTTTATTAAAAATTGTTAGTAAACATTACTATATTTTATTAGAATAAAAAATTTAATAATTAAAATTTATTTTAATTATTAAAGAAAACTTTATTTAAAATTTATATTTTAATTTATTTTAAATAAAAATCGTATTTATTAATAATTAATAAATTAAAGTTATTATTTTTAAATTTTAAAGTTTAAATTGATTATAAAAATTGAATTAATTTATTAAATTAATTATTCATAGTTATTATTAATAATTAACATTAAAAAATTATATATAATGCTAAATTAAATTATTTGTATTTTTATTAAATAATCAAATAATATATTTAGTTATAGTTCTTATAATTTATGCAAATTGGAAGAAATTAAAAATGAAAACATAAACCATAAACTCAAACAAACAATTTCTTTAACTAAGGCCTTGTTTAGTAATCAGCGGATTGCATTTAATATCAGCAGTTTATTTAATGACGTTTGATAAAATTAGTTGTTTATATGTAAATAATTTATGAAGGTATAATTTAAAAAAAAGATTTATAAGGACATGATTATTAGTTGTTTATATCTTAGTATTTCTTTGAATATTCTCATAAGAATTTAAAAAAAAAGAAAAAGAAGTTAATACCATCATTTTCTCAAATATCTTTCATCAAGCCTTAAGAACACCAAAAGCCCTCTCAATACAACTTCTCAATGATGAATGAGTTCGATTGAAAATTCTCGAGATCCTCTTAGATTGGTAAGGGCCAACTGGAGAACTCGAGAGATCATAAAAATGCTACTAAAAATAAACTTGAGAATGGATTCGATCGGATCACACCAGGAGTTTTTCCTCAAATGCAACACCAACGAGCTTAATGTAAAATTGGGTCTGTAAAAATGATATCGATTTAATTTCTAATTTAAGGAAATATAAATTTTTGTCATTTTAATTTTAATTTTAAAATTTTAAAATTTGAAACTATATGTTTAATATATTAAATTAAAATAAATTTATTTTAAAAAATTATTTATATTAATCTCTTAGATAAAAATAATTAATTTAAATTTGACTTGTTAATTTTAGATTGAATTGAATTGAGTTAAACATAATATACAAGTGATAATAATATTATATACTAAATATTGATATAAAAGGGATCTAAATATCGGATATATACAAAAGTAATTATGTAATATAATTAGAGATAACAAATTTAAAAGTATTTAATTTTTGAAAATTTTAATTTAATACTAAATATTTTAAAATTTTCATTTAATGACTAATTTTTTAAATTTTGTATAAATTAAGTCAAATTTATATCTCTATCTCTATTTCTTTAAGTAATTTGTAATAACTTTTGAATATAATAGTCTTTTAGTCCCTTAATTTCTCTGCAGTTGGACCAAAATGCTCCTTATAGTAGGTTTTTCAAAATCAACAGATTGTGTTCAATTTGTCAACCTAATCAGCTGATTTTCAAACATAATTATCAGCTGTTTGACATGATCAAATAGCTAAAACATTTCAATCTGTCAAAAAATGGTTGATAAGTCATTTATTAAATAAGGCCTAAATTTGAAAACAAAAAACATATCCATATTTCAAATCATCAGTTAAACAAAAATGTGCTAGATAAAAGATGGATATAAGATGGTATATGTGAAGTTTGAAATACATGAATGCAAATATTTTATTGAATATATGCATATCTGACTATTTTATCTTATTATAATTAATTTCAAAAAAGGAGTATTTTTATGTAAAGATTTCTAACAAAATTTAACTTAAATCTTAATAGTTAATAGAATTAAAAAATTAACATCATTAAAATTATTTTATTTGAAGCTTAAGTTACCAAAACCTAAAATTCTATATAGGTCAATGTTATCAATACGTACCGATATCAGATTTAGTTATGGTACAATACGATATCGCTACTGGTCAATACTAGATTTTAGTTTGGATAATTTTTTAAAATTATAAAATCATCTTTGAATTTTTTAAAAAATTACAAAATAATCCATCAATATATTGTGTTGTATAGTTTTAAATTTTACATCAACTATATCTCTAAAAATCATAACAATATAAATTTGAAATAACAATTATCTCTTTATTTCCATTAATATTACTTTTTATCTATAAATAATAACCACAACTAATATAAGAAAAAACACGTTTAATCATCATACATATGTATAACTAAGGATAATGCAAAACACTTAAAATGTTACAATTTACATCATATAATAAACAATAATTACATTAAAATATCATATAGTAAGAATAGTAAAGGTCTGTGACTCCATAAATATTACAATAATAGTTTGTGCCAAGGAACACAATCAAGTATAAGAAAAACCTGAAACAAAACACTTACAATTAAAAGTTTTATATTTATATTTAACATATGTATAATATAAGTAAAATTAAAATAAAAGAGAAGAAGTGAAAAAACTGAAACTTTATTCAATCGAATATTCACTTAAATTGCATTGACTTTAATTTTTATTTTGTTCAAAATCTTCCTCATTTAGAATAATCTTATAATCACTATCATCTAAATTTATTGCACCAAATAACATGTCGATTCTTTTCTATCTAAGATTAACTTTCAAGTCACCCTCATCTATCAAACTTGGTTCCTCAAAAATCTAATCTGCTAAAAAATCGATATGGTCAAAGGTAAAATAGATCTATAAAACTACTTATTCTATTAAGAGTCCTAATAAACAAATAAAATAAAATATTACAAAATACAATAAATTATAAATTATATTCAACTTAATAATGATAATAACTTACTTTTCGCGAAGTTTTAAATTGTATTGAACAAAGACCAAATTGTTCAATTTTATGATTTAATTTTCTTAGAATAGATAAATTCAAATGTGTTCTAATTCCTCTCACATCTCTTGTACTTACACATTAACTCAGAATTCGAATTGTACATCTTTGCAATTTTGAGACACCGCTTTCAGCTTGGTCCTATCAAATAACTATAAGATAACAAAAGTAACTTTATAAACAAAATAAAGTGATGATTAATTTCTAACAACTAACAAAAGTGAAGAAATATATATCTTGTTTCTTTGATGAATTGTAATGAGCATCACAAAATCACCAAAAACATCCTTATAAAACTCCATTTTTAAGCTTAAGAGATCTTGTTTTATCTCTTATTATAACAATTATTGTAATCGTTAATAACATCTCCTATTAACTTCAACTTTCTTTGTAAAACTTGATCACAAATAGATACTAAGATTAAAAAATGCCCCAACTGTAAACAACAGAAAGTAAAGTTGCCTTTCTCATCTTTATTTGATGACCATAAGCTAAAGCATATATAAAGAAAACTTGTTTTTCATATTGACCTTGATTGCTTTATTTGTCCTTTTGTAACATCACAAAAAAAATTATTGCCTTCTCATCATTATTAGCCAGATGAAGTACTATCACTAAAGGATCATAAACTCATATGAAAATTAATATTAAGAATGTTCTTGCAGATTTAGTCAACATATGACACCAATATTCTGTTGTATTTGCCATTCCTCATGGCCTACTACCTACCCTTTTATAAGACCATGTTATGCCTCCTTAAGATGGGATTAATGCTGTGAAAATGAGACCTTATAAATACCCATATATGCTTAAAAAATTGAAATTGAAAGAATGGTGGAGAACATGTTAAAAGCAGGTATCATACAACCTAGCATAAGTCTCTTTGCGATACCAATTTTGTTAGTTAAAAAAAAGATGATGCATGGATATTCTATAGAGACTAAAGGGCTTTTAATGTTGCCACTATTAAGGATTCTTTTCCTATTCCTATTCTTGAAAGTTACTTGATGAACTATGGGGATCTAAATATTTATCTAAGCTTGACATTCAGGATATCATCAAACACTAGTTTGTCAAAAGGATAGACCAAAAATAGCATTTTGTACTCATCGTGGCCTTTAAGAATGGATCGTAATGCCCTTTGGCCTCGCAAACGCTTCAAACACTTTTCAAGCCTTGATGAATGATGTCTTCCACCAGTTTCTTTGGGTCTTAGTTTTTTTTTAATGATATCTTGGTTTATAGCTTGGATTGGCCTTTACACTTAAAGCATCTGTCTTTAGTCTTAGCATGCCTACAATCACACTCTCTATTTGCTAAGTTATCTGAGTGCTTTTTGGATGGAATTATGTAGAGTATTTGAGACATATAATAACCGAAGAAAGGGCATAAATGAACCCTGCCAAGGTTCAAGCAGCACTCGATTGGCCTATTCCTTTTAATATTATGCATTTTCATGCCTTCCTAAGCCTTACTAGGTATTATAGATGGTTTACCAAAAATTATACTTCGATAGTAGGTCCACTAACAAAGTTGTCTCAAAAGGACAAATTTTTATGGTCAAAGGAAGCAAAAAAGGCTTTTGACACCTTGAAGCAAACTCTCACTATAGCTCCAGTTTTATCTCTACTTAACTTTAATAAACCATTTATTTTGAAAACATATGCCTCAGGTTAAGGTATTAATATTGTGCGTACGTAAGAAGGCCACCCAATTGCGTTCTTTTTTAAGAAAAAATCGAACTGCATGTAATAGAAATCATCATATGTACATGAACTCTATGTTATCGCAGAAGCAATAGCTAAGTTTCGTCATTATTTGTTTGGCCATTTCTTTACCATTCTTATGGATTGGAAGAGTTTGAACAATTTAGCTAATCAAGTTATCCAAACTCCAGAACAAGAATCTTGGCTTCCAAAATTATTGGGCATTGTAATGAGTATAAACCAAGTTCCCAAAACTAAGCTACTAACGCCCTTTCATATTGCTGCAATTTGGCAATCTCTATTCCACAAGCCTTAAGTCATTGAAGAATTAAATTGACAATACAAACTTCTTCTGAAATTCAATACTCACTATAAAAGATTAGCCAAAACCACTGTCTAATGTCCAATCATTATGTTTGTGAGGACTTAGTATATTGGAAATTTTGCCTTAATATACCACCACAGGCTCGTAACATCATAGATAAAATTTTGTTGGAGTTACACTCATCACTAGTTGGTGTTCATACAAGGATGTTAAGTACTTATGCTCAGGTCGTCACATATTTTTTTATAATAGGTTATGGCCCAAGACATTAATTCATTTATGCACCATTTTCAGATTTGCCAATGGGCCAAGATTGTCCAATTACACCCCATTAGCTTTTTAGGTCCTTTACTAGTGCTTGAACATGTGTGGGAAGAGTTGAGACTCTCTTGCATATAGTGGTCAAGTGTTAGACCCCTAAGTATGAGATAGCGGAATCGTGTGGGCATTAGCAAGCCTTGACCAATGTTCGATACGTGAAACAATGGAACAAGGCAAACACTCGCGAGGAGGCAAGGAGGAAAAGGGACAATGTCAAGCATTGGCATGCATTGGTGCACAATGGTGGAAAGCTTTGACGAGATGCAAATTTAGATGCAAGACCAAAAGAAGGCTTAAGACGGAATTCGAGTAGAAGGTTAGTTAGATCACACGTATGACAAAAATATGTGATAGTTTAAAGATTACTTAGCAAGTAGATCAAGCATGGTGCCAGTTTTAGGAGAGTTTTGGACCTTGTACGAGCTAACTTGGCTAAGGCTAAGTTCTTGATGGACTAAGGACTTAGTGTGTGCTCAAATGGATGAACCATGGCTAATGGAGATGGCATGGGTAAGCATTGGACGGACAAGTGTACTATTGGCTTAGATGACTCATCATCAACAGATAGAGATGAGATCTTAGATGATGTGATAGATAAGATCACACTGGATGAATATTAGCTCTAAGAGATAAAGTTCATGCAGAAGGATCATCTGAAGATAAAGGAGATCTTTGTGGATATGGATAGTCATTCCTAGATAGTGCAATATTTTATCTTGTTATTGTGATATAGTTTAATCCTAATAGATATAGTCCTAATTAAATGGGGATATCATCTATTAGTTAGTTTGATGTAATCTGATAAAGATAAGATACGATAAGATTGTGATGTTAGCTAGTAGAGTTCTATTAGGATTCTAACTTAATCATCTAGAGGTGCCTATAAATAGCTCATTTGAGCCTTGTTCTTCTCAGAAGATGGGAGTGTGAGAGAGACACTCTGAACAATGAGTGTGGGAGACACTTGAAAATTGAGAATATTCCTTTGCTACTTTGAGGGTAGAAATAAAGATTGGCTTTTAAGTTGTATCTCTTTTTTGTGTTCTTATTGTTGCCATGAATATTTAATTCTTTCACAATTTTCTTGCAAGGGTGTAAGAGTGAAACACTGCGAGGGTCGTGAGGCGTTCGAAAATAAGTAGGTTGATCGACGATTACAAGACAAGGCTAAATCTTGCTTTCATGAAGCTAAGTGAAATTGTCGCGCAAAGAGATTGGCGCATCTTGTAGAACAAGTTTGCGATTGAAAGAAAACCTTTATAAATGTTAAGCACTTATGCTCAAGTTGTCACATATTTTCTTTCCGGCAAGGTTTTTGCCAGGACATTAATTCATTTAAGATTGTCCAATTACACCCCGCTAGTTTTTTTTTTTTTGGGTCCTTTACTGTGCCTGAACATGTGTGTGAAGACAATGGAGAGTGGCACACCATGACGTTGAGACTCTCCTGCATAGAGTGGTCAAGCATCATGAAAAAGGCACTCTCCATTGTCTTTGATCGTGACAGTTTTTACTAGCTCCTTTTGGTAACATTTATTTAAGTTCTAAAGTACGAATTTACAAAAGAGTTCTTAGGCAATCAGAGGCGTTAAGTAACTGTTCAGAGACGTATTTAAGGTACTTTGTTTATGACAATCCTAGAATGTTGGTTACCTATCTTCCTTGGGCTGAGCATTGGTACAATGCATCTTTCCAAACAGCAATAGGAATGACCCCGTTCAAAATTTTATTTGGGAAAGACCCGCCATCCATCATTAAGTGTCCCACAAATGCTATTAATCCCGTGGATATACAATCTCTTTTGAGCCAGTGGGATACTCTATTAGCACAACTCAAGATTAATTTGGCCAAAGCCAAATCTCGAGTGAAGATATACATGGATGCGTCACAACATGAAGAGGAATTTCAGTTTGGTGATACCGTCTTCGTCAAACTTACAGTCATATCTACCCTTGCTAACCAATTTGAAGGGACCAATATCCCCCAAAATTCTTGATGCGCGCAAACTACAAACTCAAGACCGCTGGGTTCCTCAAGTTTTGGTTCAGTGGGATGACACAGATAAATGGTCATGCGAATTAGTGGATGAATTACAGAACCAATCTCATTTTAACCTTAAGGACAGGGTCACTCTTGATGGAGAGGGTAATGTTATGATCAAACCAATCATTGGCGAGGCTCAGGCTAAACATGCGGTAGACGATTCGAGAAATCGGGAAATTTTGCATGAGGCTGTTAGGAGAAACAACAGAATTCGTAAACCACCCTTGAAACCTAGGGAGTAGAATGGAATATGAGTGAAAATGAGTGGGATAGGGGTGTAGAAAACTTTTGTGAGTTCCCTCTTCTCTGTGTTATCTATTTCTTCTCCTCTGTCCGATATTTCTCTTTTTACATACGTTGTCTTACATCTTAAACACAATATCGTCCACACCAAGTGAAACATTGTCAAAGGAACTATAAGTGGAAAAGAACAATAAACCAATGTTAGCTACTTCTTCTCCTCAAACAAAAGCTTTCAAAGATTTTAGAAATCCTAACAAGAATTCAAATAAAAATGAAAATAAAGAACTTATAGAACTCCATTATCTTACAGATTTATGTATGGACAAGAAATTCACCCAACAAAAGCTTGATCTAGCTAAAACCTTTACCTTGCACAAGCTGGCATCACTGAAGGTTGGGGGTATAAGGAATTCATAACATCAAACTCATAGTCAATTTCGATTACCCAGCCTCTAATTCTTTAGTTGTGTACATTTCTGCCAGAGTCACCTTTCTCCATTACAGGAGCAAATAAATAAGCATATAGACCAGCAACAATGGGGATTGAATCCTGCATAGAAATCTGCTGCTTTCATAGCAATATAACAGGGAACATGGTTGTTGTAGCCCCATATATAAAGGGCTTCTTGTGTAAAACCATACAAGAATTCATATGGAAAGAAAAAGAAAATTAGGGGAAGTAATGAGATTTCCTGCATCTAAAACCTAATATGAAATTGATTATATGCGCGGCATACAAGAATACATACAAAACCTCTAAACGTCCATTAAAGACATCAGGAAGAAGGAAGCTAATCGTTATGCAGGTAAGAGAAGTCTGGTGCCCCCTAGAATATGCAAATACAAGGCAAGACATATGGTAACGATAACAGAAGACTTTGCTCCAACATATCTGATAACTTCAAGTCCCCTGTACACGGCCTCTTCATGAACTACATTAACACTTCTTTTCAATCCTTCTGAAATCCTCCACAACAGATACTCAACTACAGATCTTACAGTTTGAAACGTAACCCTTCCAGTCACATCAAGCACAAACCTCCTATTGCTAGGCACCGACAAAGTAGACGAAACCCTGTCAACCCATCCACCATCCTGAACTCCATCATACGATTTTAACTTTCGTAACGAATCCTCCAGTTTGATATAATCAGCTTTAGTCGCAGGCAATCCTCCATCGTGCTCGACGATCGGTGACGAACAAAACGTGGAATTTGAATTAGAATTTGACAACACTTGATGGGATGTCCTAACAAGAGTTTCCACGGCACCATTGCAGAGACTAACCAGAATGTCCCTCACATTGCTTTGATGCTTGGGATTGGTCAAACCAGAGAAAAAATCATCGTACGGATTAATCCCCATCGTCTTATCAAGATAAACAGTAACCGCAGTGTTCACAAACTTCTGTATACAGTCAGCCACAAGCTCCTTACACCGATCATTACAAATGACGTCAACCCATGGAGACACATCCGACGAACCGGACCCAAATTGAGCCAAACCCGAACCACTGGCCAAGTAAAACCCCTTAACCAAATTCCTAGCAACACTACCAACAACAACAGAAACAAACCCAGTTCCAGCATCAGAGAACATCCTCTCCATAACCTTATCAACTAAACTCGGATCCGAGGAACCACCTTCCAATCTCTTATCTGTCAAAGATTGCAACCTATAACCCCTCATAACCCCAATAGTCAACGCCTGAGAAACCTTAGTCAACGACTCTGAGAACTCATCAGATCTCGCAATCTTCGAAATTTGCTTCAAGCTATTAGGGATTTGGTCAGAACCAGACTGAAGAAACTCCTTCAAGTCCTTGGAAACAACGTGAATCGTCTCCGCCGAATCGGCCACCATCTCCACCACGGAAATGAGGGCTCCGACGAGTTTCATCAACCTCCGTCTTCTCTTGGCCACAGAAGGCATATTATACACTTTATAGGCCCCATAGCCAGAGGCGGCCGCAACAGCAAGCAAAATCAATAATTTTCTTCTCCTGGGAGAAACAGCCAGCCGTTTATTGATCAATTGAAGATCCATCAAACCCTAGAGTAATTGGGAATTAAAAACCCTAGGGCACTAGAAAGATTAAAGAAAAAATTTATCGTCCTTAGGCAGGGAATTTAGAGAAACGAGAAAATGAAAGATAAAGAAGAAAATGAAATGGACTAATATCTACCAAAAATACAGCGACATTAAATGAAGATGAGAAAGATAGGTTGGGTAATTAAAGGTGTGAGGCGTTTTGAAATGCGTGAATTGGGTACGTAAATGTATGAAGAGGATGACGACGAACCTGTAGCAAACTACTAAACGCTAGATAGATCATGGATATTTTTCTCCCAAAACGCGGGACCAGCTGCTTATATGTACACGTGATTAGCTTTTACGACGTGCCGTATTATCAAAATTTTAGAAAAACAAAGGCGGACTTTGACCGTTGACTTGAGGGGATAGAAAATTAGAAAATTGTAGGTGGGTTTGCCTCGTTCTTTAATGGCAGGAATTTACCTAACGAAGAGTCACTTAAATTCATGTACTATTGACGAGGAATTTACCCAGCAAATGGGCATAGACCATCTTGTTCTGTTTGGTACGTGTTTCAAGGTTATCAAAATACACGAATGAGTGTATGAACTGATCTCAACGGAAAACCGTCAATAATATGCCAGAGTATGGGACGTAACTTTCTTGAAGTTCGAATCCGTTCACAATAAGGACCAGAGAAACATAAAATATCGAAAAAATTAAAGAACATTTCTTTATCTGGGATGTCCCAAAAAAAATCTCTCTCTTTTCATGATTTCCATGTACACTTCCAACACTTCTGTTCTAAATGGGAAAACAACTTCTTCAGCAACACAACACCTTTCATTTCATTCCCTCACCAAATCATTTAAAAAATTTCATTCACTTATTTACAATTTTTTTTCTGGACCAAACAATTTCTCATTGCTCTATGAGAAAACGCAGACTCCAACAACCTTCAACGTACACAGAGCTTACCACACGTTTCATTCCCCAAGCCCGAGTTCAGGGCAGTCTAGTTGTCAAGGTCCTCATTATGGTGCTCACAGTGCACAACACTAATTCTTCTGTAGATGGAACAATCAGCAGAACTTACGCAGAGATGTAGTTGTAGTACTGTATGTATATTGTTGTTGAGGTTTTAATTTGCTTTGTGACTATTTAGATTTTATAGGCACAATAGGACCGGCATCATCTTCAAGATCACTGAAAGAAATCTCTTCTTCATTCCCCAATGGAATGGTGGATTTGTAACCACCTAAATCTGAATCATCGTCATCTGGCCAATCATCATCCTGCTCCTCTTCCTCATAGTTTGGAACCAATAATCTAGAGGATTGACCAGTAACTGGACTCTTATCCTCCTTTTTTATAACTTCTTTCTCTTCGATGACTGATTTGTCAACAAACTGCATCTCTGTACTTACAACTGGAAGCTTCTCAGATTCGTAATCTGTAAATGAGGTGGTAATTTGTTCGAAGTCAACTGCCCTGGCATGGGCAAAATCTTCATGCAGTGGATCAGAACTTTCTCTAATAGATGAAGTTGTTTTTGCAAACCAGTCAGATTCTGGCTTCATTTTCTTATGTAGCTCCTGCATCCACATAGCTCGTGCTTCCATTACCTGCATTGCGCAGATTGTACCTTTGTCATACTTTATCAACAATTTATAGAAAAAAAGATCACATACTGTATAACGACAACAGATTTTTTATATAAAAAGCAGGATTCCCCCAATTGGTGCATAGATTCAGATGATCACTCAAACAATGCTCGTTATTACTTCGCACCAATATAGAAAAAATAAAAACCTTGACTAAGGAATTCTTTAGACACTAGACATGGCTACTTTATGAGAATGACTCTTTCCAAGTCACTAATTCAACAACCAAGCATTCAAATATTCAAGTTAAAATGGCACGACAACAGATTTTTTATTAAAAAAGCAGAATTCCCCCAACTGGTGTATAGCGTCAGATGACCACTCAAACAATGCTCACTATTAATTCGCACCAATATAGAAAAAAAAAAAAAACTTAACTAAGGAATTCTTTAGCCCCTAGACATGGCTGCTTTATTGAGAATGACTCTTTCCAAGTCACTAATTCAACAACCAAGCTTTCAAATATTCAAGTCAAAATGGCTGCAGCAAAAGCTTGAAAGGAAAGTTTAATTTCAAAAGTTAACATAGTTTCCCATTTTCACAGAGGTGCATGCGTGCTTGTTCCATGAAAAGAACTTCATGAATTTACTACCTACCAGAAAAATATGCTGGCCCACAAAAGAATTCTTGTAAAGGTTACCATACAGATCCGTGGAGATCAAAGGACGCACAAAAATGCAACTTAAATTTAATAATATGGGAGCAATTTAAAGTGAAAGTGAAAAGTAAACTTTAGTAAGACATGCATCAAGCCATCAAGTATACTTGTCAAAGTTTAATAATAGCCATGGAAGAAAAGTCAAATCACTTAACAACCTATTGGAACTAAAGCATCGATAAAAGAAGCACATGTTGTCAAGCTGTGGTTAAACAAACTAGCTAGTTAAAAGATATGGCCGTCCACTGAAAAAGGAGCTCAGAATATCCATTTAGATTGAAAATCATGGATAATGCACCATAAACTCACATAAAGGAATGATAAATCAGTGAATTGGGATAAAATTATTTGAATTTTGCATCTTGCAACACCTTCACCATGTTTGTAATGATTTCAAGTAACCATCTCAACAGTGTACAACCCAAGAAAGAAAGGCAAAATGCAAACCTTATGACAAAAGAAAAGGAGAAACAAAATAACACACTGATACCAAGAAAATGAATTTAGAGAGAAAAATAAGCATTTGAGTTTAACTAATCATCAATCAAGTATTAAAAAATATAATAAAATATATAAAGCTTGAGGAAGACATCCAACAGCACAACTTTCAGGAGAAGTAGCAAATATTACCTGAGGTGTAGACAAAATTTCTGCATCATGTCTGTTAAGTCTGGAATGTAGAAGAACGAAATACACTTTCCAAAAGTAACTCTCGGTCATATGGCAAGGACAAAGTTCAAATCTGAGTGCAGCTAATCGAGGAGCAAGGTGTTCAATAGCCAAAGCATGCTCTTGTTGGGGACTGGACATTTCAAAATCTAAACATGATGACAAAAGAGAGAAAAAATTAACACTTTCACTTTTGGTTCAATAAAACCATAATTAGACACTGTTTTATAACCTAATGTGATCAATATGAGAAATATCTGACTTCATTCGAAAATACTACAGATGACAAATTATAAAGTAGGGAACAACTTGGGACAAGTGGAACTTGACTACACCAACTTATCAAAACTTTCACGTGTGCCCAAAGCAAATTTCAAATCCATGCCATCAGCATTTCTCTGTATGAATTCCTAGGCATGTATAAATCTGACTTCTCAATCATCCAACTTAAAGCATGATGACCATGCTAAATTACAATAAAGATACCTCAATCAGTTAACAAGTAATGTATTCACCAAATAACCACTGCGCCAATAGATGAATACAAAATTCCAAGTCTGGAATGAACTTCTCCCCTACTGCAATACCGTGTCCAACAAATGAATGCAAAAGGGGGGAAAAAAATAAATTCCATATAGGGATCAAGAAACTGAAGCCCATAAACAGACTTTGATTATAACCTAAACCAAAAAACATGAGGAAAGATCTGTATTTTGTACCAGTAATACGGATAAATTATACACTAGGGAACAAACTGCTACATTATCAACACCATCTTGACATACTTTCAAGAAAGATTTGAAATCCATTCCATCATCGGCATTTGCAATGTGAATTCCTAAGCATGTCCGAATCTCACTTCTCAATCATCAGACTTCAAGTACGGTGAGCAATGATAGTATAAAATATAGATACGTTCAAACTAATAGTCACTACCAGCATCCGTTAACAACCATAAAAGCCCCCATGATCCCAGACAAAGAGTCACCCAGCAAAACAGCAGGAACATTTCATTATCCTCAATCCTAATCAAATACAAATAATTGAGCTATGGGAATTTCAACTCAATTAAATTAATAAAGGACAAAATCCTCAACCCATTGCAAACAAAGGCATCATTAACCGAAGATATCAAGACATGGTGAAATTTACATAAAAACTTACCGTCTAAATCGTCTTCCTCATCAAGAGGAAAATCCAACCAAGTCTCGGGATGCATCGCGATGTTTCTAGCAAACGCCAACACCTCGTCGGTGATCCCAGTCGCTAATTCTCTACATTCGTCACTCTCCTCCGTGTCCGAATCTTCATTATCTCTTCTCATCTCGCTCTCACACTCTCCCTCATCTGTCCCCGATCCAAACTGCAAATAATTAGACGCCATCTTCGACATCTCCGTCACACCGCTTCTAAATCTACCTCCGATCTCCGCAAAATCGGTCTTGATCCCCGACGCCTCCGCGGGCACTCTCTCGTCGGAGAAGTCCGCCCGGTCACACGCCTCCGAATCAGAGACAAAGCGATCGGAAGGCATGGGTTGAGGAGCGAGGAACGAAGCAACGCCCCATAGCTGTCGAGTTAGGGTTTGCTTAAGCTCTGTAAGGTCCTCTTTCACACCTCTACCCAACGTTTCTTCGTCTTCATCTTCTTCTTCTTCATTGATAAGCTTCTCATCTTCAAAGGACAATCGAGAGTGTTCTTGTTGGTTACATTTCGTTGGTGAAAGGCCGGTAGGTGCTGTCTTCGTTGGTACGACGTCGTTATCCGGAGAATAATCTTCGTCGAGACGAAGGGAGTTCGCCAGAGAGCGAGCCAACCAGGACATGATCGATTATTGTGCTTGAGGAGCGAGAAAGTGATTGTTGGAAAAAAAAACACAAACTTTCCTTTTTCGTTGGTTCGGTTATTTTCATTTATCACCCAATCATGTGGTGCCACGTTTGCTTCCCAAGGATGAAGAAACAACAAATTAATGGATCCGATTCTGAAACCCAATAATGAGTCATATCATCACTTTTTGTCATCTAATTGTAGAGTTAGTGTACAAGAAATCGAAAGAGACCAAACACTTCGTTAATTTATGCTGGAAACACGTAATCTAATATTTTTAAACTTTTGGGCTTCCTGGATGTAGCACCGAGTCGTTAACGATGTCGGCGGGCTTCACTTTGGGCTTCTATTTACACTACCAGTTTAGACGAAGAATGTAGAAGGCTAATAAACCTTCTTTTGATTCTTTATATTTTAAATTTTCATCTAATAATTAACTTTTAATTTGTAAAGAAGCCTTAATGAATAATTATCGAATCGACAATATAAATATTTTAAAATAGTGAAAAAACATTATTTGAATATAATTAAAATGTTTGAAGATTTTGTTTAATAAAGAATTGTTTTTTAAAATTTAACATCTAATTTTATGAAGTACTTACTAGATATGTAAGTTGAGGGCAAGCTAAGGTTATTTTTTCGTGACTGAAAAGTTATAGGTTTGAGTTACGAAAGTAGGCTCTTTGTGAAAATATAAACGAAAATTTGCATACAATTGATGACTCTTTCATGACCTTTACAAAATAGAGAATCTTATGTACTGATAGTTAAATTAGAATAGGATGTCATTTCATGCCATTTTCCTTATAAATACTCAACAATAGTGATTCGGTAAATTAGCAATTATATAAGAAGGTATTTAATTAGTTCTAAAAATTAGATAAAAAATAAAATATCAGATATAGGTCAAAAGTATTTTTTCTAATTTAACTTGGACCTACAAAATTATAATGCTGTCCATCTACAAAGAGTCGCGGCTCCAACTAGATATGAGTATTAACAATGTCACATAGCTAATCCTGGTGGGAGCTTCCTTGTAGTAGTTAAAATTCATGATAAGATACTAAATATTAATATCAGTTGAAGGTTTTAGTATAGCTCATCTTGACAAACCTATCCAGTCAAGACAGTGACAACAAAGCTACGGCTACTAACCCTCGACAAAAAGGTAGGCTGCATTAAAGAAAGCATTGAAGATGCTTCTTTCTAATGGTCCAAAGTTTGTTACACCTTAAATAGTTTTTTTTCTAATTTTTATTTCAGAATATGATTCTATAGCTTAAATTCAAAAGGCAGTTAAGGATGGTCAATTTGTACATAAATTATGGTTTGTTTTCCATCTTAAGTCATAATAATTAATGCCTAATTTCGTCCTCTTGAGCAAGCAATGGGAACAAGAAACTTGGAAGATAAAGCCAAAAGGTTCAAAGAAGAAAATTTGACAGCAACTTCATGACAATTTTTTTGAGTACTTTGATGATTTTTGGTCCTCATCCAAAGAAGGGAGATTGTCCAATTATCAACGGTTTGCTCTCCTTTTTAGGTGGACGAGTTTGGAAGCACTACTCTTTTCATCATATATCTTAGGCCAAGGCCCCTTTCCTGGTCAAAAAGGTTGCCCGTGTGCACCCATTCGTGACAACAAAAGTGGAATTGGGGTGGCCCTTTCCAATCCTATTTCCTCGCCTATCCACTTCTAGACAGTGAATTCCCATCCCTAAACTCTCAAGAGGAAGGTAAGGTGATTTTGCTTCTATTGATGTTAAAGTAGAACTTGCGTTGGTGATTCTTTCCCTTCCTTTCTTTAACCAACTCATGTATTTAATGGTGAAGAAACGCCATTACTTTATGTTCACATGTTCGCATTCGAAACAAAAGATACAAAGAAATTTCAAGTAGATTATTAGGCTATCAAACTAGAGTCTGAAAATGAACCCACCAAAAAAAAGCTTGAAATTTTATACTATTTAATCAGAGTAAAATTACAACTGGGCATCCACCATATTCGATCTTACATTGGAAGCATATAACCTTATAGCCTCACCAGCCTTAAGCTCAAGTGAGACATACTTGTGAACCAATCCCAGTCCCTATGAAATTTCAAAGGATGGGAGTGGAACTTCTAGGGATTAATTAGACAAAAAAGCTGATTACAATAAAACCAGAATGTATCCGCAGATTAGACATGTCTATTCTTTCCCTAGACGAAGCTAACTCTGTTCAGAAGCATAATTTACACCACTTCCCTGTGAATAGAGAGATACTTGGGCGGCAGAAAGAATCATGTTACCTTTTTTATAAAATTGACAAGCCTTATTTGATAGCCACGGCCTGCGTTATGTAATCGATCGGCTTCTTTCTGGGCAGTGGATTAACAACCATATAGTATGCAATCAGCTTAAATCCATACCTTTTATGGTGCTCCTATAACATGATATCAATCCATTGCATAACAAATCTTTAATGCACGAAATGTATTGGAAGGCTACATAGGGCTTCCAATTGGCTCCACTCCAATCCTTTTCCCATTGCGACAATTTATCAACAAATTGCTTTTTCTTTTCATTGCATCGTTATTGTAAGCTTACACTTGGAAATGAAAAGAGTAGCCGTATAATTTAGACTACATAGTTTCAAGAGCTCAGCTGATCTTTGCTTCAGAGCAGTATTGCAACCGCTCTGTATTATAAAGAGTAGCTTGGCAGCCAAACCTGCTTTGACAGCAAGTTCAGCACATTCTTCCGGTACTAACTTGCAGACTGCCCACAATATTGACAATGCAAGTTGAGTGGAGCTCTCTGATACCTTCATCAACAAATTCACCACGTTCGGTATTGTATTAGCACAATCTTTCAAAGCCAATTTTCCTTCAGGGATAGTTGAGAGAACCTCTAAAATGTAAAGAGCTAACTCCAAGCACTCCTTATTGAAACACGGCAATAGCTCCACTAACTGGGGAATTGCCCCAATGCTCACAATTGCGCTTCTAACCGATTCCGGAGAGCAAATGCCCTTCAACATTCTGAGTCCAGCCAACACACCATTTGGTGTCTCTTATCTTTAACCAGCCTTAACAGCGCAACCAAAAGGCTCAAACTTGACAAGTTCTCGGAACCAAAGTCTTACCCTTCCATCAACATTTCAATTAACCTCGTACAGTTAATCTTGTTCTCAATCAAACCCTCATCCAACAGATCGACTAACAAGGAAATCTTGGCTGGTTGTCTCAAATTAGCTTTGGGAGTTAAATCGAGATCCAAATTCGCAAGGATCCTAACTGCCTCCGACCCAACAACATAAGAAGTAAAAGGACTCATTAAAGAACATATAAGGGCAACATCATTGTTATCGATCACTGCCTTCTTTGCCACAGCATGCGCAGCCACAACTTGTCTAAGGTCTTTTAGAGATTGAACTCTGGCTTGAGCTTTAACTTTCTTTAGATTGTCCAAAAGCTCAATAGCCCTCCCCTGAACGTCCTCTGATCTCTTCTTCATAGCCAAATACTTCTGCGAGAACGAGCTATAAATAAGCTACCGAAGAGTTCTGTTAGGAGTCAACGTATCATCCTAGAGGTCTTGCATTGTAGTGGGACAAGTATAGTAACCTAGACAAAACCATTTAAGAATATTGGCTCTCTCGTAAGTCTGGCCTGTGCACAGAGTCACCGGGTCTTGCGTTGGGTCCAAAGAGATTGGACGTATGAAAACAGATGGAACTTCAACTGACTCAAGCTCTTCAATCATTTTCTTCAGATCTAATTTCTTTTCCATACCACCGCAAATCACACCACCAACTATGCCACCCAAAATGCCATGTTTAACGGTGATTTCTAGATCCAGTAGTTGCCCACCACTATCCACATCAAACTTCATATTTCCTTCTCTTCTTTGGCTACCAAGCCGGTGTATCAAAGGGTTAAAACACCCTGTTCAAGAGTTGTATCAAATCTAATCCAAGAAAAAGCCCTCAAATGTCAAAAGAGAATAATAAGACCAATCACATCCACGGGGACGAGAAACGTGTGGGAAAGCAAAAGAGAGAATATGAAGCCTCTCTTTTTCATTGACGAACACAAGGAAGAATTAAGCATCAAAGGTGATAACTTTTCTAAATTGTGGGATTTTACTTTCTCTGCTTCATGGTCATCATCACCATCCAAGACATGATGAGCATGTAATCTTCTTCTCGAATACCAAAGCGCTGTCTCTCTCTCTCTCTCACACACACACACTCAATGCCCACCAACAACTTCCTCTTCAAGCTCCAAAAAAGGGTGAAATCATCAAATCTCAGATCACGTAAAAAGCAAAGAATGAAAAACAATCAAAGTTTGGTACAGAGAATAGGATAAAAATCAACAATTTGAATGAATAGTAACTCCACAGCTAAATGTTTTGTGGGGAAGAGAAAGTCAAAGACATGAAAGAATGGGGAAGAGCCGCACCTAGTTCTAAAGCAAGTTGAGTTTTTAAGGAAAATAAAAAATAAAAGCTATCCTCTAAAGTCTAAACTGCACAATCTTCCCAACATCTCTTCTTTTGGGGCAGACAAAGAAAGCCCCAAATAAATTTGTGCCTCTTGAAAATTTCACTTTTTGTTGGTTAGCTGTGCAAAACCCATTAGGATTTAGGCAATTATTTAGAACGCATTTCTGCTGTATTTCTTTAAGAAATTATAATGTGTATAAAAGTTCGTTTGTAATCATTCTTAGATTTACGGTCTTACCCTTTGTAAGATGGTCTCTGATGATTCCCACCTCCAATCTAGGGCGCGTGTGGTACCACCGTACCATCATCGTGATTTGCTTAATTTATTTGTTACCAATTAAATTAATTATATATGTTGAAGTAACTAATTCAATTTAATGTTAAGTTAAATTAACTTTAATGTTATTTATTTATTTATTTAACGTTTTCAAATTGCCCATTTTATCCAATATAATTTCAAATAAATTTTATATATTGGTGGAAAAAAATAGATAATAAAAATAAAAGTAAATTAATTAGAAGAGGCATAGTACTTCCCACGAGGATTACGTACAATTGTGGATGACGATCCTCGAACTGCAGAGGTGAGGACAATTCATCAAGGGGAAAAACCGGAATCATCCTATTGCCTTTGGGTAAAAGAGAAATTTTATTGCAGTGGCGTTTCCAACAGCCTAACTGTGCACCACACGTTCAGTCATAACTTTTGAAACAGAAGCACCCGTTTTGATTGGCTACAACTTTCCAGGTCATTAGAGACAAGTCTTTGTTGTGAACTTAAAGAAATCAAAAGGCTCTTCTTTTTTTCAATAAGATTTGACCAGTAGACGGAACACATCTTGGGTGGTCAAAAAACTGAAGCGATATTGCCATATTTTTTAAGCAATCACCCTGATCTAGGACATATACTTTTAGTTCATCGCCAGTAACTTAAGGCGTACCATTCGTGCAATATTATAAAAAAGCGGAGAGACTAGAGAACTGCAGTTCTCGTTGGCGTGGAGCCCAGAAGAGCGTGCCTGTCGTGAGGGTACCAATAACCAGCTTAGCGGTTTTGACTCACTTTATCAGGTCTTTATTATTGCCACTTCCTCAGTACCCAATAATTCTCTTTCCATGCTAAAGTGATTTAATAATCTTGGATGATTTCATTGATCTGAATGTAAATGTATAAATATATAAGAGCTGTGATATTACATCACCTAATTATTCTTAAAATATTTTCTATATTAGTTCCTATATTATTGGGTCAGGTCTCTCTCTATTTTTCTTTTTCCTTTTTAAGTTACAATGTAGATTTTACAATCGGAATCAGATGCGTAACCTCTGTGTTCCCTAGGTTTTTAATCCCTATAATGTGGGAATCTTGGTACCCTGCATAGCTAGAATCTTTGTGGTCAAAATACGAGTTTGACCACTTTTTTGTTTGAGGTTTGAGCCAACTCAACACTGGCACGTGGTGAAAAGCAATCCTGTTTCTTCCACACGCATTCAGTATAAGGAGTTGGCAATCTCCATTAATAGCTTCTTTTAACTTATCAAAACTACCTTCCCCAGTAGAACCAAGTCCCTGATGTCTTCACAACTGCCACTTATAAATGTAAATAAGAAGCTCCGATAAACTCACATCTTCTATGTAGGCGTTTGGTGGATCAAGGTACTTACTGACATTTTATGTTTTCTATCTCTGTTCACTGTTCAAATATAGAAGAAAACCTTGAAGTTATAGTTTTTTGTTACTGATTAACATAAGTTTTTAACCCCCGACACGCCTACATATGCACCACTCGCGGAATCTCTGGAAAAAATAGGCAGTGTCAAATGATGAAACATTTCTCAGATCTCTTCTCAGTTTCCCATACGGACCTCTTGTTGCTTCGCAGCTATAACATGCATTACAAGAAAAGCAACTTCTTTAATTAATTATAGGATTGGAGTCCCAGATTCCATTTCAAGATAACCAGTTCCTTAGTTTAACAACTATATTAGAAACGCTTGTCAAACTAAATAAAATAGGTGGGCGTGGGATTGCATGTGGGAACCATCTAAGCTTAGAAGAGACGTTCTGAAGCTAAAGTGAGGGACTCTGGTTTCAAGACCAGGGCATTACACACTGTCATCCAAATCTTGATCATGGCAAATCATCATAACGATAGGTGAATTAGAGCATTAAGTAAGCTGTGTTAATAGGATACCTAGGTCAATCTAGCCATTGCCTGAATCGCCCACCCTTCCGCATCAGAAATGGAAACAATCTGTTGCTCACCAGGCTTCTAGGCCTGTAGTCTCGGGTTACCCATCCTTCAAGCTGATTTCTGCCAGTTTGGTACTAGATAATAGGGTAAAGGTCGCCACTCGCTTAAAACATCCACTAACATATACGGATTGTCTAATGATGCTTCAAGAAGTACGAAAGGAAAGTGGATTGGTCATCAGGAGTGTTGATTTAGGATCATTATTTGGAGGAATTCAGAAGATCATGCCTAGAACGTGAAGTAGACAATGTGCCTGAAGAAATGTGAGCGCTAAGAAAAGGGAAAACTCTGATTCTCATTCCCTGTGAAGGCCAAGCATATATACATCAATATGCAATAGTTTCCTACGTTATTAAGGACGTCTAAATATATGCCAAATCTCCTAAATATGTATAGACTATATATTTACATATATTGCACAAGGTATGTTTCCAATAATGCCCTTCAAATTGGAGCATAAAGGTAACAGATGTCCAACACTCTAACTTACAAAGAAGGTATTGGAATTGGGATTGGTCAAGCCCCTTTATTATCAACGAGTTGATTATGAGTGCAAATATGAGAGGTAGCATTCTTGCTAGCCTGTGTTTGATCACGAACGTAGTGGCAATCAGTTTCTATATGCTTTGTGCGTCCAAAAAAACTAGATTAGCAACAATATGTAAAGCAGCTTGACTATCACAAAATAGTCATATTGGCTGATGAGAAACTCCAAATGATCGAAACAAAGATTTGAGCTAAAGCAATTCACAACTAGTAACAACCATAAAACAATACTAATATATTTTAACAAAAGAACGAGACATAGTTGGATGTTTCTTAGTTTTCAATGAGACAGAAGAAGCACCAAGTTGGATAAAATAGCAAGTGACCGAATGACAAGTAAGTGAATAACTCATCCAATCAGAGTTATCGTAAGCATCGAGATCTAATGGATCGTCATCACTTAATAGAATGTCTTGACTTGGGTGTGCCTTTAAATAGCACATCGTATATATAGCAGCATCCCAATGAGCTATGCGAGGAGCATATATAAATTGAGACAAGATATCGATAATATAGCATAGTTCAGGTCTCATTATGGTTAAATAAATAAGTCGACTAACCAAACAAGGATATTTAGCTAGATCGTCAAATAAAGGTCCAGCATCAAGTGTGAGGTTATTATTTTATTTATTTAGAAAATCTGTATGTTTAACATTAAGAAGATCGATTTTAGACAAAATATTAAGTGTGTGCTTTCTTTTAGACAAAGGCAATCCTTCAAGTTTGCAAGCAATTTCAATGCCAAGCAAGTACTTTAATATAACAAGATCCTTCATATAAAAGAAACGACTAAAATAAGCTTTAAAGTTGGCAATGGCTATAATTATTCCCAACAATAATTAAATCATCAATATAGACCAAAATATGCAAGGAGACAACGTACTACTTATAATTGAACAATGCAGAGTTAAGTTAGGACTGAATGAACTAAATGACTTCAGTGATCCAACAAGCTTTTATTACTAATTTTGGGGAGCTTGGTGAAGGCCATATAAGGACTTATGAAGGCGGTATACCTTGGCAGGAGAAGAGGCAGAAAATCCAGCCGCCCTGCGTATCACACCATGAACAGAATTCAACATAACGTAGAGAGAGCTTTTAATAATCAGAAAGTAGTTTCTCTCCCCTAACCTTCTTTCTATAGCAGATAGCTTGATAGATAGCCAAATTTGTTCGTTCTCTATTTTTTGTATCTGTTTACTCAATTAAGGTAGAGAAGGTAGAGAGAAGACTAGTTTATATACATGTTAATATTAAATCTTGTACTTTCATCAAGTACTAAATTAACGATCAAGATTTAATATACTATTAAATTTAAAAAAAACCTTAAATTAAATTTAATATAGACCTACAGAAAATATGGATCATAACATTAAGTCATATTTCCTATATTCTCCCACTTGGCTAAATGTTTTATCATTATATTTAATAGTATAACATAAGGCCAGCAAAACATTAAATCTTATAAACCGTTAACATCATAAGCACCTTAACACAACAGATCACACGATATGGGTTATGGCAATCATTAGTATAGTCGAATACTCCCTTCCATATACCACTACATTTAGAACTTATTACGTTTAGTTGCATAAGTTGCATATAAACTACATACAGTCTATGTTATGAAAATACATACAAATTTCTTATTCAAACAATCATGTATATATAAACATAATGAATAAGAAATATAAAATTCATAAACATATTATTGTTGTGCCCAAGAGTGTTAAAACTTCATCATCAAGCATTATTCAAGAGTGTTAAGACTTCATCATCAAACATTATTATTAATAATTAATACAACCAAGACCCATCCTAAGCATAGGTTCTTTGAATATCTTTAGATGTAAACCCCTAGTTAGAGGATATGCAACCATGAGATCTGTTCTAATATGTTCTATATACACTCTTTGTTTTTAAATCTTCTCTTTAACAATAAAATACTTTAATTCCATGTTTTTTGTGCCTCTAGAGTATTTTTTATTTTTAGAGAAGAAAACTACTACTAAGGATGAAAATGGGCCAAGTCAAGCTAACCCCCTCACATTTTTGGCCCGAGCTAATTTTTTTTAAAGCAACACATCATCGTTTTGCATTACCTGGCTTGGTGTTGATTGCAAAACAGTCTACTAGTTTTATGCTCAAAAATCACAAGTATACAGGTCGTGACTTATAGTTAAAAAGAGGATATTGATTTCACAAGGAATGTGCTTAGACGCCACTTAATTCAGATCAATGTTTGTTTAAGACCCGAAATTGTTTTATGGAAATAAACTGGAAAGTTAAATTAAAATTAAGTGACTAACAATGAACAATTGATAACACCAAAATGCAGAAAATTGGAATTCAAGATTTTAACAACTAGAGATAACTTTTTCCCTATCTTGTCCCACTCCTATTTTATTAATTGAATTATGTCTCATTTAAGATGTCCAAATATATTAACTACTCTCTCTCGTAAGGTGTAATTGATTGTCTCTAACTAAATTAAATAAAGATGATTAAGCAATCTTTCAATATACGAAATCACTCAACTAATTTAACTAGTTATTAAGTTATCCTATGGGTGATCAATTAAATTAGTCGAGATTTCTCTTCTAACTAATCAATTAACTTGAAGAATGTAGGTCTATAGAATGTCAACTCTTGTTGTACGATCCTACATAGATTACCCTACTTACACTACAAGAAAACAGTAAATTACAGATGGAAATTACCGACGGAAAAAGCCAATATACCGTCGGTAAATTTATTTACCGACGGAATAAACCGACGGAAGAAAACGTCGGTGATTCGGCCGTAGCTAAATTCACCGACGAACAATCTTTTACCGTCGGTAAAATTACCGACCGACTATCTTTTCCGTCGGTAATACGAACGGAAACGTTACCGACCGTCCACCATATTCCGTCGCTAAAATTACCGACAAAGGT
>JANZXR010000006.1:5348438-5385522 GCA_027575705.1 Erythroxylum echinodendron | reverse complement strand
AAATCAATAAAATAAGAGTTTAACAAGATAGTTCAAAAGTAATCCCTAAAAATAAATCAGCCACTCATGGTGTCTATGACATCCCAACAATTGAATATTCCATCATACAATGACTAGAAAAGATAAAATGACAAAAAATTTAAATAAAGAGAACTCTTCCTATTCTTTGCCAAAATCTAGAAATTTTGGTGTTGATAAGCTCTTTTCCCAATTGTGATTGATGATTCTTAAATCTCTACCTTTCTTAAGACTCCAAACCTAGTTTTTTTCACTCAAAGAGGCTATTCTACACCAAGGTCTCACACCCCTTCATCCATAAGGGTTTTTTAATCTTATAAAGCCTAGAAAACTTAAAAATTAAATGAACCCCGGGTGCATCTTTAGGTTAAACATCCCACCATAATGGGAATTGACATGTTTTCCACGATCATGGGTTCTTACATCATAATGCTTCCTCTTCTCTTCTCCTCTTTTAGCCTTTACCCCAATCGCAAAGTTGCTTAATCTTCATTCCTACATCAAAATAATCAATTCTTACTTTAAATTAACATCAAACATAAAAGAACAACAATGAAGATCAAACTAAATGAAAACATACAAAATGATTCCTAAAATACAACAATAATAAACTATTATGTAAGAAATTCATGCCAAATACTTAGAAAAACACACACTAATGCATAAATATCAACTTTCCCACACTTGAATCTTTGCTTGTCCTCAAGCAAAATCAAACACAACAAATCAATTCTATCACTTCATTTTCACAAAGATCAAAACATGTATCCCTCAAATTTTGGCTAACTTAAATGTCAAGCTACTATATATATCATGACTACTTTTCATTAGTGTATATAAGCAAACTCAACATATGGCACCATCACTCAAAGATAAGTATAGATGCAAAATAAATCTTCCTTACAGTTTCACTCATTTCTCTCAAGTGTTTGATGGTTAGTGTTTCGCTCAAACTCCCCATAGGAAATTACATTACCATAGGCTTGCTAATACATCAATTCTCTTCTACAATGATTGCAGGCATAAATAGAACAAAAGTTAGTGTTTTGCTCAAACTCCTGTAGAAAACTATACTACCACAGGCTTGCTAATACACCAATTCGCCTCTACAGTGATTGCATGCATAAATAGATCAAAAGGACTTGCTTAGGGTTGAAATGTGATAAGAGTTATGGTGGGTAAAAACAGGTAAAGGGTTTTAACACAAACATTTGAAAAGTAAAAAGCGGGTTAAAAGGGATAATAAAACATAATTTTGATATACACAAGTGTAAATATGCAACTACTCTACACTTAATGATGCTACTCAGGTGTTCTTCCTTTTTCTTTTCTTTTCAAAATTTTTTTCATCGTTTCTATTTTTCTTTTTCTTTTTCTTAATACATGGAAGAAACAATAAATAAAATAGCAACTAAATACAATGTGATTCATGAACAGGAGTAACACTCAACTCATCTAGGAAAACAAAATAGTAGCACAAATCCCAACGAATGCATTACTTAATACTTTACTAGGCTTGTGAATGGGTAGGTTAATGAGGTTTCAGGTTTTAAAATATTGGGGTGTTTTCAAGAAATAAAATGGTTAAGGCTCAACGGGGGTAGGAAGGGATAATAAAAGGTAGGTCATTTAAGCTAAGGGTTAACACAAAAAGGGCCTTAATCATCTCTTTTAAGCATGCATCTAGTAGATTCAAACTGATTCAACGTAAATTTTGAAGGTAATAACCTAAGGAAACATCACACAACAAAGAAAAAGAATAACTATAGACAGAGTTATATAGGCTCAATCCTCACATTGTCTCAAATGAAAATTCATTATGCATCTCTACACTATCTCATTTCTCAATTGTCAAATTATAAGTAAGTTTATGTAACCAACTACTTTTCATCACTCAACATGGTTGACTTTCTCCTCAAGTAGCCTAATCTGAGTTTAAGCATGCATTCAATCTAATTCCAATTAGCATGACAGAATCTCATGGTAAAACAAATCAAAATGATTCAAGTGTAATTCCATTGCTTAACACAAAACAACTAATATGCCTAAACATGCATCCTAATTGAAAAAATGGAAACAGTGACTAAAATAATGCAATTGACAAAGTAAGTATCACCGCCTCACACTTAAAGAACACATTGTCCTCAATGTGACAAGGCAACCACAAAATAAAGAAAAATGACACCAAAAAAAGACATAAAACCAAACAAAAGACATGAAACTAAACAAAAGATATGAAACCAAACAAAAGATAAAACAACTAACAACATAATTAAAACAATGTAAAAAGTTTAGGGTAAGAAGTGCTTATGGAGATTGTGGTGGCAACGGTATTGGCAAAGGGGCTTCAAAATTATTCCTCTGAATGAATTTGAGGAATTTCTTCTTCATGTACCATTGCTCCTGTGGACTTGTCTCTTCTAGGTACCGAGCTCATTAATTTGCAATGTCATTTGCTGATGATTAGAGGTCATCTGGTCGAGGATTTGCTAAAATCTGTCTACTTCTACTGGTGCAATTGATTCCTCTTCCACTGCTTCTTCTTGTGGTTTCGGGGCCGTGTTGATGGTAAAACCTATATACTTATTTTATGCTTAAAAATTACAAGTGAACGGATCGTGACTTGTAGTAAAAAGAGTTGATATCGATCCTATAGGATTGATGCCTATACACTGCTTAATTTAGACACAACTTTTTTTAAGAAACTAAATTATGAAATGCAAATAATCTAGAAAATTAAATTAAAATTAAAAGACTAATGTAAACAATGGATAATACCAAAATTGCAAAAAATCTGAATTCAAGAATCTAAATACGAGAGATTACTTTTTTTTCCTATTTGGTCTCCTTCTTATTTTATTGATTGAATTATGTCTCACCCTATATTTCCTAATGTACTAATTACCCTCTCTCAAGGTGTAACTATTTATCCCCAATCGAATTAATGAGAATCAATTGGACGATCTCTCAACCTACCCAATGACTCTACTGATTCAATTAGTTGATCTCTCAACCTACCTAATGACTTTACCGATTCAATTAGTTATCAAACTATTCTATTAGTGATTAATTGACTAGTCGAGATCTCTCTTCTAACTATTCAATTAACGTAATGATTGCTAATCTATAGGTTGCCAACTCTCGTTGTACAATCCTACATGAATTTCATCTCACTCACTCTCTCGATTTGTTGCAAGATGACAATTAAAAATAACAATCAACAAAGACAATTGCTTTCAATTTAATAAAAAGGAGTTCAACATAATAGTTCCAAAAGCAATCCCTAAAAATAAAATCAGCCTAACATGGTCTCTATAACATCATCAGCATTCAAATAATCCATTTTTATAAAGAATAGAAGAGATTAAAATGACAAAATTGGATAAAAAGACTCCTTCTCTTCTTTGCCAAAATCTGAAATTTTGGTATCGATGTGCTATTTTGCCCAATCTTGATGATGATCCTTGTCTTCAATCCTTCCTCAATGCTCCAAATATGTGTTCTTCACTCAAGGATAGTGTTTCTACAGGTGGGTGTCGTCTCCCCTGAAGATGGAGGCTTAATTCTCTTTTTATAGTCTAAAAAACCTAAGTTTAATAAAGTCTCACAGATTCCCTCGGATTATAATTCCCACGTTCGTGGGAATTTGCATGATTCCCATGAGCGTGGGAATTTGTCACAGATGCATCTCTCATTTTTTTTGACAAATTCCCACATTCGTGGGAATCAAATGAATCCTAAACTAGAAAATCTGTGACAAATTCCCACGTTTGTAGGAATCAAATGAATCCTAAACTAGAATAATAATCAACAATTATGCTAGAAAACACATGCCAATTACCTATAAAAACATATCCTAATGCAAACTTATCAAGCTGTTTGGGATGTAGATGGTTGGCAAGTGGCTGCATCCTTACCCTTCCTGTTCTTAACTGTAGTGTGTATCTGAGGATTTCAGAGCTCCATAGAGTGGAGCTCCAAAATTTCAGAGCGCCTTAAATAAGATATGTAAATTATATCATATCGAGTCCTACGTACACTATCCACATCAAAGTTGTAAAACAAAGCCAAAGCAGTAACAATGTATGACATGTCAAAATAAGAGCTCTTCTTGTTAACACAACTAACAATAGATTGCAAAATTCGATAAGGAGTATTTATTTTAATTTTTCGATTCGTGCACTAAAGGAAGAAAGTTCCTTAGTTGAGCACTTATTACTTTCAGTTTTATTAAAAATCATTAAGCCCCTTAATTTTCGAAGAAGTAAATGTTCGGTGCCACAAATTCAAGTATTTGGTGCATTCCTAGAGTTCAAAATTGGCTTCACTCGTTAGAATTTTTCAGTAACTATCCACATCAAAGTCATCGTAATCATCTAAAATTTGTGTTTGATAAATCAAAAAGTGCACGAATGACATTATAATTAAGTTTATAAACATCATCAGCTATCCTAAACCAGAATATATCCATTTTAGGAATGAAGCGCACAGTGGTGAAAATTTTGACAGTCATCTAGGATAAATTGACACATCACAGTTTGCAATCAATCGCTCAACATTATGCCTCACTTCTATAGTTTCTAATAGTTCAAAGTCAAAATATCTAGGAGTAATTAATTCTCTATCTCTAAAATCCCAAAATCATATACCTTTGTCTTTCGAAAAATCGGGAATGGAGTATGAAAAGTTGCCAGCATATCCGGTTTACCTTCAATGGAGACTTGAAGGTGCAATTCGTCAGTTGGTTTCTAAGCTGCCATCTTCTTTGGAGCCATTACAAGTGAGAAATCTGCAAAAAAATAAGGGAAAGAGGGATGAGCTCACTTTTTAGAGAGAAAGAGAACAAATCTCACCAACTCCTTGTATTTTTGAATAGTTAATCTACAATAAGTGTAAAGGATTGAAAATTAGTGGAAGAAGTGAAGAAAATATCAAGGGTTTAGTGGAACATGAAGGATTTAAGAGAGTGGGAGAGTAGGTTTTCATTTTTGTAGAGAGAGAGTGTTAAAAGTTAAAGAATGAAGAAAGAAGAAGAAAAGAGGGAAATCTATATTTTTCCTCGGATGGGCATTCCCACAATCGTGGGTTAACTCTTTAGAAACTTTCTGGAGGAATTTCCCACGGTCATGAGAATCACCCTCTTTCCCACAATCGTGGGTTAACTCTCTAGAAACTTTCTGGAGAGTCTTCCCACTGTTGTGGGAAACTTATTAACTCCCACGGTCATGGGTTACTGCAATTTTTTTAACTTCTAAACCTTCTTCCGAGCCTAGCATGCATTCTCAACAGTCTTGCAGCCTACAAACACATCAAAATAATCTTACCAACAAGAAATTTGAAGAGAAAACAAGTTAAAATTCAAACCAAATCTAAATAAACATCAAGCAAACTCAAATCAAACGTAGTAATAACTAAATGGATCAAACAGACAAATAGACAAAGACAAATGAAAGGAAACAAAATTCCATGGGTTGCCTCCCATGTAGCGCTTTCTTTTAACGTCGGTAGCTCGACTCTCTTCTTGTGCTTAAGGTGGTTTCAATGAACGGTGCAGTGGTAATGCAACAACTAATCTCAAAATCTGCACATGAACTACCTCGTTATATATTCCACCTTCCTTGTGGTCTTCCTTCCTTCGCCTTCTCCTACGTGATCGTTTCTTTCTTAATGCATTCCCAGAATCCTCAATCTTTTCCCATTGTCTTTGAGGTTCGGTTTCCCTGATATTAATTGGAAGTAAAGGGGAACTATCGTCTTTCTTTAACACTTTAAAGGTTATCTGTTGCTTTCCTACACTCAAAGTTAGTTCACTTACATCAACATCAATTATCAAGCGAGAAGTGGCCAAGAACAATTGTCCAATGACCATAAGGGTTTCCGCATCTTCTCCAATATCCAATATATAGAAATCTATGGGGAAGATGAATCTATCAATTTGTACTTGGACGTTCTTAATAATCCCCTTCAGTTAGTGTACTATTATGTCGGCCGTTTTCACTAATATCTTTGTAGGCTCTAACTCTCCTAACCTCAAATTTTGACTAAAAGTGTAGGACATTATGTTGATACTTGCTCCCAAATCCACAAATGCCCTGGCTATGTTAACGTCATTGATACTGCAAGGAATGAAAAAATCCCTAGGTCTTCTTTTTTCTGTGTTATATTAGGGTTTCCTTCTGCTATTTGCTCCTTCACTTTTTTCTTGACTAGTTACTTTAATGTGAGCTTTATTTGTAGTTGATTCATTATATACTTAATCTTATTTGATTCAAACTCCTTAAAATTTCCTATTGCTGAACTTAACTTCCATTGAGCAAGAATAGGGTATGGAATTTCATGTTGAGGCTTCTTGATTGGCTCAATTACAAGCTCACTTGGAAGGACTTCCAAAATTATTTGTCCTTCTCTCTTGTCTTTGTCTTCCTTCACATGTTCAATTTCCTTTTCCTGTGTCCGAGCGATACCTATGATATGTTCTTTTGGGTTGACTTCAGTATTGCTCTGTAGACTACCTGCACTTATATAAGACAAAGCATTAGCAAGTTGACCTTCCTGAACCTCCAAATTGTGGATGGATGAGGCATGATTCATCACAATCAGGTCAAACTTTGCTTCCATCCTCTTCTAACTTTCCTCCTAGCTGGCAAACATCCTTTTTTGGTTCTCTTCTTGAGTTGCCAGTTTGGACCCCTAAACATCTACCATCTTGTTCATTTTTCTCTTCATCGACACAATCCGATCTTGCTGAAATCCAGGAGATCCTTGCGATCTTGCTTAGTCACTCGTATTGCTAGTGTTCCAAGAAAAACTCGGATGGTTTTTCCACCCCGAAGTATAAGTGTTCGAGTAAGGGTTATTACCTCTTCATGGTTGGCCCAAGTAACTTACCTGTTATGTACCACTGACTCCCAACAAAAAACATTCAGATGAGCAATGATTGTTTTGCCCACATAGCTCACACTGTACTTGCATCACTTTTGTTGTAGATGACGACGCTCCTTGCATGTTGCTCAATTGCTTTGTAAGGGCTATGATCTGGGCCTGCGAAGCAGTAACAGAGTCAATAGGGATCATACCTTTTTGCTCCATTTGCCCTTGTCCACTCCTCTCATTTGACCACATGTCGTTATTGCTCGTCAACTCCTCCAAAAGGTCATAAGCTACTTCAACCTGATTAAAAAACCTCCAGCGACTATATCTATGGTTCCTCCAGTGCTCATATTCACACCATTATAAAATGTCTATAACAGGAACTCCCTCAGAAGGTTGTGGTGAGGACAACTTCTCTGTAATTCTTTAAATCTCTACCAAGCTTCATAAGAGATTCACCATCACTCTACTGAAAATTCGTGATCTCCTTTATGATCCTCGTCGTCTTGGTCACCAGAAAATATTTCATGAGGAATACTCGGGCTAGTTGCTCCTAAATAGTGATTTGCCCTGAATGTAACGAATTGTACCAAGCCTTTGCCAGATCTTTCAAAGTGAAAGAAAATAATCTCAATTTTACTGCATCGTCTTACATTTCATTGAACTAGAAGGTGTTGCAAATCTCCAAAAAATTAGCAATATAGGCATTTGGATCTTCATTGGATGGACTATATAATTGCACACTATTCTGAAGAATGTTGAGGAGTGCCGATTTGATCTCAAAATTGTTAGCCTGAATTGCTGGCCTAACAACTCCTTGAGGATTGAATCCTAGCCTCATAAAGTCCATCAGTGTCTTCTCAGCTTCTCCTTGCTCTCCTTCTTGAGTCATATCTCTTTGTATAGTATCTCGACGCTTCACTCTTCTTAACTCTAGTTCATATCTTGTGATATCAAGAAAGTTGTTGTTACTAATTTCTATCGATCTTCGTGTACTTCTTGTGTTCATGTACCTGCAAATACATAAGGAAAAGTATCAAAAACTCTTAAATCAAAGTAATATAAACTAAATAAGATGCTAAATAAACAATCCTCGGTAGTGGCGCCAAAAACTTGTTGATAGCAAAACAGTCTACTAGCTTTATGCTAAAAAACTGCAAGTATACGGGTCGTAACTTGTAGTTAAAAAGCAGATATCAACCCCAGAAGGATTGTGCTTAGGCACCACTTAATTCAGATCAATCTTTGTTTAAGACCTAAAATTGTTTAATGGAAAATAAACTAGAAAGTTAAATTAAAATTAAATGACTAACAATAAACAATTGATAACACCAAAACGCATAAAATTGGAATTCAAGATTTTAACAACTAAATATCACTTTTTCCCTATCTTGTCTCCCTCCTATTTTATTAATTGAATTGTGTCTTACTTAAGATGTCCAAATATACTAACTACTCTCTCTTAAGGTGTAATTAATTGTCTCTAACCACATTAAATGAAGATGATTAAGCTATCTCTTAATCTATCAAATCACTCCACCAATTTAACTAGTTATTAAGTTATCATATAGGTGATCAATTAAATTAGTCGAGATCTCTCTTCTAATTAATCAATTAACTTAATGAATGTAGGTCTATAGAATGTCAACTCTCGTTGTACGATCCTATATAGATTACCCTACTCAGTCTCTCGATCTATTACAAGGTATAAATGTATTCAACATTCATCAAAAACATCTTTCATTCAGATCAATAAAATAAAAGTTTAACAAGATAACTCAAAACTAATCACTAAAAATAAATCAGCCACTCATGGTGTCTATAATGATCGCAGGTTTATGTGTGCTAAGTTTTACTATTTTAACCTCGATAATACCGTAAGCGCACTGGTCATTCACGTAGTACCTATGATATCGATTTTACGAGGATGGTTAATCTAGTTCTAAAATCTAAGGTCAAACTAAATCGCAATAATCTAAAATAAACAATAAATGTAGAAGATTAATCAATCAACAATCAATTATAAGAATTAAATTTTGAAAATAATAATAAAAAAGCAAATCACACAACCAAATCAATAATTAACCAAGGAACTACCAATTGAGAGGAAGGGGTTTAAATATGAAATTAATGATAATCTAATTAACTATGCAATTACCGAATTATTGGGTCTAGATGGTCCTAGGGTGGATTACTCTCTCTCGAGTTATAATCTTTAAACCCTAATTAATAATCCCTAATTTAAATTATGAAATAGTGATTTCTCGACTCACAATTGACCCAAAACCTAAATTACTTCTAAAATTATCTAATAATCTATTGGAAACCTATGCTTGATCTCTCATTACACGATTTTATCAATTTAATTCAATTCGTATCTATCAAATTTCCTAACTCTCGTTAGCCCAATTTGATGATATTCACTTGGCTCACCCTCTTAGTTTATTACCAAATTATTAAGAACAGATGTTGAATCACAAGTAACTTAAACAAAAATGCAATAAATCATATTTCATTTAAATCAAAGACAAAATCCCAAAGGTAAGTTTAGACAATAATCATCATTCGACATAACCTATTCTCAACAATTATCTCAATTTCTTACATCAATAAAACTGAAATAAATTGAAAATACGCTCAGAACATATCAATGGAGGCAACGACGATGGAAAACTACCTATTCCAGGAAGTACTTCACGTCAAGCTTCTTCTTCGTGTCTCTCTTCCTTTGTCTCCTTCCTCAAATCACTCAATAGTTCTCTAGGGTTTCTGAATTTTGGTTAATGTGAAAGCTCTGCCAAGGCTCCTTCTTCTATCTTGTAATGTTTTATTTATATCTTGGAAGCCCTATAGTTAATTCGAAGTCGAAATAGTTCGTAATCTCGCAAAATTTGAGTTTCTATATCAGCCTGACGCAGACCACGATCGTGACACTACTTGCCACGATTGTGGCCAGCACCTAAGCCTTTCTGTCACGATCATGGCCCAAAGTGCACGATCGTGGCCTGGCACATAACTCTCTATCACGATTGTGGCCTGGGCTCTGTTAACTTGCCTCTTTCTGTCACGATCATGGGCCATGTTTTTAGCCCGATACTTTTCGAAACTTCCCCATTCTTCATCGTTTACCCTGAAACACTAACAAACATGTCAAGGTACCTCAAAAATATAACATTTAAGCTCAAAGACTTATAACTAACCTATAAAAACAGTTAAACACATAAAGTAACACAATTCACACCTAAACACACACTAAATACTCAAATTAACACTTAATACATAACAAATTGAACCCTAAAACCTAATGCAAATCACAACTATCAACATCCCTACACTTAAACGTTTGCTTGTCCTCAAGCAAACAAAACAACAAACACACAATGCAATAATGATATAAGGACTTCAACTTCACGAAATGGTTTAATTCTATACATAATCATTCAAGTTTTTCCAAATTATTAACATGCGAAATCCACGTCTAAGTACCTTGGACTTAATATAAAAACTAATCAAAATTTTAATGTTAAGTCTATTCGCCCCTATCACTTGCACACACATATTGATAATCATTCAGTCAAAACAAAAGTGTAGCTATTCCTCAGTAGGTTTTCATAAAAAATCAAGATATTAAAAAGTTTGGTAGATTTTCATTCGAAAACATTCTTTTTGTTGATTTTTCTTTAAGGACATGAACCTAGTCTTTTACACGGAGGCAAACATTTGTGATGAATGTCGATCCGGTTACTCAACTAAGTCATGTTGTTATTAAGTTGCTTGGTTGGATGTTATTATAGCCTTTTTACATGAAGGCACACATTTGTGATGCATGTCAATCTGGTTACTCAGCTACATTACATTCTCAACTGGCTACTAGTTCTATTCATAACCTTAAGGCCAGCAGAATAGTTATTTTAATTAAAAATTATACAACTCTTTTATTTATTTATTTTTAAAAAAAATTTCCTACCTTATTGCTTTAGCTAATCATTCTCATAAAATGTACTAATAATGCCACTTATTTGATTGGCCTAAAATTATAAATGAGTATGGTAAATTCCTAGGGTGAATTCACTAACATCGTATCCTGATTAACCAGCATATTTAGCTTTAAGTAACTTAGGTCACTAATTTCACAAGCGAATAAATCTTCACAACCTAAAGGGCTATGTTTAAGGTTAAATATATCCCAATAAGCTCTAGCTATTGACACATTAACACAATTCACATCATGCAACCTAAACAAACTATCATACAAGATGCAAAATTCACACTCAGGGTAAAAACACACGACCCTCCCCATACTTAAACAACATATTGTCCTCAATGTGAGAAGGGTATACAAACACACCGGGGGGAAATAAACAAAATATATGAAAAACATAAGAAGAAAAAACTAACAAAAATGAAAAGAAAAAGGTTAGAACATGAAACTGTCATGTTGACTGAGGTGCTGATAGTGATGGAGGCAAAGATCACTCGTGCTTGATGCCTATGATTACTGCCCTATCTTATACTTTCTTCAAAAAATATTAAGAGAGTTAGCCCTCCAAAACATTGCAAATTATTAAGAACTTATTTTGAAATTTAAAACAAATCTAACTATGCAATAACTTAAACCTAACTACTAAACGTGCTAATTATTGGTCATTAGGTTGACCTTAGTCCTTTAAAACTCAGCCAGGATCAATTGTGAGTGGCTTGTTTCCACCCTTCTCGTTCAACATCAATTTTGTAGCCTATGAGTAAGCTACAAATTGCAAAATGATCAGAAAGACAATATTAATAAAGTTGAGAAAACCAATTAATTTTATCAATGTCCTTCTCATTAACAAACTGTCAATAAAATAGGGAATAACAAAACTCCTTGAATCTTCTACTGAATCCAATAGTGTCTTGTACGAAGGTGAGTTGCTCTCTTTCTTCCTTAACAACCTTCATCTCCTCTGCTTCTTCAGCTTCACGAACAGAGACCTTCATCGCTTCTTCAAACTCTATGTCTATTTTCGTCTGTTTTTCGTCCTCTTGTTCTTTAGAAGATTCGAACACATCAATTATCCTAAATGAGTTACCAACCTTCGGATTCTTAATTACATCATTCATATTGAATGTCATTTGATCGTCATCAATCCAAAAGATAGAGTTCTTTTCCTGAACTCTCCCCAAGATTTTTCGATATTCACATATGGTATATCAGTAACTAGTGAATAAAAGGGAGGTTTGGCATTATTGTCTTCATCCTCTTCTTTGATTTCTTGGTCTTCTCTAAGGTTGGGTTTAGCTTGATTTTTTGCTGATTCTTCTAGCTCTACCCCATTCCCAAGTTTGATAGCCTCACATTAATCTTGTAGATTTAATTCCATATTTCTCAGAGTCTTCTACACTTCTCTTACAAAATTCACGAGAAAGTTGTCTTACTTGAAGCTCCAGGTTGTGAATAGAAGAGGCATAATTTTCCGTTACTTGATCAAATTGCTCTTCCAGTCTCTTCTGATTCTCTTCCATGTCTGTTAGCTTATCCATGATTTTATCCAATTTGGAATCCTATAAACTGGGCTCATCTTGCTGAAATTCTACTAGGCCTTGATGTCCTAAGTGAGTCCTTACATTGATAAACCAACAGAAATCGGGGTGGTTCTATCACCCCGAAGTGTACGAGTTCATATAAGGATGATAATTTCCCTAACTAAATTGGGGCTCATTAAAATCTACAAGATTCCCTTGCTCCCTATAATATATATCCTCTATGATCGTTCTTTTTATCTCTTCTTAACATTCAACTCTCATATATCTCATTCTCACTCTAAGATGTCTTGATGTGTCTCTACTTTATGCCCTAAACTCTTTTGCTTTTTTTTTACTAATTTAAAAATAAAAGATAGTGGATAAGCCTTAGACTAAAGAACTAAACTAATCACCTCCCAGACAATGGCGTCAAAAACTTGATCACAGGTATACGTGTGCTAAGTTTTACTATTTAAACGTTAATAATACTGCAAGCGCACAGGTCATTCGCGTAGTGCCTAAGGTATCGATTCCACGAGGAAGGTTAATCTAGTCCTAAAATCTAAGGTCGAACTAAATCTTAATAATATAAAATAAACAATAAATGCAGAAGATTAATCAATCAACAATCAATTATGAGAATTAAATTTCAGAAATAATAAAAAATAATAAATCACACAACCAAATCAAGAATTAACCTAGGAACTACCAATTGAGAGAAAGGGAGTTTTAATCAAAAATTAATGAAAATCTAATCAATTATGCAATTACCAAATTATTGGGTCTAGATGGTCCTAGGGTTGATTACTCTCTCTCGAGTTATAATCTTTAAACCCTAACTGCTAATCCCTAATTTAAATTATAGAAATGTGATTTCTCGACTCACAATTGACCCAAAACTTAAATTAATTCTAAAATTATCTAATAACCTATTGGAAACCTATGCTCGATCTTTCGTTACACGATTTCACTGGTTTGATTCAATTCTTATCTATCAAATTATCTAGGTAGCCCAATTTGATGATATTCACTCGACTCACCCTCTCAGTTTATTGTCGAATTATTAAGAACAGATATTGAATCACAAATAACTCAAACAAAAATGCAATAAATCAAATTTCATTAAAATCAAAGACAAAATCCCAAAGGTGAGTTTAGACAATAATCAACATTCGACTTAACATATTCTTAACAATTTTCTCAATTTCATACATCAATAAAACTGTAATAAATTGGAAAATATGCTCAGAACAGATCAATGGAGGCAGTAACAGCAAGAAACCACCTATTTCGGGAAGTACTTCGCGTCAAGCTTCATCTCTGTGTCTCTTTTCCTTAGTCTCCTTCCTCAAATCACTCAATAGTTCTCTAGGTTTTTTGAATTTTGGCTGATTTCGAAGCTCTGGAAAGGCTCCTTCTTCTGTCTTGTAATGCTCTATTTATATCTTGGAAGCCCTCGGGTTAATTCGGGTAGAAATGGTCCAAAAAACTCACAAAATTCTCATTTTCTGTATCAGCCTGACACAGGCCACGATCGTGGTAACTCTTTCTATCACGATCGTGGCCTGGGATATAGCTCTCTATCATGATTATGGCCCAATTGCACGATTGTGGCCCGTTGTGCCACGATTGTGGGTCTTGTTCTTCATCGTTTACGCTGAAACACTAACAAATACATCAAGGTACCTCAAAAATATAATATTTAAGCTCAAAGACGACTTATAACTAACTCATAAAAACATTTAAACACATAAAGTAACACAATTCACACCTAAACACACACTGAACACTGAAATTAACACTTAATACATAACAAATTAAACCCTAAAACCTAATGCAAATCACAACTATCATGTAACATCCCCACCAATTGAATATTCCATCATACAATGACTAGAAGAGATAAAACGATAGAAAATTTAAATAAAGAGAACTCCTCCTCTTCTTTGCCAGAATCTAGAAATTTCAATGTTGGTAAGCTCTTTTCCCAATTGTGATTGATGATGCTTAAATCTTCACCTTTCTCAAGATTCCAAACCTGGATTTTTTCACTCAAGGAGGCTATTATACACCAAGGTCTCACAACCTTCATCCATAGGGTTTTTTTAATCTTATATAGTCCAAAAAACTTAAAAATTAAATGAACCCCATGTACATCTTTAGGTTAAACATCGTACGATCCACGATCGTGAGTTCTTGCATCATAATGCTTCCTCTTCTCTTTTCCTCTTTTAGTCTTGAACTCAATCGCAAAGTTACTCAATCTTCATTCCTACATCAAAATAATCAATTTTTACCCTAAATTAATATCAAACATAAAAAAGCAATAATGAAGATCAAACTAAACAAAAATATACAAAATGAGTCCTAAAATACAACAATAATAAACTATTATGCAAGAAACACATGCCAAATACTTAGAAAAACACATACTAATGCACAACTATCACTTAGGCAGCCCCATCCAGGGCCCAGGCCCCTTTTTCCATCCCTAAATACTGCAGAATTATCGCAAGAAATTTTCAGCAGCTTGTTTATTGTGTCGAAAACTTCAAGTCTTGAAATAAAGTTCCACAACCATAATGTATGAATTATAGCCTCATAACTAATGATATTTTCGAACTATCGATAGTAATAACATTTATCACCTTTGAGAATCTGAAACACCAAGACCCATATGAATATCGAAACCAAATCTAGAACAGGTTATACCTTTTGCAGTGGAAATATGCAAAGAAACTGGTAGTGTCAAAGAGAGCACATCAAGTGACTTGTTTCTATTAGTATCCACACTCTCGCGAGACAGAATAACCCCTTCTGATATGCTAACACGATTTTCTGAGACCTCTCTCTCTCTCTATTTCTAGCAGAGGATGTCTCCTTTATGGTTTTTGAGCAGATGATGTTTTTATGTATTTTAGTCATACTATATATCCATGTATAATAAAACCCTAAAGCCCAAAGACCAAATCCAATTAAGGCCTAATGAATGTTCAATCTGTTTGGTGTACGACCCTGTAGGCTTATTTAATATCAGCAGGAAGCCCAAACTTCTTTTAGGCCCACAAGTTATAATTGGTCCATAGCAAGACATAATAACTACCTAATATTAAATAAGGTCATAATATGACACTACCTAACTCACAACTAATCAATTAGAGTACATTCTATAATTGGTTCACAGGGCATACACTAACCTCATAACAAGCTACAAATTCTACTTCCTTACTGGATGAAACAATAATAGATTGTTTGGCACATTTTTAAGAGAATTCTCCTTTAGCTAATAGGAATAAATTTTCAAATGTTGACTTTCTACTATCAACACACCTATCAAAATCTAAATCAGAATATCTAATCATTTTAAACTATCAGATCTCTTATAAGTGAGCATGTAATCCTTTGTTCCTTGAAGGTATCTGAACACTTTATTTGAAGCCTTCAAATGATCAATACCATCCCTACTGCAAAATTGATGTCGGGACTAGTACATATTTGTAGGTACATTAAACTGCCCACAACAGAAGCATATAAAATCGTTTCCATTTCTTTCGTTCCACATCATTCTTTGTACATTGCATAACACTAAATTTATCTCCCTTTTGAATAGGGACTACATCTACTGAGCACCTCCTTATGTTAAATTTCTTAAGAAATTTCTCAATATAGGCTTTCTGAGGTAATCATAATAAACCTTCTAATCTCTTACGGAATATTGAAATTCTAATCACAAAGGATGCCTCTCCCATATCTTTCATTTTAAAAATCTTAGAAAGAAACTCTTTAGTCTTGTGCAACAAAACCAAGTCATTAGTGCAAGCAAAATATCATTAATATACAGAACTAGAAATATAAACTTACTCCTGTTGATCTTCTAGTAAAAACATCGGTCAACAGTGATTTCCTCAAAATCGAAAGAAGTAATGGTATTATTGAACTTAATATACCATTACCTGGAAGCTTGTTTATCTCCATATATTATCTTCTTCAATTTATATACCATACTTTCTTTTCCTTCAATGGAAAAACCTTTAAGTTGATCCATATAAAATTCCTCCTCAAGATTCCCATTAAGAAAGGTTGTTTTCTATTTGATGCAACTCTAAATCAAATTGAGCCACTAATGCTAAAATTATTCTCAAATAATTTTTCTCTGAGACAGGTGAAAAAGTCTCCTTTTAATCAATATCATCTTCTAAGTGTAACCTTTGGAAACAATTTTATCTTTATATCTTTCAACATTGTCATTCGAGTCACATTTGGTCTTAAAGACCTATTTACATCTAACTCGTTTACAACTTTTTGATAAGTCTACAAGATCCCATACATTATTCTGAGCCATTGATTTCAACTCTTCTTTCGTAGCACCAAACCACCTTTAAGACGTGAAAACAAAACAAGATCATTATCAATGGAACAATCAAATCTAACTACATAATCATCATAAATAACTGACCTTCTAACCTTTATAGGTTTGTTTCAGTCTATACCTACTGGTTCACTTACACAAGCTGGTGGTAAGTTAAGTTCTTTATGAGGTGCTTCTTCATTATCTAAGTGTTGTTTTTGATTATTGTGATCTTCCAATGTATGAACAACATTTGTTGTGGTTATGGGCTTAAGAACATTTATGGGTAATGGAACATCAACCCTTATTCTATTAATATCCATAACTTGATTTTCAGAACTCCCACTAACCTCACATCTCTAAAAATTTGACATCGGTTGTTTCGTCAATTCTAAAACTATGGTTCAAATGGTAAAACTTGTACCCTTTGGATTCTCTAGGTAATCGATAAAGTAATAACTAACTATTCGAGAATCTAGTTTTCTTTCATATGGATTATAAATTCGTACTTCTGTTGGATAACCCTTAATATGTTGGTTTCTTAAAATAGGTTCCTTCCAATCCATAACTCGAAAGGAGTTTTAGGAACTACCTTACTAGGAATCTTGTTTAATAGATACATAGTAGTTCTAAGTGCATACTTTCACAAACTTTTAGGTAATAAGGAATTACTCTTCATACTCCTAGCTATATCCATTAATTTTTTATTTTTCCTTTCTACCACGCCATTTTATTGTGATATGCCTAACATAGTATACCATGCATGTATGCCATGACTTTCTAGGAACTTAGATAATAGACTAGGACACTATCTAGATTCGTCATACTATTCATAATATTCATCACCTTTATCAAATCTTTTAAATTTTAATTTTCTATCTAATTGCCTCTCAATCTCTTTACAAACACCGCAAGAGCATTTACAACTTGATATTTTCCTTGTAGCAAATAGATATATCCATACTGTGAAAAATCATTTACAAAGGTGATGAAGTATTTTTCTCCATTAAAGGATGAAGTGTCAAAAGGTCTACAAATGTCGATGTGTATTATTTCAAGAATTTAATTGCTTATCATGGCTCCTTTCTTGCTATGTTGGTTTGCTTGCCCTTAATGCATTCCACACATAAGTCAAGATCAGAAAAATCTAGATTCGGTAAAATCTCATTTTTTACTAGTTTTTCTAACCTTTCTTTGGATACATGACCCAAAAGTTTATTGCACGAGTAAGCAAAATGTTCATTCATCAAACTATGTTTCATTACAACATTATGATTAACAATAAATAGGGAAAAAACATCATCTTATTTCAATTTATAAAAACCAACTATAAACATTCCATAACCAATAAAGGAACTATTCTTATACAAATTGAAACAACCATGTCCATACTTAAAGGTATATCCACTAACATCAAGTCTAGAAACATGAATTAAATTTCTAGAAATTGAAGGTACATAGAGAGTGTTTATTAGATCCAAGTGATTCCTAGTATATAATGCCAGCTTGTAAGTCCCTACACCTTCAACTAAGGCCTTCATTTGGTTCCCTATAAATAGAAAGTTGTTATTTCAGGTTATAGTTTAGATTATAAGAAATCTCTATATAATATTGTAAACATGAGTAGTGGCACTAGAATTAAACCACTAAGTATTAGAAGGAACTTCAAATAAGTTTGATTCAAAACATACAAAAACATAATGTATATCTTTCTTTTCAAACCAAGCCTTATATTTTAGGCAATCTTTCTGATAATGTCCTTCTTTTTTGCAGAAGTCCCATTTATCTAACTTTTGTCCATTCCTTTCACCATTAGCAACCTGTGAAACTTTAGCATGTTCTTTCTTCTTAAAATTCTTGATCTTTGGTTTGAGTTTCTTTCCAACTCCTTAACCCACTAGGTTAATATAATTAGCTCCTCGTTTCTTTAATTTTGTTTCCTTCTGAATAAGCTGAATGGACAATTCATCAATATTTCACTTATCCTTTAATGTGTTACAATTGACGTGGAATGGTCCTTATTTAGTTGCAAGTGGGTTCATGATAAACTGCACTAAGAAGGAGTCTTCTACAGTCATACCTAGTGTCTTAAGTCTTACTGCGATATTAGTCATATCAAGGACATATTGTTGCATACTCTTTGACCCATCAAACTTCATGGTTGTGAGTTTAGTCGTAAATGTCCCTATAAGTGCCTTATTAGTAGAACGGAACTTATCTTCCATAAGTTTAAGAAAATCTTAAGCATTCTGATTTTAAGAGCTATAAAGAGTAGACTTAATGTTGATAGAAATTGTCATTCGCATAAAATTCAAACATACCTATTAGACCTTGTCCATGCCTTTTGGTGTGCCTTTTCAGCCTCTACACTAATATCTTTAAGGTCAGCAGATTATCCTTTAATAATGCAAGTTAAAATCCAAAGCACCTAAATGGAAAGTGACATATTCGCTCTATTTAGAGAAATTTACATTAGTGAACAAGGTAGCAGAAGAAGCTTGAGAGTGAACGTTAATAACTGCAAACATATAAATACTCACTAATTAACAGATTCAGATGAAAAGCACATAAATTAAATATACTGTAATTTTCGTTTGAGTAAACATAATAATACATATATCATCATTATTATTATAATACTATTTAAACTTTATAAGAAAATTAAATAAACTTCATTAAATATGTATAACATCTTTAGATAACTATATATATGTGATAAGTGTATATCAATTTTTTCCTTTATATTTATTAATTATAGAACATTGATTTACCTTTGAGTAAAGTCTTGTTTTCCTATCAACGAATAAATATTTCATAATGGCAATTCATAAAATACATAAATTATATGATCACACATTCAAATTTAATTTGGCCACTTTAGTAACTATCGAATTAATTTTAATCATACTCTCATATATATATATATACACATATATACATAAGATGGAATTAAAATTAAAATTTTGAATGTATGTCAAAATATCATTAATATGACCAAAATGTAAGAAATCAAAACTTTAAAATCAATTCATCCATCATCAAAACTTTAGGGATTAAAATTGTAATTTTCCATTCAAAAACACTATTCATGTGGAGCATGGATACATCAACAAATTTATGCATTCAACACCACTTCACGATCTAATCTTAGGTACAAATGTGGATTATAAGATTTGTAAATCACATGTACTCATTGTTTTTTTTTTTTAAGAGATGACATGTACTCATTGTTAAAATAATTTTTCATAAAACTATTCCCTTTTCTTGGACACAAAGAGGTCATATAGATAATTTCTGAAATTATAAACACCAATAAAAGGTAACTTAAAGCGTGAAATAATATGCATATAGAACTTCCCGACCATACAACCATTACCGCAAGTAATTTCGATGAAGGATATGCATTGTTACTTGCAAAAAATTAGGAATAGTGAAGAAAGATATACTTTCTCCAGGAAATGTTCTACATGAAGAATCACGTGAAGAAAGATAATAACGTTCTTCGAGAAACATTCTCCAAGAAGAATCACATGGTGTTGCCCCCACCATTCTTTTGTTTTAACAGTAATAATTTAGAAGGATATTCATGTATATGGTGATTACGACGGCAACAATGCATCTTTATGCAAAAAATTATTCTTTGTAAGAAAACCTAAAAAATAATAATTTTTTATGAACATTATAATTGAAATAATCATCAAATCAATAATATAAAGGTTGTTTTCTATTCAAAGCAAGGCTATGATAACTCATGTTAGTTTTCATACTTTATTTTCAGACATTAATAAAAAAATCATTCATGCTCATTAAGATCTTGAATATAGTAATAACTACATAGATAAAGTGATAAATCACCTACTTTGAGCAGAATTTGCATGATATAGAGAGAACTTTTAACAATCACAAGCCAGTTACTCTCCTTTAACCCTCTTTCTGTAGCAGATTTCTTGATAAATAGCCAAATACATTCGTTCTGTATTTATTTTTTGTCTGTGTACTCAATTAGGGTATAGAGAGGACTAGTTGATATACCTTTTAACATTAAATATTATACGTCTATCAAGTATTAAATTAACGGTCAACATTTAATATACTATTAAATTAAGAAAAACCTTAAACCAAATTTATACAAGCTTACAAAAAATTTGGGTCATAACATTAGTTCATATTTCTTACATTATATGTATATATGTAATCCCCACCCATAAATAACAGTAATTACAAAAAAAGGCACACGCTGAGACCATTTTTGCAATATGAGCAAAAGTCTCTTTAAAATCAACTTTTTGAATTTAATTGTTTCCAATAATAACTAACCTAGCTTTGATGGGTTCAATTGAGCCATTAAAGTTATATTGATTTTATATAAACACTTGCATCTAATGGATTTTTTCCCAGGAGGAAGATTTTCAATGGTCTATGTGCCATTACGTTTAAATGCAGTAATCTCTTTAACCATAGCATCATGCCTATCAAGATCTTTGACAACCTTAGAAAATTATGTGGGTTCAATATTAATAGTAATAGTTATGAGAAATGAGTACGGTTGGTAGTAAAGTTAGCATAAGTCACATAATTGGCTCTAGGATAAGGAGTGCCTGAGGGAAAAAAAATTAAGTGTTGAACCAAGAAGGAGGATCAAAACAACATATAGTTTGGCAAGCACAATCTCACAATATGGTGTTAGGCTAACAACTTTGTTGACTTTTATGTACGGTGGTCTCGTCATGATTAGTAGTAGGGGTGAGACACGTTGTCAACGGCAAACGGAGAAATAATGGGATAAAAGATTGTCCCCCTTTCATCAATAGTAATGGATACCTCAATGGGCGAAGAAAGTACATTGCTCCCCCTATCATCTTTACTTTAATTATTAGAAAAAGCACCCAAAACAAGCATTGAAGAACCAGAAATAGCTTGCACAGAATTGATAGCACTTAATGACATGGAATAAAAGGATAATATATGATCATTATATTCTCCTAGATTTGGGGTAATAGATACGAGTAAGTGAGATGCAGATGAAACCTCAAAGAATGAGAATTTTTCCTAAACGTACCATATCTCAAGAGAGAAAAAAATTCATGAGTTTCCAAATCAAACACACATCGTCCTTTCTTCCCATAGGGGTATCCCTTAAAATTCCACTTTTTACTATAGGTATTGACTTGTTTTTGTCACGTAGAACATAACTAACATAATACAGGTACCCAAATGTTCAAAAATGAGTATAAGGAGGTGGTTTCTTGTTTAATAATTCATATGGGGTCTGTCTATTCAATACAATTGTTGGTATGTGATTAATGAGATAGGTAGATGTTAAAGTGCATTCACTTAAATAATGAAGAGTAAACTAGCTTGAAACTGTAAGGATCACCCCATATTGAGGATATGTCTGTGTATTCTCTCAACCTGCCCATTTTGTTAAGGTCTTCCTACGTTTGAAATTTTAAAGGCAATTCCACCTTTTTGTAAAGGAGGGTTCTAAAGTATTAAATTTTGTTTCATTATTACTACACTCAACTTTCACGTATTTATCAAACTAAGTTTTCACTATAGCACAAAAATTTTAAAAACTTTCATCACTTTTGTTTTCTCAGCCATTAAGTAAACCCATACTCCCTTTAAATAATCATCAACTAGGCTTAAAAAATAGGGAGTTCCACAAGAAGAAGGAATGATATAAGCTTCCCACACATTACAATAGCTCAATTGAAATGAATATATAGCTTTATTCATGCTAACAAGAAAACTTCATGAGTTTGCTTGACTTTAAAACAAATATCACATGGTTCATTATGAAATTTATGACAATCACTAGGAATAATATTAGGAAACAAATAAATTATTTATTGAAGCATGACTGAGACATCAATTCCATAATTTACCGAAGTATGATGTGCTTATGCCGATGCCATATTGCGAAAAAACCTGCTTTTTACTTACCCACACCAATCGGAGTCCTTAAGTGCGATCTTATATCACATACAATTTATCTATTAAGGTATGAAGGCAACGCAAATCATTGATCAAGTTTGCTAAGGAAATTCAATTGTAAGTCAATTGAGGCACATAAATAACACTATCAAGTGTCAAGTTTGATCCCAATATCATACGTCCCTCCACTGAAGCATTTACACATGTGTCATTAGGAAAGGCAATTGGAGACACTATGATGGCCTTTAAGTCAACCAAAAAAAATCCTTATTTCTTATTATATGATGAAAAGCTCCGGAATTAAGCATCCACTAAACTAAAGGACTTTTTTTTAGTTTGACCTTTAGGTGGTGAATTCACCATTGAAAGTATTATGGTCTATTGATTTGATCTTTTTTCATTAACAGGACTGTCACACTTGTTTGGGCAGCGTTGACTATTATAGAACCAGTGCCACTTCCTGGGCAGCATTAGCCACGCTTGAAGAACCACAACGATGACCTGCCGCATTTCCTTGTCTTTGTCTACCTTTATATGGTTAATAGACCACCACTTAGGGTACCTAATGTGTTTGAAGTACATAGATACATTATGCCCGTGTTTCCCATAATTTTTCCAAACTTCTTGTCCCATAAGACTGTTTTAGTCCTTGCATTGCAAAATTGACAACTTCAGTCTGCACATCCTGAGTACAAATTACCGTACGATACTATTCTCTTGAATGATGAGAGCATAGGCTCCATTAAAGGGCGGAAGGGTTCTTAAGCAGTAACATTGGAACATATAGTCTCGTAGACATCATCATCAAGACTTATTAAAATTGTTGAAATCATTCGTTCTCTCTTTGCTTATCATATATCAACAACCAAATTACATTTGCATCCACCATAAGTATATAAAAGGAGTTGAACATAATTATCAAATTCATCCCATATTACCTTGAAACCCCCAAAATATGCAGCCACGCTTTGCCCATCTTATTTGCACTTTGCCAATTATGAACGCAGTTGATGGATTCTCGAACCATTGCCAATTGAAAATGTGTCAGGAAATTAGGTTGGGATCTAATCCCAACTACAGGAGAATAATTACAAAACTTTTTTGTAAACTTGGGTTTCCCAAAAACGAGGATCTTTTAATTCTATAAAATGATTAACATATAAATCATAATAAAGTTTGAATTTAGATTCGTACCATATTCCAAAGCTTGATCTTTTCTTTTCGTATCATTTGAACTACTTTCTAAACTGATATATCTCAACTATCGTAGCCGTACAAGTGTCTGGCCTCTAACAGTATCTACAGAACAGGTTAAGAGAACTCTGTAACTCTTACAGAGAGGGTTAAGCAAGAAGAACTAGCTCCATAGAACGTAAGCCTATTTATAATAAGCTTTAGATGTTTTAGTACTTTGATTGAAATTAAATTATAATTTCAATTAAACTTTAATTATAATTACAAATAATTCTAGTTAAATACTAATTATGCCCAAATAAGATCCAATATCTCATGTTGATCATTATTAATTAAATATCTCATATTTAATTAATAAAGTTTTTCAAACTTTACAATCAAGTCTAACTTAATTAACATAACTTTGCTCTCTTTAACTCATTCTTTATGTAAGACCTACTAAGTTGTCAAATATGTTGACAATGATTATAAATTATCATTATAATTCATAATTAAAATTAGATAAATTAAAATTCTTTTTAATTTATCTTTAATTCTCCAAGTAAACAATTTATAATCATAATTCAATATTGACGTCTAGCAACGCATCATAATCACCCAAATATTAAGGAATGTCAAAGTAACTTTGACATCAAAGTGATTTTGACTAACCTTTCTATATATGATTTTTCTTTATAATTCTCAATCCTTTCATTATATAAAGTTTCGATTAGACATAAAGCATGAATTTAATGTCTACCCTATTTTTAGTCCAATCATATTAGTTATTTGTCATTAGCTATTGATTCAATTAATGACATTTGTAAACTATTTACAAAACGTTATTCTATCTTGGCTAAAGATTTCTCAAATCAATACTAATCGAGAACAACATAACATTCTCCTTAATTACTTTAAGGTAATGAATCGTATCTTAATCGCACAACTCCGTCTATATAGTTCATGTTATATCCAATGACTACTAATTGAATGACCAATAATTAAATAGGTCACAAGTAGTATCAAAATATAACAATTCTTATACAAGATAACTTTAGTGACCTCAAGTTAAATGATCATTTACACGATCATCATAATGAGAATTCCATTGACATACAAGTAATGTTCCAAATGGATTTCTCATGTTGAATATATTCAGTGAACTTGTTCTCTAACAAGCAACTGCACGTTTGTTTAAGTATCTCCATATTTTAGCCTATGAGATCAATTACTTCCTGCATAAGAAAAAATATAATGTGTGCTGGTCTTTTTACACTCTATTAATGTCCAATATTAAGATAACAATGACTATGAACAATTTAATGATAATACAAAAATATAATATAAATCTTATAATTATAATCTCATTATAATTTAATTTGTAATGTACAATTATCTCATGGCCTTTATCGTATACATTTAAACATATAAAAATAAAAAATGCCCTTAAATAATTGTCACTAAAATACAACCAAATTGATTAACTGTAGGGCATAAACCAACAAAATGATGCTTCACATGATCCCAAAGCTCTTTAAGGGTCTGTTTGATTTGAGGGTTTGGAATGAAATGGAACATAACGTAACACATTTATATCGTTTGGTTAAGGGTTTTATAATGGAATGGAATGAAATGAGATGGAAGCGAAGGGTTTCATGTTACGTTCCATTTTATCCTAAACAGTGAAAATATGAAACCTTCGATTTGAGGGGTTTATGATGGAACGTAAACTAATAAATACATATTACTTAATATACCCTCAATAATTTTTCTTAATATTATTTCTTCTAACCTTGTATATAATTAATAATATTTTTATATTATTTCTCCTTATACTAATAATAATATTTTAATATTATTAATAAAATTGTATATAATTAATAATAAAATTTTTATTTATGAAAATAGAAAATATATAAACAAATATTCTTTAATTATTTGTATATATTTTTATATAAAATATAAATAAATAATTTTTAAATATAAATCACATATAATAAAAATAAAATTTATTAAATAATTAATAATAATAGTTTTATATAATTAATAATAAATTGTATATAATTAATAATAAAATAATAAAACTTTTATTATTTTAAAATAGAAAATATATAAAAAATTATTTGTCACGATTATGTATAACTTTTTAATTGGACATGATTTATGTTTTAAAATCATAGCGTTAAATCTTTTGTAACAACCATTTTAATATCAGAAGTATAATAGTTATTTATTATACATTACATTCCATTTCATCCGTCTTCCAAATAATGTTTCACTATGTTACATTATGAATCATTCCATCCCTCCCAAATAACTTTTCACTATATTATATTATATTCCATTATAAACCGTTTCATTCTATTTCGTTTCGTTCTATTAATTAACATCCAACCAAACAGGCCCTAATTATCTCATAATAAGTAGTCATTGAACGGAGCGTCAATTCGATGGATTGAAAAATTCATGCCATAACTACTAAATCAATGCTCGACCAGTCCTCAATTTCGGGTTCATCATCTTTTTACTTCTGAAAAGTTCCATCCAGGAAGCTTTGCTTTCTTTCGGCAAAAAGCGCATTACGCATTGAACTTTCTTCATAGTTGTCTTCTTTGAGCAACATGGGATTATATTCATGTTGGGATGATCCAAAGGGTGTAGATAGAAAGGGAGACGATGGAATGAGTACACCATCTTTCCTTTCTCCATCGCCTTTGCTGTTATTCTTGATCTTGTGATCATTATATGGCTAGATGTTTACGGTAGAATTTAATATTTTAAAGTCTCACGTCAGATACCATAAAAAAAATATAAGCGTGAAGAAAAGGGAAAACTATTATTCTCATTCTGCCAACCATATACATATCGATATACAGGAGCTTTCTACCTTTATAAAGATATCTAAATATATGCCGAATCTCCTAAATATGTACAGTACAGAAGATATATTTACATAGATTGCACAACGTCGATTAGAGACTTAAGAAATGGTTGGATCTCACATGCACCTCCTGTACTTGAAGAGTTAGGCCATGAGTGGTTCAGTTAAGAAGCCTAAGTTTGGACTTCAACTTCAAGCATTAGGCCTAAAGAGGTAAGGTCTATCCCTATGAGGTCTGTAACGTGGAAACCGAGCAACGAAGGCCCAAATTGAACAGAATAGCCTATTAGTTGAATCAGATTGAACGAATCAATGATTCCATCCCGTAACATCGATGTGGCGTTTCCACATTTGCTTGTTATACGATCTTTCGAGTCATAACAATTTGAAATTAACATTTCAGATGTTCGGTAGCCTATCTCTCAACATAAATTTTAAAAATAGTGATATATTAAAGTTATATTTATTTTTATAAAGTAAGAACTTTAACTATCATTGAACAAGTAGTGAATTTTGGTCAACCTAATGTGACAGTGAGATTCTACCAAAAATTTGATCTTACAAATTAAAAATTATGCTTAAAATGAAGATAAGTATCATTGTTACATTGTTACCGTAGTAGTTAATGTTAAGTCATGTTTATTGAACGGTCAACAACCTTTCATGGTTTACTTTTATTTAGTTATTGACCAATTACACTGAAAATAGAGAACGTACGTTAGAGCATGACCTGGTCACCTTTTCTTTTTTCTGATTACACTTGAATTTGAAGACTTTGACTATTCATAATATAAGACTTTCATATCACGGCACTTTAATCTGAGACATATGATCTTTTATGTCTATTAACATAAAACATTTTATGTACAATATAAAACAACATCATTTTAAAATGAAAATATGATTGAAATAAAATAATGGATACAGAGAATCTATGCTTTAATATGAAAATGTTTGTTTTGAATTTTTATAATATTGAAATTTTTCCTCAAGAATGCCGACAATGTCGACATCTTACGTACACTATAATGTAGATAGAGAATTAGGTTTGCCCTTCTATTTTTGCTGATGACCAGCAATTATTGGTACAACACGTGCTGTCGTTTAGGATCTTATCAATCTATAGATTGTGACTGGTTCTTGGAGTTTACCAAATGTTCCTAATGGCTTACGCACACAATAGGCGCATACAGATTTTTTTATACACTTCTTTGACGGTAGGATAAGCTCTATTTGGAGTTTTACTCTAGCGTGATTCAACACTTGGAGCCAAATTACTCATGGTACTCATAATGTTCTTTTTTATTATCCAAAGGAATGGAGCCGTTGAAGTATGGGACCAACAAACGGAATTCTCAAGTGGTTAAAGAAGAAGGGACCCTTGTTCATAATATTAATAACCAAGCATCGGGAGTTTCTCTTTATATTTAAAGGAACGATGAAATAAATATTTCCGAAAGTGTGGAGTGTATCGTGCAAAAAATAAAGAATAATTTTATTAGGGATGTCAAAAAGTGTCCGGCTCGATTTTGGCCTGGATTGATCGAATTATGGGCGGGCCATGGGCGAGGTCAATCTAGGGGAGCCACAGGTCAATTTTTGACAAAACTGCTACCCTATGACTCGCTTATTACTTCAAAAATAACATCATTTTGAAGATTTTTATAAAAAAGTAGTGGCCCGAATTGGCCTGACTCGCCTGTGATTCGTTGAGCCACAGGCTGGTCAACCCATGGTCAGGTCATGCCACAGGCTAGTCTATCCCGATTCGTCAGGCCACAGGACAACGTAGCCTAAGATCGGGTCGAGCCAAACCAGGAGCAGGTCAGGTCCGACTCGACTCATTGACATCTCTAAATCCTATGTTTTTAACGGTATATTGATTATGCAACTACATTATTAGTAGAACTTTTTAACTTCTACCAAATTATTGATAAATTGTTATCCTCATTTTTTAGTAAGTTATTTTGTAAATAGTTATAAAATTCTTGCAATTATTAAAATTTGAGATAAATGTATTTTTAGTCCTTCAATTCATGTATTTGAATTTTAATTATTAAAATATTTTAATTCAATTCTAAAATTCTATATTAGAATTTTCTTTAACATATATTAATATAAATTCTACATACCATTTAAGTTAAATTCATACATTTTGTTCAATTATATATACAATTTGGATTTTGTTAATATCATGCAAGTTTTATGTTAAGAAAATTAAATGGTATATAATAAACACCTTTAAATAATTGACGATATGTTTATCTCGTTAGAAATTTTATTTGATATATTACTTCTTTCATGCCAATATAAACCTTTATAAATAAGATAAGACATCCTAACTTTAAAGTTTAATACCACATGAGAATCTTGGGACGACAGCTAACCACTTGTGATATGATAAAGCAGACCTTTACAAGAGCTTAAAGATAGACAAAGATGATTGTAGCTAAGCCCTAGGTATGCTAGTCGAGACACAAATCCTTCATCTCTTAACAGACGTCAACTCTCAAAGCTTACCTTTTAGGAATCTAAGCTAACCAAATTTCCTTGTATAATTTAAAACTCAAACAAGATCATAGGTTTGATACTTTCTGATACTCAGAATCCTTATACAAACGCAAGTATAGAGTATATTCTTATCTCTGTGTAACATAAGTAAACCTATTGAAGATTCAAGTTTTTAAGGAAGGGGGAGAGTTCCAGAGAAAAGTCATACGGAAAATACACAACTTTTATTTAATGAAAACTTTTCTTGAATACAATGGAAGAGCTTCTTTACTAATATAGGCAAAGGAGATTAAAAATGAAAAACAACTCTAAATAAGAACGATGTCACATCAATAACTGAACAATTTTATATTATACAGTAAATGAATAAGAGCAAAGTCACATCATAAAAAGATAAGATGTGACTCCTTAATATAAAGACAAATAACTTTTAATATAAGGACTCACAAAGACAAGAGAAATCTTATTTATCTCATCTTTGTTTGATAGGTTCTTGTTATGATTACAAATTTAATGGAAAAGCTCCTCCACTCATGTTGTCACATCATTGTCTTTTCTCCTCCTTTTACTAGGGCTCACTTCTTCTGTATTTAATTTTTCAGAAATTTATCTAACTCCTCTTTATCATTAATGAGAACATCATCATTCGAGTTTTGGGCATCTTAGAAGGTGAAAGTTTGGGACTGAGATGGTCCAGTGGTATCTAGGCCCAAGTTTATAGCACTGTCTAGAATTGTAAAGTCTAACATTTGAGGTTTTTCATGAATGAATCCTCCTTGATAAGGTCTAATTAATGTAGAGACAACTAGTAGTACATACTTAGGAAAATGATTTAGGTCTCTAAAGAAGTCCTTAAGACTTTTAAAAATATTTTCTTTATACCTTAGCCATTAAACTAAAGTGTGCCAGAAATACACCTGGTTTTCAAAATAGATGGACCCATTATATGTTGTGATATAAGGTTAATGGAGGAAAAAGAAGTAATGGGTGGTTTACTTCTATAATGAAGTCTCCCATAGCCTGAAATGCTCAATAACTTATGAGAGTCAAGTTTTCCATCTCATTAGTGGTTGGTACCACTTAAGGAAGGTCCATAAGAGGGAACCTTCATTTTTCGTATCACATAAATGTTAATATAAGTCTAAGGAAGGAAGAGAGATAATACACACTATAGGGTAGAGAGAGCCCATAGGTAACACAATGCATTTGCTGAGACTGGGCCATTAATGAAGAACATAGTATGATATGGTGTCTAAATGTTAAAGAGAGGTAGGTAGAAATACAAGCCTGATTGTTTAAGAAAGAGATGAAGATAGTAGAAGAGACTCATTCAGGAAAGAGTAGCTATTTCATCAATAGTGGTGGGTTTTCTTTCAATGGGAGGAAAAAACTTCTCTTTTTAAACATTATTAAGTAGGTCAACCATCAAAAGGATGAGAGGAATAGTTCTGGAAGGAGTGACAAGGCTAATACGCTTTTTCAGGCAGAGAAGAAATCAACTAAGATGTTATGGTGGCCTTTGATATGTTTAATTATGAACTTATAGAGGGAAAACTAATCTTTCTAGTGAAGTAATTGACTTTTTGAAAAAAGTCTTTTGTTTGGATCCAATATTTTTAGAAAGGACGTATTGTTCATTTCTACTGTAAAAAAATAAGAGCTAAGGAATAAATTAAACTTTTCTATACCTCTTTTTTTCCTGCTAGAATCTCTTTGTAGATTGTATCATAGTGTTTTTCTGAGGGTTTAAATTGTCCACTAGCATATCCATAATAAAACCTCTTTCTTTTTATTTCATCAATTAATAATGCTCCCAAAAAATCTTCACTTGGATCAGTTTGTAAGATTCATTTTACGTTGTCAGGAATCTTTAGTGGAGGTAGGTGCTAACTAATATAATTTAATTACTTCACTGCATTTGTCTAATTAAAGCCCCATGGTAGTAAAATTTTCTTCTATAGCTTTGACAGTTGGCTGACATGCTCAGACATATAAGGGTTGAAGTCCCTGATATAATTTACAATTCCCAGAAACCGTTGGATTTGCTTAACAGTAAGGTTTGTGTATGGAAAGTTTAGTAATTCACTAATTATATGTAGGCTGGGCTAATAGTAACTATCATAAAACTTCATTCCCATAAATTCTTTATAGGTTGATCCAATTTGGCTTTCGCAGGCAGAGAGTATGATCCCATACTTTTTTACAAGGTCCAGAATTTGTTTTAACATGACTTGATGCTCTTGTCGAGTCTAAAAATAAAGCAATGTAGCTCTATGAGGCAACTTTTAACTAAATATCATTACTTTCTGATGGTACTGTGCATTAGGAATGTAGAATGCTATCTTGCACTTATCTTTGGAGTCAATACCCAATTGCCAAAATATTTTTTTAAATCAAACTTCGAAATATTTCTATCTCCTTTAGAAATAACACGTGTATTTATTTTGGGTATAAGAAACTTGTCATCTTAAAGAAAATTATTTAGAGGTTTGTAATCAGTAACTAACCTCTTCTTTCCTTCGTTCTTTACTGCTCTTTTTTCTATATAGAAGACTTGACATGCCCAATCTAATTTTGTTTGTTCTATCAGTCCTTGTTTCAAAAGTATAGTACATTCCTCTTGTGCCATCTTCAATTCTTTTAGATTCATTTCCAGATGAGTTGCATTTGTTGGATTAATGTCTTCATTCTTTTTGAAAAACAATTGAACGTAAAAATTTGAATTTCACCATAATGGAAGTGGATGGTTAAATTGATCACAACTTTTTAGGAAATATTATAATGGTTGATCCCTTTATATCTTTATATCCAATGGGAACATATTGTAGCTCAAAGATGTTATAGTCTTCTGTTTACGCACTAAAATATTATATATTCCTTTTTGTAAGATTTGTAGCTTCTCTGTTTAGTACTAAACATCTATCCCAATAAGTATGTCAGGATTAGGAAGATTGTTTCCTAATATTTTTATCTAAACTACACAACCTAGGAAGAATTTTATCCCAGTACTTCTTTTTGTGATAAGGTCTATCTTGAAGGATTTGCCATTAGTTGTAGTAAAGTATTCCTCATAAGGTTGCCATTCTTTTGCAGGAAGAATGAGTGGTTTCATAACACTATGATAAAAGCTTGTGTCCATATAATCAACAGCTTAGATTGGTATGTGATAATTCTCTAAAAGCAACTAGAGTTTGACGTATGGTTGTGTTACACTTACTTCTTTGGTTCTAACTTCAAACATAATTGCGTCATCATGTACATTATCTCGCATCTTCTTCTTCAAGAGTGGGTATTTAATCATCGTTGGATATACAAATAGGTAGTGTAAATAGTGTCTTTTTATCTTCATTGGACTATTCTTTAGAAAGAGACTCGATGACCTCATCATCTCTTATGGGCATCATAGCTTCAACGGACTATAAAAACTTAGTATCCATTTTTATCTTTTTAAGGCACCTTTTTGTATAATTGCCTGGTTGTCCACAAAGTAACATTTGCTTAACTTTCTAGTTTCAGAAACACTTCTTTTAAAAAAATCTTGTTCTCTTTTTCTTCTTTCTATTGAAAGGATGAACTTAGAACGACTCTCTCTAGAAGTGTTTCTTCTTCTTCTTCTTTATATTATATTCATATTTCTCCCTACCCTTTTTTTTTAATCTTTAAGTAAGGCTTTTTGCAAGCTTGTTTGAATTAAGTTCCACCTTTTAGCATAACTTTAAAAACTTTTATTGTTCACACAATTTGTCCAACGTTACCAGAGCTAGTTGATAGATTTCTCCAAGAGAGATTTCATATATGTCTATTCAGAGAACATTGATTGTTCTATATAGTTTTAACTATAACTTATCAGGAAGGGAGGCAATGAATGTATACCGAAGATTGACATTATTGAAGTTATTGAGTATAAAATATTTTTTGGATATTTTTTGAAAATGTTTCTACAAATCTTTCTTGTTTATAGAGCAGTACTTCATTTCAAAGTACTCATGTCTACTTTTTGTCAATTGATGAGAAGGAAATCTCTAATGAATTCTTTATAAATCATTCCTAGCAAGGAACTAATTTTTGGCACTTGTATGACTTACATGCATTTGTATTCACCAAGGCTTTAGAACCATTCTCTTAAAGTTCCCGTCATTATGGAGACAAATTTTGTTAAGATCTCTTTTAGAGAAATGTTTGGTATTGTCATTAGAAGATATATCCAAACACTAAATTCATGGGGTCAATCTCTCTATTTTAGTGGTTGGATATAATCAAAAGTGAACTGTGATCTTGAAGTAGGTTTATAGGTAAGAAGTGTCTGTGGTCTGACTGGTTTAGTCATTGACTCAACATCTTCAACCTCTTGTTTAACTTTTGTGTGTGGTTGAGAAGAACGTGGAATAGCCATCATCGCTTGAGATATTTGAGTGAACTTTATAAGCTCTTTAGAGCTTTCTGAGATTTTTGTAAAAGAATCAGATTCTTAACTTTCGTTTTGGCTTTTAGAGTTATCTAGAATTGGTTGAAAGGTCGTTATGAATTCTTGGGTGGTCATGGGGGTTTCTTTTTTTGTTTCCATATTTGGGGAAGGTATTTCTTTAGGTGGAGAAGTTTGGTGGTGTTTTGATTTGTAAAGGTTTAGAAGCAAATGAAGTTGACAGAATGTTTTTGGCTATTGAGTTTGACTTGGAAGGTTTTGATGATTTTGGAAAGGTATGTCTCAGTAACGAATAATACCTTTTGAAGATTTTTCTACATTCAATAGCTTCAAGATATGATAGAGTGTTGTAAGGAGGTTGTATGATAGGAAATGTCGAAAGATATGGTTCATATATAGCTCTGGATTACTCTTTAGCTATGTCTGACTCAATTCTCTTTTTCCTTCTTAGAGAAGTTTGGTCTACAATAATACTATTCAATATATTTCTCAATTCAGAATCAAGTTGTACAGCTTAATTGAGTAGTCGTTAATGTAATTTTCGCACTTAAAGAGATATAGCATTAACTTTTATAGTTTATCATTGTGTCTGTTAGGATAGTCCATCAATTTTTAAATTAATTCATCGAAATACTTTGTTTTGTGCTACAACATTTCGTGTTTGCCAAGTGAGCACTTCTTTTCTCAGAGAAACAAGTACATGATTTCTTTGTGAATTGATTCTTGTTAATCGTAAATAAGACCTCACAGATACCCTAGTGGTCTTATTGATCTAGGCTTCTAAATGTAGAAGATCTTCTTCATATGATTTCATCATCATACAAGGTAATGGTTTTAGGATCTCTTTTAGGCTTAGCAATAGGACTCGGCTCCAGCCTGGCCTAACCCGAAGTCAATGAGCTAGCCTGGGTTGACAGCCCTCTAGCCGGGTCGGCAATGTCCAACAAATCGATGTCATTTTTTATTTTTTTAAAAAGTATATAAAGTCGGGCCCAAGTCGGCGATCTAGCTGACCATAGCCTGGGCCAGAGTTAGCATGGTTCAGGTTCATCTAGGTTGGTCCAACATATTGTCATCCCTAATCTTGTTGGAGAATTGGAGATATCATTGGCGCGCAATATTTTGGTGAGATTTAGTATTACTTTCCAACTACCTTTAATAGCTCATAAAGATTTTATTGGTCTAGACTTAAAATTCTTAAAACCTATCCAAGGTCTCGAGCCTTAATAACCTTCATCATCTGCTTGCTTGTTCTCTCCATCGTGAGAATTAATAATTTCTTATTTCTAATCCCCCGGCGCAACTCCAGCTATAAATGGCTAGTTATACGATCTATTGTGTGGGCCCGAATCGGTATGCCTACAAAAGCGTTACAGCGGTGGTTTTGCTAGACCTACCCAATACCAAACCAGCGCACTGATTGACTTTTAATGCCGTAGCTGGAGATGGTTTCTGGTTCTTACCTGCCGCGGTAATTATACTGCGAGTGACTGGAGAGTCATCTCATTTATTATCAACATATATGGATATTTCATCTCTTAAAAAATTATATTTATAAATGTGATTAATATTCATTCAAGCTGGAAAAGGTCGGGCTTGAGTTAGATAATGAAGAGTAAAAGGGAACCGTAATTGAACATTAGAAATTTAGGCAGTAAGATCACTCAGCAAGAGAATTTATATACACAAACCTATATATTACCTTGAACATTTCTTTGGTCAACCAAATCTGGCCATTTCTTGTTTCCAGTGATTTAATTAATTTACTACTGTTTTTTAGTTCTTTCGTGAAACCTTCAAAATATTCTATATATAGTAGCAGCCTCTTGAGGCTGGAATGGATTTACGTCAAGTTTAATAATCGTGTGTGCCCTTGTAGCAGCTTTGAGAACGGAGAACCATTTCCTTTTCTTGGTCATACCTGCTGCTTCTCTCTTACCTCGTCTACTGAGCTGGTCAATATCTTGTAATTCTCTCCCTATATTTCTCCAAAGGAAACCCCTTTTAGGGTTTTGATCACCGCCCAGTTTCAGTATCAGCTGCGAGAATTGAATTTCTTCATCAGGCATAGCAGGTTTCGTTCTAAAGATTTTATTTTGTATCTTTCTGTATAGCGTTTGAATCATGAAGGAAAAAGGACACGGCCAAAACAAGTTCATCCGAATCGTGACGCTCCCGTTAAAAGTTTTGGGGAAAGCAAAGGATTTTTACGTCAGGAGCCTCACAAACTGTTCCATGAGTGCTAGTCATGGTCATGGCATGACCTTGCCAGATGGGCAAGTGTCTTCTTTGCCAAGGAGTTTCAGTGTTAGTTCGCTGAGGCCTGATGCGGGTGAGGATTACAGAGAGCTAGTGAGAGCTGCTTCCGTCAGGAGCCTTGGTCACAAAAGCGAAATGGAAATGTACAGGCAACAACTGAAGCAGTCATCCAAAGTGGGATCTGAGATTTTGCCCAAGAGCTCTAGTGTTTGTATGGGACGAATTGATGAAGATAAGGCATGTGATGACTTCGAAGAAGTTGTTGAAAAGAGAGAGGTGTATCCGAGAAGCAGGAGCTATGCTGTTGCCAAACCAAGTGTTGTCTTTTGATCGGTTCGGTGAATTCACGGTTGGTGTGGTTTGGTTTCAGCTCTTTTCTTGCTGCTATAAAATGTAATTTGCATTTGACCCGTGTGACTCGCTTGCTTCTTTCAAGCTTAAAAAGGAGATTCTCCTGCAAGTTTTCAGGTTTAAGATTCATGGGTTCCTCGTCCTCCTTTTTTTTTTTTTCTTTTCAGTAAAGACAGACAATAATACGGGAAAGGGCGTGCGAGCATTAACTAATCCATTAAATAGAAAAAAGAAAGGCGAAATATATATTTATTATTTCAATTTAACGACTTTAATTCCTAAATATTAAAATTTTAACTAATCATACTCCAACGAAACTTTCATTAATTTCTTTAATAAATAAAAGTCAATGAATTCATTGCACAAGGTTCTTTATTTTATGGGTGTCTCGGAAAGGTCGTAATATACTTATCTCTGTATTTCACCCAAAAAAAGTCAATCTATTCAAAGAGGTTGTTTCCGATCTTATAATCTTATAGTAACAAATGAGCAATTTGTATTGGTTATTTTAAAAGTGCATTTGATTCAGCTTTTGGCAAGTGAAAAAGTACTTTTTTCTATCGCAAAAGCTATTTTAAGAAAAAATGAGTATTTGGCTGTAAATTTCAAAAATACTTTTAGAGTAGAAATAGCTTTTTTAAAAGTTAAAATATAGCTTTTTAAAAAGCTCAAATTTAGAGCTTTTCAAAAAAGCTCTTTTTCAGGTAGATTTTTTATATCAATTAATGAGCCTATTTTTAGTCCCTTTTATCCTTATACTTTACACATAATTCCCAAAATATCTACAAACACATCTCCATGTTTATTTTGA
>JANZXR010000006.1:5331029-5346445 GCA_027575705.1 Erythroxylum echinodendron | reverse complement strand
TTTAATATATTTTAAATAATATTTATATTTTAAATAATTTTATTATAAAATAAAATATAATTAAAATTAATAAAAGTACTTTTTATTTTTATGTTACCAAACAGTCTACTGTATGAAGCTCTTTTTAAAAAGCTATTTTTTTAATTGATAACCAAACAGTCAACTGACTTTTTAAAAAAGCTCTTTTCAGAAAAACTCTACTGACAAAAGCTCTATTGATAAAAACTCTGCTAATATAAGCTCAACCAAATAGGCACTAAAACTCTCTCTTTAATTTTTTTAATGAATATTTTATATGAAATCAATAAAAAATTAATCTTACAAATTTTAGTGATTTGAATATTTAAATTAGATGTTAAAAGCAATAATATAAAATAATTAAAATGTAAAAAACTAGTAACTGAAAGATTGAGATAAAAATATTATTTAAGTTTAAAGATTAAAAATATGATTACTCCAAAGAAAAAATTATGGAACGTTATTGTTCAGGGCATTGCATATATGGTTGTTTTGTTTTTTTACAATGGTCAATGAAAATGACTCACACCCCGCGCTTTACTCGTTCAACCATCGGTCGAATATTTAGCCAAATTGCTGGGTGACAAATTATGTTGTGCCGACATGCAAAGCGTTCCAAAATGATTCGCGAGATGCACATTAGATGAGGAAATGTCGGATGTAACTAATGCTTACGATGCTACACCAAAACTTGATTTTTTTTAATACCAATGAGCTTGTCGTTATTATTAAAATAAAGATGGAGGAGAATTGTTAAAAGTACTTGTTCATACAAATGTTTACAGAGCTAAAATGATTAATTAAATAATTAACTTTTCAGCCTGTACTACAATCAAAAAGAAATAAAATAAAATAACATTGGCATCGTGATCACAAGTCAATTATTCCATTAAATGATAAAATTTTTAAAAATCTAATCATTATTTCTCAATCATACACAATGATGACGCCCCTTTTTTTCGTACCCTTCAACGATCTTGGCTGGAGCTTTTTTTCTATGTTAAAATTAGATTTACATTATAATTACGTATCAGTGTTATGTGGTGTGGCTTTCGTGTAAGTACATTAAAAAGAGAAATACAAAAACTCTGATTATAAGAGTTTTAAGATTGAATGTTTGTTTCTCAACTCTAAGACTATTACATATATATATATATATATATATACAAACGATTCCTAAATATTTGGGGCCGATAACCTCAACTTGAGTTTTAGATAGTAAAGTGGTATTAGAGCTTGAGGTATTCCATCACGTCATTGGTTCGAATCCCAGATCAATCAATGTGGGAATGAAATATTGCTTGGGTATGAGCGTAAGCGAAGCGTGGTGGACGATTCTTAAATATTTTGGACCGTTAATCTCAATTCGAGTTTTGGTTAGCAAAGACTCATAATATTTTCTGAATATATTCAGTGAGATGTTTAACTTGATTTTCGATTTTATCTAATTTACATTCAGTTTTAGAATGATTAATTGTTAATTGAGGCTCGGTAATTTTTATTTGTTCAGATGGATTAGCAAAGCTAAAAGGTTTACTAAATGATTGAGATCAAATTAATGGAGATTGTGTAGAAGAGCTGGGTAGATCAGAAAATGAATGTCTTTTTGGTATTATAAGATATTGTATAGCAGGTAAGTGTCGAAGTTTTGTTTTAAAATTAGTTCCTACTTTAGCTACATCAGTGAACAATTTATCTAAATAAATTCGATCGGTATTTTTAAATTCAATACTATGATGTGAATTTGTTAAAGAATAACTAATTTGATAAGTTATTGAAAATCGATATTGACCTTGATTCATTTAATTTTCTCTATAGAATTTATAGGTAATAGTTATAGTGTCATCTAAATTGGGTGATTTTAAAGGAATTCCTAATTTTAATCTAGCGTTGAATTTTATTTTTTCATAGGTTAGATTACCATTCATCATACCTATTATTTGATCATTTAAATTTGTTATTCGTTCATCTATAATTGCCATTCGAATAGGTGAATCAATTCCTTCTTGAAAAGTTGATTTTAATAAAATTTGTATAGTTGATAAATGAATATAACCAATCTTATGTCTTTTAGCTTCAGGAATCATTTTTAATTGTCTAATTATTTGTTCTTGACCTATTAGAATAATTCTGATATGTCCATTACATTGAGGGTATGCTTGTTTAGTGGGTATGAGAAGAAAGGAATGGGTATGAAATCAAAAACAATGCTTGGTAAAGAGTTATGATTGGATAGGTAATATTATCATTCCTTATTTTGGGGTCTTACTCCATTCCTCCCAATAACCAGAGGAATGGGAATATTTGGCGCACTTTTTGTCGACTTAAACCAATCTTGCTTTTTCTCACTCTTTCCACAACATTTTTAACAAACCAACCACCATCAATAGTAATAGTAATCATTCTTTTATTTTGACCAACCATCATAATTATAATGATTATATCCATTCTCATTCCTCACTATATTCATTCTCATTCCAATTTCCATTCCCCTCTTTAAACCAAGCGCCCCCTGATTCATTTGAATTGGTGTTTCATAAATCATTTTTCCAAAATAAATTATATTTTGTTTGTCAAATAAGTTTGTTATCATAGATGACTGAATATCTTGTCCTGATTTTAAAGTTAATTTAGTTTTAGCTATTTGTTTTTGCTTATCCTGTGTTAATAATGTATTTAGGTGAAAAGTAACTTGTCTTTCTTCTAATTCTAAGGTATCTACATCGAGTATTTCTGAAGAATATTTTTCTTTACTAGTCATAATGAATTGTGTACATGAATTCTATGTAACTGTAAACTATTTACTAAAGAATCTTTGGATTGTACAAAAACATGATATGTTTGTTTGACTAAATTTAATTCTAATTGTAATTCTTCTAATTCGGCTAAATCTATAGTTTCTAATATATGGGTTTCAATATATTGTATTAATCTATTTGCAACATCGATCATATATCTTCGAGTAAATTCTATGAAAGGCTGAGCTTCCTGAATATATTGTTCTAATTGTTGACAAATAGAACAATTATTCATTGATATAATTTATAATTAATATCATATTTTTCATAATTTTGTGTAAACCATTCGAGAAATTCATCTCGAAAGATTAAACAATGTATAAATAAATAATCACTTAGTTCAGGTGTAAGTCCAAAATGATAGATAATAATCAAACAATTAGCTAATAGTTCTGGATCTAATATGAAAAAACATATTTCAATAAATTTAAACAGAACTTGCATAAATAATAAAGAACAAAATAACATAAATAAGCAGAGTATGACATATGAATGCATGATTAGTTGATATAATATTGCATTTCATCTTTATAATTCTGTAAGTCTTTTTGTAAATTATGGTAAACTGCTTTACTGATTGCTAATGTTTGATTTAATTCTTTACAGCTAGGTAAATAAAGCATATATGGGGCATTAGAAAGAAGATGGATTTGACGAATTAATTGATCAATTTGAGTTTTGTATTCAGAAAGAAGAGCTTCAATATTGGTAATTAAAGTTTTTAATATTCTAAGATTATCAAAATACATAATAATTAGATGTTATTTGAAACAGAATGGTACAGATCCTTAATCCATAAGCTTCTTTATGCGTTTGATATACATTTGTCGAAGATCTATATAAATTTTTTTGAGATCATTGCTAAACTTGATCATTTTAGCATAATGACATTCTAACTCATAGTTTTTATCTTTATGTGTTTGCTTGTTGCATGCTGTATATTTGATGATACGTTCATCTAATAAATCTTCTCAGTCATAAAGTTCCTTGATTGCTCGTTTTAATGCTTGTTTAGTTTGAAAATAACCCATTATTTGAAAGCAAAATGAAGAAAGAAACAAAGCTTAGTAAATTAATTTCTTAATTTCTTCATATAAATATTTTCTATGGATGATATTTTCTTTTTTCTGTTGCTGAAAATAGAAAATAACAGAAAATAGAAAATAATTTGTTGTCGATAAAAAATATCTGCTTGAGTATTTGATGTAAGAAGTGTTTGTTCTATATATAATTTTTGTTGTTGTATAATATGCTTAAAACATTCATTACGAATTTATGTTAAGTCAATTAATTCTCTTAAAACCTGTTTTTGTTCTTATTATATATATATATATATATATATTGCATAGTTTCGATTTTTTTAAGGAAAGCTTCATTTTTAGACCCTCTGTCTTGGAATTCTTTTTAAAAAATTACAATTATTAATTATAAGTTTTGTCACAAAATTGAGTTTAAGAAAATCAATTTGGATCCAGATTAAAGATATAAAAAAGTTAAGTAAAGAACTTAATTAAATAGGACAAAGTTTAATAAGAAAAAAGAGTTAAAGAGTTCTCATTAGTGTAGATTAGTTATTCACTAAGTTTATGATATGAAAGCCTAATAAAGTTCCTATAATAGCTATTAAGGTCTTCTAGTACCTGCTTAAGTAAGTTTGTGAACATACAGATTCTTTGATCCTATAAAAATGTCTGAGCATTAAGAAAAGTGCATAAAAATGTTAACAATGTAAATATATATGATTTTCGCAAAGGCTAGTAGAATGTCTCAATAGCTTGTTTATCGTTGGATGAATTTCTTCAAATAATCCAACAACTTCCATCGGTTTATTCATTGAGAAATGGACAACAAAGTAGGTCATTTTTTATATTATTTCCGTTCATACAAACTCATGGTTTATCTTAGACTGATTACTATGGTTGTAATACGTGGTATCATAGTGGTTCTATGATTATATGAAGTTTAATAAAGATTTTCAAGTTTCTCTATAAAGAAATAAGAGAAATTAATTTGTTTTTCTTATATAAACTACGTATATGAGGTTTGGATTGATTTTGATACAAGTATTGCAAGAAAAATGAGTGAAAAAACAAAGTTTTGGGTATTTTTAGCAAAAATTCATCATAATCGGATGAAAATTACCAAAAACTGTCACCAAAAATCATATGATTTGGATGTTGGGAAGAATAAGCAACTCCCTCGGGAGAGCTACTTTGTTGGAATACATCAACATTTGGCTCATATATCATACACGTGCCATACAATTAACGTAGCTACGGGCACATAGGTGCATGTTTCATATGCACCATAAAGGATAATGCACATTTATGCGTGTTTGACATGTAAGCTACACACCCCTCATGAATTTGGTGGCACACAATACTGACATCAGTACACTACAGGATAAAAACTCAAAATTTCCAAAATTTACGAAATGACCTCTTACGTCATTTTGGGTCCTGTGAATCATAAAGTGAGTTTTTAGTTAAATTTTCCTAGATTTATTATATTAGTAATAAATAAAGTTTAACTCTATAAAAGTTTAAGTAAAATTAACAAAGTTATAATTAAGTGAATTTTCATATAATTGGCTTCAAATATATGAGATACATGTTTTTAATTTGTTATTTCATATAGTTGATTTATTATTGTGTATTGCATGATTATCATTTTGTTGAGATTTTCTTTGTAATGAATTCTCATATAAGGTTTGTTGATAATGTTCTACAACATTGATATGTGATAATAAGAATGTGAATGAAGACTTTACATTGAATAATGGTGAGTTGTCATATATTTATACTCATACAAGAAAATGTTAGGATAACATATAAATGTATCACTTGTGTTTATATAGCAATTTGAGTAATAATAAGAATGTAATCATCACAGTATCCTTTCAAGTTAGTATTTGAAATGTTTTGTTTACATGTTAGGAGATGTCTGTAATCTTGTATTTGGTTATTCTACTCACATGTGTTGAACTTATATGAGATTTTGAGATATACATAGAGGCATTTGATATAATCATTGCTTAAGTATTCTATTCACTCATAGGTGGTAGAATCATTAAATTTGATAGTGTGTACTGATAACTTATATATGGAGGTCTTATCTGTGTATATTTTGTATTCAGCCTACAAGTGTTTCATGATATATGTGATAAGATGCTCATTAAAAATACTATTTTATAGATTTAATTATCACCACTATCTTACGTTTGTACTAATGGTTTACATTATCTATTTATAGTCACATTTTCTGTGAATAAAAATAGTGTCAATATTGAAACCTTACTGATTTCAACTTCAAGAAGTGGAAACAAGATATGGAGTCAACATTAGAGATGGAAAATATCAATATGATTATGGTTAAAGACATATCACTAGTCCCCACATCCATCAATACAGAGGTTAAAAACGAAACTTTTGTAATCTAGAAAAGGTCAAATAGAATATGCTATTTAACCATAAAGAAAATATGCTAAATGGACTTCCCAATACCAATATAATTAGATATTTCCTCGACAATGTATCTCAAGGATATATGGTATCTTCAAATGTTGAGATAGGAACCTACTAAAAGAACTATATGAGATATACATAAGTAGGGGGACTGAGGGAATACATTATTAGGATAGTCCACCTTCAAAGTAAGCTAAATCCATTGAATATTTTTATTCCTAATGCTATTATTATTAAGCTCTAAATACTCTTCCTTTAGAATTTGGTATTTTGATTACAATATAAAACTCTTAGGTAGAGGCTTGGGACATAATTCCTTAATTAACTGATGTTTTTAAGAAGAAGAAGCTAAAAAATACAAGTCAAACAACTTTGATAGCCAAAATGGGGAAAGCAAAGGTTACTCCACCTAAAGATATTGGTTAGTCCAGTACAGTTAGTGGTCCTATAAACATCATGAATAGTATGATATAAGATGTTTCTTCTGAAAAAAGAAGGGACATAAAAAGCTAGAGTGCCAGAAATACAAAACCTGGAAGGAAAGGCAAGAATTATCAAGTAATGTCTTAGCTTATATGATAAATAAAAATAATATTACTATAACCACTTTAAGGTCTTGGTGGCTAGATAGTAGAGCTTCACACTATATTGCCTCCATAATACAGGGAATCATACTAAAAAGAAAACCAAATAGGAAGGAGGCAAAACTGATGGTGGGGATCAATGAAGAATTAGACTCAATAAAGTTATTTATTTATCCTAGATATATGATCCAAACTTGTATTATATGGAACTTCGTATATATATTATCTTTTAAACAAAATTTGATCTCTATTTTTGCTTTGGATAAATATGGTTATAGTTATGTAATTGAAAATTATGTTGTATATCTATCTTTCAATGCACAACATATAGGTATAACCTTCTTATCATATGGTTTGTATATCATGTTTCTGGCTTTCAGTGAGCAGTATGTTTCTTTATATCTTACTAAATAGGTTACTAGAAATTAATCCCTGATAAAGGAAAAAATATATGTTATGGTATATGGATTAGGCCATATTTCTAGAAACAAAGTTGAAAGATTAATAAAGGATAACATTCTTTCACCTTAGATGATCTAGAACCATATATTCATTATTTTAGGAAAAAATTGATCAAAATAAAGACAAAGGGGTAAGCTCATACTTATGGCTTTTAAAAATCATATATGACAGATATATACGGCCCTATACAACTACAATATGTAACTTAGGGTATTTGCAGCGTTTGTTGATGATTATTCCTGTTACAATTATGTGTCCTTCCTTTAAAAAAAAGTTTGAAGTTTTTAATAAATTTAAGATCTTTAAGATTGAAGTTAAGACTAATTTGGAAAGCCAATCAAAATTTCCATATCTAACTATATAAGAGAGTATTATGGTAGATATGGGGTTTTAGGATAAGAAAAAGGTCCATTTGTCAAATACTTAGAATCAAGTAGAATAGTATCTCAGTTTATTATATTAGGTAGTCTTGAGTAAAATGGTGTAGTCAAAAGACAAAATCGCACCTTAAAAGATATGATGAAATTAATGGAAAGTATAACTAGCATATCATATTACCTTTGAATCGAATCCATAAAGACTAATAAGTATATACCTAACAGGGTCTTGAACAATTCATTACTAAAGTTGCCTTTTGAGCTTTAGAAAGGGTGGAAACCCAATCTTACTCATCTGTATGTATGCTGAGGTGTGCATATATAATCTTTATAAGGATAAATTGCATTCTCATTTCCACTCATTGTTATTTTTTATGACATCCTGACCTCTCTAAGGGATACAAATTCTATTATAGAGAAAGAGGATCCAAAATAGTGAAATAAAAAACAAAAAAATTTTAAAACACAATATCTATGATAATGGTGGTCGCTCTTTTTTTTATGATAAAGAGTGGATATGACCGTTATATCCTATTCATCACTTACTCAACTAGGACCAGTGGATCTGGGTTTGAGAACCATACCAGTACAGGAATAGGGTCCTATATAAGTAAACTAAGGTTCTTGACATATTCAATTATGTTGAACTAGTTTGGTTAAGAAGATCCACTCAAGTGAGGAGGCTTACGATATCATCTGATTATATAGTTTATTTGGGTGAAGAAGAATATAAAATTGGACATATAATGGATCCAATTACTTTTACAAAAGTTGTTTTTAGACTTTATGCAGATTTATGTTAGGATAATATGAGGGAAAAAATGCAGTTCATAAAGCATAATCAGGTGTGGAATTTTGTGGTTTCACCTCATAACTGTAAGCCTGTTAATTAAAAATGGGTTTATAAGACCAAGAAGGATTCCTAAGGCAAGGTTGAATAGTTCAAAACCTGGTTGGTTGTCATAGGATTCTCTTTAAGAGAAAGTGTTAACTTTAATGTCATCTTTTCTTTAATGTCTTCCAAGGATGCATTTAGAGTGTTCATGACAATAATAGTTCATTATGATATGGAGCTACATCAAATAGACATTAAGATTATTTTTTTGAATAAAGACCTTTATGAGGAGGTCTATATAGAGCAATTTGAAAGGTTTCAAGATTAAAATAAAGTGTTATTGTCTGCAAATTAAGGAAATTCATATATGGTTTAAAACAAGCTTCCAAATAGTGATACCTAAAGTTTGATGAAGCTATTACTTTATTTGGCTTCATGAAAAATAAGTTTAAAAAATGCTTATATGACAAGGTAAAGGGGAATAAGGTTTTATTTTTACTTTTATATGTGAATAATATCTTACTTGTATTAAATGACTTGATCATGTTGTATGACATTAAGCAACTTTTGGTCAAGCATTTTGATATTGAGGAATTAAGCTATCTTTAACCCTGAATATTCATAATCATCGGGATCAATCTCAAACTTATTAGGTCTCTCACAAAATGCATAAATAGAGCATATGTTGTAAAGGTTTAATATGGTTAATTATAAACCTCTTACAACGTTTGTCTCTCATAATGAGAGGTTAACTTTGACATGGTATTCAAATAACGATATAGAGAGAGGCCATAAAGAATATCCCTTATTTTAATGTGATAAGCAGCCTTACCTATGCTCATATATGCAGTAGAATAGACATTACATTTGTTATTGGACTATTGGGTAGGTATTTTTCTAACCTAGCTATAGATCACTGGAATGCAGTTGAATGAGTTTTGAGATACCTTAAAGGAATTAAGGATTATATGATTGAAAAAAAGTTGACAATTATACCTTGTTGGTTATATATATTTAGATTTTGCTATATGTCCAAATGGTGTTATCTTGTAGAAGAGGGTTAAACAAATATTATTGACTTCCTCAACTATGCATTCAAAGTTTTTAGTATGCTATAAAGATATGTTGATAAATCTATTTTAATCCCATACAAGTTTTCTTTAATGCAATTTAGAATTTAATGAAATAAAAGAAAATTTTATGTTGTAGTTTAATAAAAAAATTTTAGAGAAGATAAGACCAAAAAATGAAACAATGATACATGTTATATTATACAAGTATCATTTTTAGTTTGCTGCACTTTATTTTCTTATTCATGTCAGTAAGGTATTAAATATGTGTGATTGTATTAGATATATGTTACATATAACATATGCATTTGTTATTATTTGTATTGGAAGTCTTACAGGACGAAATGATAGACTGACATTATTTTTAGATCAAATGTTTTATACTGTTCAACCATAAAATTGATATTCTTAGCCATTTTTATTGTTTTCTAACTTTATTATAACTATTGTAATTAATATTTGTGTAAGGGGGAGAATATTAAGCCCAATAAAAGATTTGATTAAATAAGTTGAAGTCCAATAAGGAAAATCAGTCCATATTAATATATCCTAGTTATTTATTAGCCTTATGATGGGGAGGTTCGACAAGATTTCTATAAATAGATACTAAGGTCTTTTGTTACCTGCTTAAGTACTTTCATTGATGTATAGATTCTCCAACCAGTTAAGAGATTCGCACATTAAGAAAGATATAAAAAGAATTTAATGGTATAAAGATATACAACTTTTTTAAAGGTTATTCAAAAGCCTCATCAGCTTATTTGTCATTTGAGGAGTTTGTTCAAATAATCTAGAAACTTGTTTAAGTTGACCAACTTATTATTCATCAGGAAATGAATAGAAAAACAAGTAATTTTCTGCATTATCATTGTTTATACAAGTTCATAATTGATCCCAAACCGATCACTAAGGTTCGTGTTATATCTAACATTTTTTCTTTTGTTTTTAAAGGTTTATGCTTGTATTGAGTAGGGAAGATATTCTCACTGCAATGCCAACTTACCGCTCGCTAGTCCTACTTTCTAGTCTTTTTTAACTGATGTAAAAGTTTTAAGTATTAAGAAGGGCTTATGAGTCATCATAGTAGGCAATTTTTTAAAGCTAGAATTTTTCCAAATAACTTGAAGAGGAAAGCTAAAGTTTTAGTAATCCTAGTGGTACTTACCAATATTTTTTTAAAATAAAGATTATAGATATATTCCTATAACAACAAACTCAAATTTGACTTTTAGAAAGGTGTTCCTACTAGAGTTGTTTGATTAGAAACAAAGACTAAATACTTTATATGTAAAAATATTTTTATTTCAAAGTCCCTCTTAAATACGTAATAAATTTTCTTACTTATATAGATATTTTTATAAATGTGAAGAAGTTTCAAATGTATACGATTTATTAAATTTTTACATTAAATGTTCTATTTGTATATCAATTTTTTCTTTCAAAGTAGATATTAAAAAGAGATCATACATAAAATTTCTTTATGATAATCTCAAAATAAATTGTTTCAATACTAAAAATGATAAGTCAGAACCCTACTTAATTGTTAAACTAAAAATTGTTAAACTTTTTTAAAAATTTTATTTTAGTGTTTAATTTTTAAATTTTTTTAATTAAGTGTCTAAACTTTTAAAAACACTAATGGAGTATGCGAAGATTGATATTTTAAAGGAGGTATATGACTCTTCATCTTTTTTAATATGATTTTTGAGCCTATTATGACAAACACATTAGTGATTACGTATTTAAAAATGTTGTAACTAGTATATTACTAAAAAACAATTTGAGGAAGAAGATGCAACACTTCATGTCCAAATGTTAATGTTTACATTATGTTGTCACTCACATCAATAAAATAGTAATAAAGGCAATTTCTTGAATCGAGGTGTTAGACTTTAAAAGTTTGATTCTTAATTGAAACATTATAATATTAGACACTAAAATAAGAAAAATCTAAAAAGGTTTAAACTTGTAATTTATTATCTTTATATAACTAAAGTATTAGTAATAATTGGATAACTAGAAATATTTTGAACCAACATTATCTAAGATTCAAAAAAGAAAAATGAGAGAGTTGATATAAATAATTTGACCAGACCTAAAGTCAATAGGTCAAGTCTTGGTTGACCAAATTTTGATCAAGGTCAAGTCTGAACAATTAATCCAAAACCTGACCTAAAAGATCCAACGATCCAATCTCCCTCTCTTGAAACAATGTCTAGTTTAATAACTCATATGACATCATTTTGATCTATAGATTTCAGAAACTCAAGACCAAAACAATGTTATTTTGATCAATGATTCCAAAATGATATTGTTTTGGTCAATTAAACTAAAAAAATATTATTCTAAAATGACTTGACCTTTATCTCGGGTTGACTTAACTCATTATCAACTTTAAATAAGACTTTTAAAGGCATATTAATTTTCTTACTTCATTACAGTTACAATAGATATGCCTTCGACAATTATACTAAAACAATATTGTTCTGGAGCGACCAGACCTTTATCGTAGTTTTACCTAACTTATTTTTGTTTTATGAGATGAAAAGTAGAGATTGCATCAAATGGAGACATTATTGGTGAAAATCACAAATTTTGGAGACTATGGATAGATTACTATAGTGGATAAGGCAAGATTATGCCTAATGTCAGATTTACTTAAAGAGTTGGAGTATAATTAGGAAACTTCTCTCTATTCCTTTTGTATAGGGACTTGAATTTTTTTAGATAGGCATCTTTACCAGATAGGATTAGATTAGGTTTCGAGTATGAAAACATTAAAGAGGGATGTTCTTCACCTCTCTAAATCAATCAATCATTCTTCTTTTTACTTTTCTCTCAATTCTTCATCTTTATTCTATTTTTGATGTTGAAACTGAAGCCATATGTGGCTAGAATCAATTATTCTAATTCAAAAGGATTCAAAACTCTAGTTGTAACCTTTTGAGATTTTGTTCTAAACTTTTATTCATGTTTTAATTCAATTATTTCTTGATTTGAGTTCCTATATTTGATGAATGATTAATATTGATTAATCTGACAAATTACTTTAATGTTGATTATTTTATTGCTATTCGTAACTATCAATAAGGAATGGTATAAGTAGCAAGTAGGTCATCTATAATTTTGCATATTTAACTTATAATAAACAAGAAAACTAAGTTAAATAGTTGTAGCTATCTTGATTATTTAATTTTAGGTTTAGTTTTTTTCAATAATTTATTACTTTCATTTAAATGATATAGAATGTTATCATATCTAGTCAATTGATGGTAAGTTTTGGTTTAGATACTGGTTTTGAACCAATTAATTTAGAAAATTTTGATACTTATTATAGTTATCTTAATATGTTTCAGACTAAGATCTTGAATTATGAATATTATTCTTTTTAGACCAATGATCAATGTTATAATTAGATGAGATCTTTCCCTTGAATCAGAGTTTAGTATTCTTGAATTTCTCATATTTATATTTAGTTGATTTAATTTGATTTCTTATTAATTTTAGTTAATTAATCAAAGCCCCACTTTATTTTATTATTTGAAATTAAGAAGCTAGTGTTTAGTTCTCTTAGGATTCAACTTGGTTCCACGAATATTGCAAAAGTTATAGGATCATAATTAATTTTAGGGGCTTTGATAACCTGACCAAAATTTGCCACCATTGTTGGGGAACTATTTTAGTTTCTTAGTTTCTTTGTGTTATTTCATAATTTACTACTAATCTTTTGTCTTGTATGACTCGTGCTTCTCAGATAGGTGAATTGTAATGTAATCCAAAAATTAAGAAAATGAGATGTCTTTTAACGAAGGAGACTAAGGAAGCGATCATTCACCCCCCAGAAGTGAAACTTGAGATAGTTCTAACAATTTGGGAAGACTCTAATTTTCAAGAAGTGGAAGAAAAGATGATAAATCTTAATACTAGAATGTTGAGGTAGTTAGCAGTGCCAAATTTGAATCAACAACGCTTATGTATACAATTTTCAGATGTTGAGGTAGATTTCGAATTGAAACCTAATTTGATTCACTTACTCCTTATTTTTTGTGGTCCTGTAGGTGAAGATTCACATAAGTACTTGAAGGAATTTCATATTGTCTACTCTAAAATGAAGCCACAAATGGTGATAGACAAATTAATCTCAGCGTCTTTCATTCTTATTGAAAGATAAGACCAATGATTGGCTATATTATCTTCTCTTTGGCTCAGTGACAATATAGAATAAAATGAAAAGAGTATTTATGGAGAAGTTCTTTCATGCATCACGAGCACAAATATCAGAAATGAGATATGTGGAATAAAAGAATTTACTATAGAAACATTATATTAATATTTGGAAAGGTTTAAAGAGTTAAACGCCAATTGCCTACATCATTAAATTCTTGATCAACATTTGATTCAGTACTTTTTTGAAGAATTATTGACAATGAATCAGAGTATGGTCAATGTAGCTAGTAGAGGAGTGTTAGTAAATAAAGCACCTTAAGTAGCCAGATTATTAATATCAATTATGAAAAAAAAAATCAACAATTTAGGACAAAGATGGATGGAGTTGTTAAGAGTGTGAATGAGATAAGTAACACAAACTTAGAGATTTAACTACTTTAGTTAGTAAAATGTCTATAGGTTAATTACATTCACAAGAGTGTATGAAATATGCTCATTATCTAAACATCATATATATATATATATATATCTGCCCCACATTGCAACAAGACTCCCTTTAAGAAGTTAACGTAATAAGGGGCTTTCCTAGTCAACCTTAATGAAACTATGAACATTATTCCAATCACTATAATCCAAGATGGAGGGACCATCCATAGTTTAGCTATGGAAATCAAGGGGGCAAAAAATGATATCAACTTCACAATTGTAATAAACAACCTCAAACTCCTACATCTACTTAATATCAATCTTCAGATTCACGTATATCTTTGGATGAAATTGTTAAGGCACTTGCTACTAATACTCAACAATTTCAATATGAAAGATGCTGGAACCCCTCCCTGGCGGGTCACGGGCCCGACGTCCTACGTGACATCTGGACGCGTGTCCCACGAGGGAGGAATTCCCTACCGGTTCAAACTTAAAACAAAACAAACTCTCTTAACTTACCTCCGAACAAAATCAGAGGTAGATCATAAAGAATTTCAATAAGTGTTGACCTCGGGAAAAACATGTGGTGGGATCGTAAAATGAGCATAGACATTAAAAATAAATTATTCCCGAACAAAAAATTAAGAAAACATTTAATATACAATTTAATAGATAATATTGAATTAATAAAAATAGTTAATAATGATTTTCAAATAATTTAAATTCATAGGAAGGGTAAAAATAATTTCCCCCTATTTATAAAAATATTTCCATGTCCAAAAATAAACCAAGAATATTTAATTTAGTAGAAAAATCAAAATGAGGCCTTTTGAAAAATCAGAAAAGAAAAGAAACGAAATAAAAAAATGGCTGAAGAATTCGGTGAAGGTTGCGATCGTTCCATGGAACGATCGCAACTTTCGACAGATTTCTGAAAGTTGCAAGTCAGCAAAACTTCAAAAATTCATATCTTCTTACTCCAAAATCCAAAATTTGTAGATTTAGTATCAATAAAAGTTAAAAGGAAACTCTACAACTTTCTTGAAGGATTCAAAAATTAATTTGGTCTCTAAGGGCATTAAAAACCACTGAGAAGAATCTGCCTAAACAAGGAGAAAGAAGAACATCTCAACAACAACAGAAATTCTAAACACTATAACTTTCCACCCTATGGGCCAAAAATCTCATACTTCATATCATCAGAAAGAGAAA
>JANZXR010000006.1:5289302-5321788 GCA_027575705.1 Erythroxylum echinodendron | reverse complement strand
GATGCCGCGGTATCACCCGCAAACACACGCCGCAGTATCACCTGCAAACACCTACAGGTGGGGTGTGGGGTCCAACAACTGTTTCCATCCGACCCTTTGCCTTCTTTTGCTTATAACTTGGCCATCTGACCTTCGATTGACCTGATTTTTGAGGCGTCAGATTCTTAAGCCATTTATCTACCTCTCCATGTCAATTTCTGGATTTTTGAGATTTATTTGAAAATGAGGGATTGAATTAAACTGAGTGGATCGATTTAGAGAATATGAATTGGTTATTGTCGAAAAAGTTTCGGGGTAAATTTTTGATTGAAACCAGGATTGTCATGAACATGCATCGTACATATTCCGCATAAATGAATTCTTATAAGTGTGCAAAATTATTAATGTTTGTGCAATGTATTGCATACACGGGTTGTGCAGGTTAAAAGCCCGCAGTCAGGCGTTTCCAGAATTTGGAAGCAAATGCTAATCTGGAGCATACCGTGAGTAGACCTGGATGGTCTCATTTTATTGTTTGTGTTGTTTGAATTTTTGTATCAATTGCCTAATGAATCATATGAATGTGATTGATTGTGTGAAATTCTATTCAGAAGGTCCGATGATTGTGAAATGTGGATGTGATATTGAAGTGCGACTTGAATGTGAATTGGATGAACTATGTGTATTTTAATGTGATGGAAAAATGTCTTTTGAATATGCATTGCATATGTATAAGCATGTGTCTACTGTTGAATGCCGGACTACGGTCCGATGACATGTGAAAGTGAGTGAATGGGATCGATGCATTTCATTGCATAAGTGTATAAAACATCATGGCTGTTGTGACCAGAATAGCCGCCGATCAGAGCTTAAAGGTCAACGTGTGGTTCAGAGCCTTAGGCTCAACATTTAATGAGCCCTATATGGGACAATTTTAATGAGCCCTATATGGGACAGTTATTAATGAGCCCTATATGGGACAGTTTAGGCACTTGGTCACAACAAAGTAACAAATGGAAAGTGAGTCTCATGTGCATGGCATATGCATATTAGAAATGATCAAATTGTAATGAATGTGAAGTGTAAAATGTTGTGCATGCGATTATGTGATATGTGATTGAGTGAGCCATCGATGATGGTCACTCACTGAGTTCGCAAAACTCACCCAAAATTTGCAACTATTTTTCAGGACTCAGAAGAATATCCCGTTAGGCAACGGGAGTATACCTATTGCATGCAAGTAAGGGATAGAGGTCGGGATCAGTTCGCGTCTGCATTGTATTTTTTTCTTTTATACTGAATTGTATATTCTACAAATTTTTGTATCATTTGCACTTGAATATTACAGTATGTAATAATTTTTGGAATTGGAAATGTTTTGTATTTGTAATGGGCCCAAATGTCTTTGTTGATTGTATTGTTATGTTTGAAAAAGTTTGCGAATAGAGTGGGCCCGATTTGGTTATCAATTTCTGCACGTTATGTTTGTGATTTAAAAAAAAATTCCTATACCGATTTCTGAGTGATTGAGTGCTCTAGCACACCACCCTCGTGGGGTACGAGCTCGGATATCACCATCGATGTTGGGTTCGGGTCTTGCAGGAGTGGGGTATTACAGTTATCTTAATAAGATGAAGTGGATTTATATGTAGTGTTTCTTAGTCTTTAGTTATTTAAGCTTGAAGGATTTAGCGTATAATTACACTAAATCTGATTTATTCTTGATTTGGTGTATGGTGAACAAAGAAAGAGTCAATTTAGGTTCTTAGTTGGCAATGCTATTTAACACTGTTCTATCTTCTAACAGTAATTTATATCTTGATTCCCTTATCACTTATTTGGTTATTAATTTGAATTTGCTTGTTATGAATAACGTTAATATGCATATGGCCTGTGAGATGGAAACTTTGGATAGGTTTTTTAAAGCAAGATGAGAATAATTGAGCAACAAAGGAAAACATTTAATCTTATACCACACAATCGTCCCCAGAGAGGTTTATCATCAATGCAACAAGAGGATTATGATGTTCCACCACCTTCGCATCTTGTGGCTCCACCAATCCAATATGAGTATCATTTTCGATTAGAAATATTGGAACAAAAAATTTCTAAAATTGGGAAGAATTTGGATGCTCTACTCCAATTCATGGGTACCTCCATGTCAATCGACACCATAGTACATCTACTTTCTAATACTCACATCTCAGGGGAGTCCTCTATTCTATGCTTTATTTATGTTGATTATTTTTATAAGATGTGAGTATCTTATGCATACATTAGGGTCAATGTATGATTTAGGTGTGGGGGTGCGAGTGTTTATATTATGATGAAGTTTGTGGCTTTGCTTGGACTTATGATAATATGATTCATATATTGATTATTACTCATTGTTGTTTATAAATAATCCTTAAGTTAGGGTACGTTTTTAGTTTAAGAAAAAATATATGAGAGAAACAAGTATGATTAGTATTTTCCATTAAATTATTTTAAGTATCTCATTGGGTTTTTTGAATGAAAATGTGCAAGACTTGATACATTTTTTAAGTGAGCTTTGAACCTAAAAGCATTCATCACATATGTATTCATATATATCTTTTTTGTTGTCTGTTATCAAACATAGTTTGTTTATGCTAGAACTTGCTTTTCAATATATATTAAGATGACAATTTTGATTAATTTATGTATAAAGATGATAAAGGCATTTAGGATAACAATTTTTGGACCAAAACAAGCCTACCTTACTTTTATTTCTACAAAACCAATTTGAGCCTTACCTTTTCTTTTCTTGCATAATAACCTTGTTACAAGCCAAATTTACCCTTCTTTCATTGGTGTCCTTAACAATTTTTAGCCCCAAAATTGAAGGAATTGTTTAGAGCTTATTTGTATAGGATTTTGAGTATTTCCATAAAAAGTAAATTAGTTTATTCAAGTTACATTGTTTTGATTTTTATATTTCTTTAATAAAATTGGGCGGAGTATTAGGAAAAAAATATCCTCTTTTATGTTCTTGTTTATAAAAAAAGAAAAAAATATAAAAAGAAAAAAATTATTAAAAAGGACGTTATTTAAATCAAGTGAATTTTGTTTTAAATTGAAACTTGGGTGGATAAGTTTGAATAACTTCGTTCAATTTACTTAACCTAAAAACTTTTTTTGGTTATACCTTACCTAAGCCACATTACATCCCTTATCAAGTGCCTTTGAATTAAGCTCATTTTATTAAGTGGTGGAGATATGATTCTTGAGTAAGCTTATGGAAATAACTTGCTATGCCTTGATTTGAGAGCTTAACAAACCCTAAACACTTTGAGTATATAAAGTGAATTCCTTGAGAGGGTGTCGAATCTTGTTTCATTTGATTTTGATAGAATTGATGAGATGCTATGTTTAAATTCTAATAATGTGTCCTATGAGTGCTTATTTTCTCGATTGTTATTTTATCCTAAACCTTTAGTGTGAATTAGCTTTTGGATATTAATGTATTGGATTGAAGTATGTTTGAGGACAAGCACGAGTCCGGTGTGGGGGAAATATATTTTGGTGCTTAAATAGAAAAATTAATGTTTTTTTATTATTTTAGGAGATAAAAAGTGGAGATTGCATCAAATTGGGACATTATTGGTGAAATCATGATTTTGGAGACTATGGACAAATTACTATAGTGGATAAATCAAATCCCTTTTATGTAGGGATTTGATTTATTTTAGATAGGCATCTTTGCAAGATAGTATTAGATTAGGTTTAGAGTAGAAAAACATTAAAAAGGGGCATTCTTCACCTCTACAAATCAATCAATCGTTCTTCTTCTTACTTTTCTCTCAATTTTTCATCTTTCTTCTATTTTTGGTGTTGAAACTGAAGTCATATATGTAACTCAATTATTATGATTCAAGGGGATTCAAAACTCTAGTTATAACCTTGTGAAATTTTGTTCTAAACTTTTATTCACATTTTAATTCAAGTATTTCTTGTTTTGAGTTCTTATATTTCAATACAAGAAAGTAACTCATTGCCGATGGAAAAATTTTCGTAGTAAATTAGTGACAGAAATTGATTTTCTGTCGGTAAATTTGTCGAAAAAAATGGTTTTTTGCAATTGCCAAACTTTTCTTCAATAAACGTAAAGGGAAATTATTCACGAGATTTTCCTAACGGATTATAGCGACAAAATAGTAAATTCCATTGTAAAAATAGGCGATAATAGGTTTAAAACCAAACAACATCGTTTTGAATAGCCTCATAAGCCACTCGAAATCTCCCTTCTTCCTCCCCTCTTTCATTTTCTCTCTTCTTCCCTACTTCATAGTTATCGGTCCCTCTTCCTCCGAAGCATTCAACATCAATTTTTGCTTGTTTCAGTCCATCGTGCATTGTTTACAGGTAAGTTTGCTCTTAGGTTTCCAATGCCTCCAAAAAATTTGTTATTAGTGTTGAACATGGGTGGGTTTTCATGGATTGTGGGTATATAAACGTGGGTGGGTGGTTTTCATGGATTGTGGGTATTATGCGTTTTTACTCAATGTTGTTAGTTTATTTGTTGTTTGAATGAGTTTTTATTGGTAAATAATGAAAAAGTGCAGTGATTTTGTTATTAGTTAGAGATGAATTTGGGTTGTCTATGAACTATTCAATAAATGTCTCTTAGGGGTGTTGGTGAGACTTGGTTGATGCCTTGGCATCTAAAGAAAATGCCTAGAGTAGTTACATAAGACTTGAAATAGAAAATTAACAATTATATGGAAGGATTTCATATAACAGAATGAAATTGGACAATTATATGGAAGGTGATATTTGTGAAATAATTAATGAGCATTTTATCTATTAATATGGTAGAAGTTGAATATACTTCAATATTCGATTATATAGATAATTGCATAAGATTTCTTAGTTATCCTAGTGTTTACAATTGCTTCTAAGTTTGCCATTTGTACCACTTGTTGAATAATGAATTCTTATCACAATTTATTTCATCTAATAACTTAAGAATTGTTGATATATGTGAAGAGTGTTGATGTATGTCAAGAATTGGTATATACTAAAATACTTTTATGGCTTTAATAATTATCTCCATATGATTGTATATTTTGTTTGTTATATTATGATATACATAGATTATGTAGACATAGATGTAGTTATTCATCATTTTAAAAGTTTACTCGAAGAAATATTTGATAAATAAAGGTATATCTATTTGTTAATAATCATGTATTTATTTAATCAATTTTTTGGTATAATTATGTATGATTTCTATTATGGTTTTTTTTTAAATATAAAGGAAGTGATGTGAAGTGATGCCACATTGTATCACAATCTTCATTTAACTTCTTCTTAAAGTATGTTATTGGTTTTTATGTGTATCTCTAAAAATCAAATTGATATATTTGACCACTCCCTCTTTAGCTAATCTAGATATACTGATAATTAAAGAAATGACAAACACTAAAATTTTCATTTGTGCGGTTTAAATGATAGACTCTTGCTTTTCTTATGACATATTTGTCTTGTTTTCTTCTAGGTAAAATAAAAAAGAAAAAGTATTGCAGATCTTGTACAATAAAATCTATAATTGAAGTTTAAAAAATCTTTGTAAGAAGGAATTTATGAAGGTACTTAGACTGTCAATGTTTGAATATAACCTTTTGAAGAGATCATTGACACACCCGACTCGATAGAGACATAATAAGTTAAGAAAGCTGAAATCCTCCCATTAGTTTGATTTCTTTATGAAGATTCAGTACATGACTTGAAATGGAATAGTTGAGGTCACATCTATTAGGGGCTATAACCTTGTTAGGTACCTAATATAGACATTTGTAAAAGAAGATAGTTATTTAAATTTACTACTTTACATTTTTATCATTTTAAACATTTAGCAAAACATAGGTCATCATATACACTTCCTTGCCACCATAATGTTGAACTCATAAAGATAAATTATTGAGTAAATCAAATTTTGTATAGCACACATTATTGTGAACTTAACTATAAGATCCTATTTATAATATACTCGCTAGGTGTTAAAATGTTAAAAAAAATTCACAATTAAAATTTTACAGGTATTTCAAGAGGCATCAAATTCCTTTCCTATTGAAATGTGTTAAACTTTGAGAGCCTATACTTATAAGGTAAAAGAAATAAAAATGATATACAATCATATTGACATTGTCATCCCTATTTATAACAATTGGTTCGTATTTCCTATGAATATTTAAGTTAAAGATGAGCACAACTAAATAATAAATTAGTTATAAGGTGATTTTTAGACATGTGAAAGATTTAAAGAATATTGAAATAAATTTTGAGTTCATTATTATGTGTGTGAGTGTGATGTAAGCTGATGTAAGCTAATAATGCATTTTAACGTCAAGAAACATTCTATTAAGTTCTAATTAAGCTATAATGTAATCTTGATAAAAATTGAGTTGTATATAATTCCTATTTATTGGTAAAAAAAAAGGTGTATATAAGGTTTCTCTTGTCCTAGATCTCTTGATTGAACTTGTATAAGGCTATACCTATATTCTTTAATAATATAATTCTTTTAATGTATAAGGTTATTGCTTGTAATAAAATTCTTTATAATACAATTCAAAACTTATCAAAAGCTAGCTAATTGCTTATTGTCTTATTTACAAGCTGTATTTTGTGTTGAGTGTCGATAATTGTTTAATCTCATCCATCTTCTGTGCAGCTTACGATTGTCTGTCTATTAAGGTAAGTCATTCAACTAAGTAATTTATAATATGATCGGTTTTTTGTTGTTCTTTGCAACTTTACCTTTAACAATGATTGATGAGTTAAAATATAGAGTCTATCTGAAAACAACATTATGTAATAAGGTTATCTTGGTGTAATTAACTCTTGCATAAATATAATTAGAAATGGTTATCTTGGTTTTGTATGTTCTACTTCAATAGATTATACAAATGTGTGTTGTTCTTTGGAATTGGTTATCTTGGTTTTGTTGTTTGGAATATTGTTAGAATGATTGATGGCCAAATTTACGAGGAATGGTTAGGCAAGCTAATACCCGAAACAAGACAGGATGATATCAATAAAGAAGCTGAAAGACACTTTCCTCGATGGTTCGAGAAATATGTAATTTTTCATATCAAAGTGTTTAAATGACATTATCCTATTTAATATGAGAAACTTTTTTTATGTAGACCTCACAAAATCTAATAGAGAACAAGTTCAAATGTGATATTGTGAAAGGACTTTTACAAACTGTTAAATCGTATCCGGTGTATTTTGTCAATGGATATAAATTTCATACATAATATCATGGTCATAACATGAAAATAGTAAATAGTGGAGTTTGCATATAGGGAGAATTGATGGATTACTATGGAAAAATTATTGAGATATTTAAAATTGAGTACCCCGCATTGCCAATAAAACAAAGTGTGATATTTAAGTGTGAATTGTTTGATCCAATATTGGAATAAAAGTGCACAGCCAATATAATTTAGTTGAAATCAACCAGCGAAGAAGATTTAAACAATTTGAACCTTTTGTGTTGGTGATGCAAGCGATTCAGGTGTATTATGTTTCTTTTCCTAGCTTACGATGAGATAAGTCAAATTGGTTGTCCGTTTTCAAAGTAAAACCTAGAGGTATTTTTGAGTTAAATGGAAAAGGAAAAATAAGAGAATTGATGGTGAAGCATTTCAGGAAGATGCTTATGAAATAAATCCATAGGTAACATATGACGAGAATGAACCTTTGAACGATCTAAATAATGAATATGTTGAATTTGATCTAGAAAGGATGAGAAGGGCAAGAGATCTGAAGAGGAGCCTGAGTTTATTTTAATTATTTATAAAAAGAAGATGATGATGATTTTGATTTACAATTAAATACTGATAGCGATTAATTTGTGTTTGTAATAGAATATTATATGAATAAAGCTATTATTGCATCAATAATATATTGTTATATATTAAATTTATATTGTTCTATTACTAGAACATTTAAGAAAATGTGAACTTTAAGTTAAAAATATGCCACCAAAGATAAAATAGGATATGATGAGGCCAAGGTTAAGGTTACCATGAGTTCAAGGAGCCAGTGCTACTCAAGGTGAAGCATCACATTTTGCAGGTGCTATATAATCAAGTGGTGTACGTCCAGCTACAGCACATCCATATAAGGCATCACCTTTTATACTTGTTGCTACACCATCCAACAACTTAGTTACACCATCCACCAGCCTTATAATATTCACTACCCCTATATCGACAAAGATATCAGGGGTAAATTTTGCGAATGAAGGAGGCGTCCTCAAACTTGGAGCTAAGGGAGTTGATAGAAGAACTTACATTATAATTATTAACAATTTGTAAGTAAATTTCTAAAACTTTAGTAATACATGATACCACCATAGGTTTATACTGAAGTTATAAGTTTTAATTTGAAAACTATCCAAAATAACTTAAATATTAGATTAGTTCCGTCTAGAACGTGCTCAAGAAATATCTCATCCAAGTTCAAGGAGAGGATAGATCTCAAAGGTTATATATGGAAGAATGTCTCTCAAGTAACAAAGGATTTTTATTATCAGGAGTTTAAGGCACACAAAATATATTTTTAAACCTTTTTTATTTTTCTAATTTTATATATTAATTAGATAAATATTGTCATCTATAAGTACTTATGGTATGTTTTTCTTTTTCTAGAAAGAATTTTTTTAGGATTCAAAATTTGATGCTGTAATTTATAAAGTATGGGAGAGGGGAGCTCATACACGTTATAGAGACTTTATTGCTTTGATGCACAAGGATGCTACACGACCACCATATATATCTGAAGAAATATAGAGTCGTTGACAACAATATTAGGCATGACTCGAGGCAATGTCTATTTTAGAGTACAATTCAGCAAATAAACGTAGAGGACTGGACGAAGAGAGCCTACTCGTACACACTAGAGGATCTATGACCCACCAGAAGTATGCAGAAAAACTTGTAAGTATCAAAACTTTACACTTATATTTTGATTTTTGTACTTTGATGCATGAAATTTCATTTTAATGTAATTTGATGTGTGGTGCTATTAATGGTTATCTTGTTGATGTACGAAATTTAAAATGAAAATATGTGTATTATGGAGAATAATAATGTTATAAATGTATGGTACCATTAATGGATGTGTTGTTAAGTTTCATTTTTTTGTCTAACAAGGGGTAAATACAAAAAAATAGAGGAAATTCTGCCGAAATTTTTGTAAATTATAGTAAACTTATAATAATTTATTTTGATGCAGGAAAAGTTTACGAGCATAAAGCCTACACCATGCTAGCTCTTTTTGTATACTCACACTAAGAAACATGATGATGTGACATTCGTCAACACTCATTGCAGACAACTTCATGTATGTTGAATGTATCCTTTGATATTAATTCTTAAAAATTATCACTTATTAACATAAACAATTATAATGATAGGACCAAATACAAGAAAGTATTGAACGACAGTCTCAGAACTCTAAAACTATTGATGAGAGTCAGGCATATCTTGATGTAATGGGTGGTAGGGACCTCCGTAGAAGGATTTTTCATCTTAGGTTCATTTGCAAATACATGTTATTCGCAATCCTCCACATCCACTACAGCTGCATCTAGTAGGCAGTCCGCATCAAATAAAAGAGTTATTTAGCTTGAGAGTACAGTAGAGAGGCTAGTAACTCAGTTGCAACAATCAGTAGAGTACATAGCCCAACTTCGTGATGAGATAGATCAATTGAAGGGGAGGGACAAGACATCATCGTAATAGTCAGACCATCCGCCTTTACCACTGACATAGCTTAGATGGATAAGTGAATATATTTGATATTTTGCTACTCTTAAGTTTTTTTATAAATTCTTAATATACAATTATTTTCAAGATACTTATTCGTGTAAATTATAATATTTTTATTATATTACCATTAATGAGGATAATATTGACTTTATGTTTATCATTCAATGTTATATTATTTATAGAAATTAAATGTATAAAATAATAAAATTATTAACAGAAAACTTGGGTAAGAAGAGAGAAATAGCTGGTGAAATTTCCTGACGGTTTACAATAATCTATCGCTAATTACTGATGAAGTGATATATTTCGTCTTAAATTTGTTATTCCGTAGGTATTTTAGCAATGAATAATTGTTATTCTATCAGTAAAATATATAGACAAAAACTATTTTTCGTCGGTAATAGAAAACATTTTCCATTGCTATATTTTCAGTGATGGAATAAAAAAATTCCGTCGCTAAAATTTACCTATGACCGTTTCTTAAACGACTTTTCTGTCGGTAATTTTCGTCGGTAAATTTGTTTCCCGAAAGAGTGTCTTTATTTTTCATCGGTAACTTCCATCACTAAAAAATATTTTTCTTGTAGTGTTTGATGAATGATTAATATTAATTAGTCTGAAAAACTAATTTAATGTTAATTATTCTATAGCTATCTATGAATTCAATGATATGTAATTTTCATGAATGATTGGTAGAAGTAGTAAATAGGTTATTTATTAATTTTCATATTTAACTTATGATAAACAAGAAAATTAAGTTGCAGCTATCTCGATTATTTAATTTTGAGTTTAGTCTTTTTTACTAAGCTTATTGCTATCATTTATTTGATACGGAATGCTATCATACCCAGTTAACTGATAGTAAACTTTGGTTTAGATATTGGGTTTGAACCAATTAATTTAGAAAATTTTAAGACTTATTATAATTATCCTAATATGTTTCAGACTAATTGCTTGAATTGTGAGTATTATTCTTTTTAAATCAATGATTAACGTTACAATTAGATGAAATATTTTACTTGAATCAAAGTTTGGTATGTACTTTTCTTTAGTCCCCTGTCTACTTTCCTAACCTAAAGAAACTAGTTCAAGTAAAAAACATGGGAAGCCACAAGGCCACTTTCTGACTCGCAAAGAAGCAAGAAATCTTGTGAGCAAGTTGCATAATTAATGAAGCCACGAGAATAGTTTGTTCCCCTTAATTAATAATTAGTGATAAGACAACACTTAAAAAGTAGCATTTATTTTAATTCCATACTTTCTTTCTTCTAATGTTTCCATGCAACTTACTTAATCGAAAAAGATTTAAGGGTAACTAAATTTAAAGTTAAATAATTTATAAAGTAATAAATTTAAAGCTAAATTAATTTATGAAGATAATTATTAACTTTTTATTTATGCATGAGGTGTTATATACTTCATTTTTCAAGACAGCCTTTCAAATAATATAATTATTTAATTTGTTTTATTGAAAGATGTAAAAAAATTTCTAAAGATGATAATTATTTAATATGGTTGAAATAAATTTCAGTCACTTATATATCACTATTCGATCACAAGTATATTATTATGAGTAAAAAATTGACGTATATTTTTTTATTAACTAAGAAACATGTTGAAATTTTAAATTTTTTAATTTAAATATTTTATCCATGATAAATATGTTTTTATAAATTAATTTACTATTAATATATCTTAAATTTAAATAAAAAATTACAGTGTCAAATTTTTTAGAATTGAAATTATTTTAAAATTTTCAATTTAATTTTTAAAATTCATATAACTCAAGTCAATGAGTTAGCTCTGTGAATTTTTAATATGCCTAATGGTAATGGAGCAACCTTTCAACGTAATATTTGGACATCCACATTACAATATTGTAGACATTGAGTGCCAATTTTCTTTATTCTCGTCTCTCACACCTTACATGTTCAACTTATTTTTAAAGTAAGTTGGAATAATAAGTGGTAAAAACAAGTTAGAAACCTAAATACTCTAGTTTGTTCTAGATTATGGTTATTAACGTTTTCATTTCAACTTTTTTTTTTCAATCTCTTACGGTGCACTTCAGTGTACTTAAATTTTCAGTCTATTGCTTACTTGATTCTTCCTTGTTTTGATTCTTCAACTTTAAGTATATATTATCGACTAAGTAAGGATCTATGATTGTTCATTGTTGATAGTACGTGAACATAAATTTGAAAATATATTAGGTATAGAAGTTAGATAAGATTAGACTTTAGTAACATTTCATATGGTTAGTAATAAAAAAAATGGTGATTGTTTTATACGAGTAGTATTTGGTTTATATAAACTATGTATGCTTAATATAACATTGAAATTTGTATATAGGTAAATGGTGATGGGTGGTTAATAGGGGAAATTAACTTTATTTTATAGCGAAAAGTTTGTTTATGGGGAAGATATGGAATATGTGGGTGAAGATATTAAAAATTTTGACATTGAAATTTATAGGTTTTATTATTAGGACCTTGAGAGGATGCTCATAAAGCAAACAAGTTTATATATAGGGTGTTAAGTGGTTTAAATAATAGGTTGATTAAGGAGAAAAAAATGATATTTGGTTATGTTAATTAAATTTATCTCTTTTATTTTGGTTGTATTTTGGTGCTTAAGTAAGATAATTAATATTTATTTTGTTTTAAGATGTAACAAGTAGAGATTACATCAAACTGGAGTATTATCGGTTAAAATTATGAATTTGGAAAAAAGTAGAAATATTATTGCAGTAAATAAGGTGAGATTACGCCTAATTCCAGATTCACCCCAATAGTTCAATTAAGAAACTTATTTCCATCTCTATTATGTAGGGATTTAGATTTGATTTAGATAGAAATTTTTGCAAGATAGAAGTAGGCTAGGTTTTGAGTAGGAAAAGAAGGGAAAGACACATCCAACAACTTCTATACTCATTCTCTTTTGTTTCTTAGTAGTTTTCTTTTAATCTTTCATCCTTTCTTCTATTTTTAGTATTGAAACTAAATTCATATGTAGCTAAACTAAAATATTATGATTCAAAAGGATTCAAAACTCTAGTTGTAATTTTAGGAGGTTTTGTTTTAAACTTAGATTTTTGTTTCAATTCAAATATTTCTTATTTATTGTTATTTTATTTTATGAATATTCAGTATTGATTGATTTGACAAATTAGTATGAAGTTGAAAAATTAATTTGATTTTTACTATTCTATAGCTATCCATGAATTAAGAATTTAGTGATTTCGCAATTGTCATAAAAGATTGGTACAAATAGCAAATAAGTTATTTATGAAGTTGCATATTCAACTTATGAGAAACAAGAAAACTAAATTGAATAGTTGTAATTATTTAATTTAGGGTTTAGTATTTTCACTAAGCTTATTGGTTCATTTAATTGATATGAAATGCTATCATATCTAATCAATTGGTGGTAAGTTTTAGTTTGAACAAATTAATTTAGAAAATTTTAAGATTTATTATGACTCTCCTAATAGGTTTCGACCTAACTACTTACATTGTAAAAATTATTCCTTTTAGACCAATGATCATTGTTATAATTGAATGAGATCTTTACTTTGAATCGAAGTTAAATATCTTTAAATTTCTCCTTTTAATATTTAGTTGATTTATTTTGATTCCTTGTTAAATTTTATTTATTAGTTAATTAATCATAAATCCCCTAAATTTTTTATCAATTGAAATTAAGAAACTATAACTAGTTCCACGACTACCATAAGAATTTAGAGAATTAGAATTAAGTTTGAGTATTTCAACAACTCGATCAGAAGGTTAAAAAAAGAGTGATGCTTGTATGATGGAGATATATAAGTTTATTGTAAAACATAACATGATAGAGATCTATATTGATTATAGATCCCATTTGCTACATTTAGTACAAAATATGGATGTTGAAGTTGGTGTTGAATGTTTTGATGATGTTGCTGATGTTGAAGTTATTACTAGGATTGCAAATTCCTTCCCTGTCAATATCACTTAATTCATTGCTGTACAATCTTTGAATGAATATGAAGTTGAGCAACAATTTAAAGGTGTATGTGACAATGAATTTTATTGATGAAGAGTTAAAAGTGTCTAGAGATTTAGCTATTTTATTTTAGAAGGCACAATTGAAGAAAAATAATCAAGAGCAATGTTTATAATATGTAATAAGAAAAGAAAGATAAATGCAGCAAATGATGAAGTTGATAACAATGACATTGATGTAAAAGATGACAATATGACATATTAGTTTGAGTCAAATGACAATTGCGGTTTGAAGAACAAGATGGTTTAAATGTTGGAGAGGGATTAAGACATAAATCAAAATTTTATAGATTTAACCTTCATAAGGTAAAGATTGAGATTCAACTTGGCATATTATTTAATGATTCTAACCAATTCATGAGAGCCAAATGTGTAAGTAAGTACTAAGTCATACATTTAAGCCAACTTGGTAAGAGATTTAAATAGTTTATAATTAAATATTTTTAATATTTTTGGTCATTTTTAATTTAGGCATCATTGGTATTGTGGATTAACTATTCACATATGTACGTGAAGGTAAAAGTTCTTTAGTAAAAGCAAACATGTAATCCTATTTTTTATTAACAAAAGTGTGGGTACAAAGTGACTTCCTAATAATTACTTCAATGACCTCCCATGACTCACTATATGGAAGCTAGCAAGTGTTTGTTTAAAAAGATTTGAGACTCAATGTTGGGTGTAGTATTTGTTATAGGGGTAGAAAGTTTGTAAAAGAGGAAATGTAATGAGGTGAAAAAGCATAATATGACAAGTGGTGAGAATACATGAAAGAATTTTTAAGGTTAAATTCTAGTAATAAAGATGAATTGGTTGTTAAAAGGCCATCACTTAGAGATGATTTAAAGCTATGATTTGATATAATTTATGCAATTTAAATGTTGCAAGAAATGGTTCTTAGCTAGTTGTAAAAGGTTGGTCGGACTAGATGCTATTATAGAAGGTGAGTTATTGACAATAGTAGAAAGAGATGAAAATAATCAAATGTTTCATATGATATTAGATATAGTTCATATTAAAACAATAGGCACTTAGATTTGGTTTGTATAACTGTTGAAGAAAGACTTGGATCTAAAAGATAGAGGTGGATGGATATTGATTTTTGATTAATAAAAGATTTAGCATGAACTTTATTATCTTTTATAACACGAATTTTCTCATGTTAGCTTTTTATTAAATTTTGTCAATTGAATGTTACATAGAGTCTTATGAAGGCACTTTATACGCAGATCTTAAGATTTGAAGTAAGGTCTTATAGAAGACAAATGTTTGTTAAGTGAAGAAAGAGGGATCATTAACGACTCAAATTGGAGAGACTATGCTGCAATGTTGTAAGTCATCTAAAAACTTGACTTAAATTATTAAAAGCATATTTCAACTATTCATTCAAGTTTAATATTGGGGGTAATAATCTTTGTGAAGCAGTTAATGAAATTATTGTTGAAGTTTGGACAAATAACATTATCACATTGCTTTAGTAAATTAGAGTGTTTTCATAAAGAGATTAGTTAAAAATAGAAACATGGCATATAAATGGATAGACTACATTGATTCAAGAATTAAAAACAAATTGAGAGCTAATAAGGAGTTAAGTATTGATTATGAATTTAAGAGTAATAGTACTAGTAGATTTGAAGAAATACATAAAAAGAATTAAGCATGTTGTGAATTTGAGACATAAGACATGTAGTTCAAGGAGATAAATTTTGGCCTAAAAATGAACATGGACTACCATTGCTATCTTTGTTTAGAAAATACCAGGAAGGCCAAAAAGAATAAAAGAAAGGAGAATTTAGCGAATTTCACTAAAGACAATAAGTTGTCAAGGATATGAACAAAAATGACTTGTCAAACATTTCTCTAATAAAAATATAATAACACTATATGTCCAATGAAAATTGTCACTACAAGCATTTTTAATAAAGGTAGAGATGACAATATCTCCTTGGGTGATCTTAGCAAGTTTGAGAAATTTCGTAGCTTCACTGGTTGTGGACAGATAACAAGAGAAGAAATTAATGGAGCTTTGAGGAAGATAAAAAGTGGAAGGGCAATAGGACCTGATGAACAATCTGTAGAGGTGTGGAAGATTCTAAAGAGAGTCTTAATTAGTTAGCATAACTTTTTAGTGTGATCCTCAAATCTGCCAAAATGTTATATGAGTGGAGACTTAGCAAGCTAATCTTTCTCTTCAATAACAAATAGGAGATCCAAAGTTGTAAAAACTATGAACGCATCAAACTACTCAGTCATAATATAAAGTTATAGGAGAAGGTGATTGAGAAAAGAGTAAGAAAAGATGCACCAATTTGAAGAACTAATTTGGTTTTAAGCCAGGAAAGTCCACAATAAAAGCTATACACCTCCTTAGACAATTAATGGAATATTATAAGTAAAGATAACGAGAATTATACATAGTTTTCATTAACTTAGAGAAGACTTATGACAAGGTAACTAGAGAAGTCATGTGTAGCAGTTTAGAAGTTAAAAGAGTTTATATGATATATATATATTAGTTATTAGCGATATATATGAAGGTGTTAAGACTAAAGTAACGATAACAAGAGAACATATAGAACATTTCTCTATTAATATCGGATTACACTGAGGATCCTCGTTGAGCTCCTTTGTGTCTATAGTAATGATGGATAAGCTGTTCAAGAATATCTAAGGATATATATCTTAGTGTATGTTATTTATTGATGATATTATTTTAATAAATGAGATAAAAAATGTTAATGTCAAGCTAAAATTTTAAAAAAAAAAAATAGAATCGAAAGACTTTAAATTAAACATAATTAATACTGAATATTTAGAGTGTAATTTTTTAAACTATAGGGCGACATCTGATGTGAAAATAAAGATTAGTTTATAAGTTGTAAAGATTATTTTAAATACCTTATATCTTCATCCAAAATAATGGTGACGTAGATGAAAGATCATCTTATCAAATCGAGTCTAAGCAAGTTAAAAGAGATGTGCATCAAAGAGTTTTCCGTGATAAGAAGAAACTGTTTAAGCTCAAAAGAATATTGTCCCTCCCGCCACGTACTTTCCATTGGCGAGACATAAATCGAATTGTCCAGAAACTGCTACGTTCATCGAGGGAAGAGAGAGCGAGCAGCTGGTAAATGAGGACACGCTTGTCGGAAATTGAGGACGAAGATGAGCTCGACGAGGAACCAGGGGAAGTGATCGAATCGGCGCCGCCTCTCAAAGTAGGTGAAGAGAGAGAGCTTAATAACTCTGGAATCAAGAAGCTGCTACTCAAAAAAGGGGTTGGCTGGGAGACCCCTGAGTTCAACGATGAAGTTACGGGTACCCACATATATGCATGAATAAGATCCTTTATTTGTACTCGCAAATGTCTGTGATATGCGTTTAATCTGTTTCTATGATGTATTACATTTCTAGTTTTAATGGAATGAGTTTACAATGCAGTTCATTATGTGGGAACTTTGCCTGATGGGACGAGGTTCGACTCAACAAGAAATAGAAATGCACCGGTCACTCTCAAACTGGGTAAAGGTGAGACATTTTTGTATCTTCTTGGTGTTGGTTGCTTTTGGTAGTTTTAGTTGGTTCTTTGTTTTTGCTTGATTTTTCTGTGTTTTTTAACAGGTGAAGTGGTGACTGGGTTGGATCATGGAGTTATTACCATGAAAAAGGGTGAACGCTCGTTGTTTACATTACCTCCTGAGATGGGCTATGGAGTTGCTGGTCGGGAGGGCGTGCCTCCAAATTCGGTTGTTCAATTTGAGGTTGAATTGGTTTCTTGGATAACAGTGGTGGATGTGACCAAAGATGGTGGTGTTATTAAGAAAATTATAGAGAAAGGACAGAGGATGGAGCATCCCGGTGACTTGGATGAAGTTCTTGGTACATTGATCTTTCGTTATGTATATGCTTTTGTTTCCTTGTTGGTCTTAATGTGTACCAGCGGACTGATGTCGTTTGGTTTCGATGCAGTGAAGTATCAGGTGACCCTTGCTGATGGTACAATTGTTGCCAGTACACTGGAGGAAGGGATTGAATTTCATGTTAAAGATGGTAATGCTTATGAATAGAATTATATGGTAAATATTTCACAATATTAGTCATTTCTGGATGATGCTGATCTTTGCGGACTGTTGATTATTCATTATATTTAATACAGACCATCTGTTTCCTGCATTGCCGAAAGCTATCATAACCATGAAAGGAGGAGAGAAGGTTAAAGTAATTGTTCAGAGTCAATGTACGTGGTACCACTGTTGTAAATAAATATCCTATATCTCATTCATCTTTTGTTTTCTTCTTTGATGTATATGCATTAATTTCAAATGATTAGTTGTAGTTACTTTTGAGCGGATTAATTCCAGTATTGAACAGTAACAAACAATTGTGTGATCTTAAAGGGGAGGCAAAACTCATGATATTTGTCTTTTAAGTTATAGCTGACATCTCTAGTTTCATTATCTTTCCTATTATGATATAGAAGTTAGGAGATTTTTGCTTGTGGGTGAGCTTCAAGAAAGTATTTTTTCTTACTCAGTGTGGAGTTGAAAAGGTAAAGAGCTTTACGGTGTTCAAAACTAATGTTCAATTTCATTTCTGAAAGTAATGGCTTAACAAGCCACCCTTTGGAGTTGTCATGATTCATTGACGTTGCTGCAACATTATCTTACACTGTGTGTAAATTGTAATGCAAAGTCAATATCGGAAGTTGATCTATTCCATTCCTGCTGACATTTCTGTCTGTTATGACTTTATTTTATGTGTTCCCAAAGCTGCTAGCCTATTGTATAGGTAGTTAAGTTATGTCCTTATTTATATATTCATTTCTGGCATATAACTGTGGTTATGATTGTCCTTATGTGGGATTTGGGCACAAGAGGCAGGCAATTATAGCTGTCCAAGTTCCGTTGTCATTATGGTGTGGCAATTTGTATCTAGTTGGAATTTCAACTCATGTAAATCATTAAGTTGGTTGCTATCCAAGGTCCTTCATGCTTATACCTTAAGTGGGAAAAAAATGCAGATGCTTTTGGGGAAGAAGGGAAAGATGTTGGTGATGGGATCATTCATCCGATTCCACCAAATTCTGTAGTGTACCTTGATTTGGAGTTGGTCTCCTTTAAGCCTGTTGTTGATGTCACTGGCGATGGCAAGGTATTTAAAAAGATCCTGAAAGAGGGAGAGGGAACCTTGGCTGCATATGAAGGTGCATCTGTGAATGGTAAGTGCATTGATTAATACATGCTGTTATTTGAGCAACTACCTTTATGGCATTTCATACTGCTTACATGGATCCTCTATGATGGAATCAACAGTAAGTGAAGGCTCTAAGTTTCATATTATTAGTAGAAGAGAATCTATACATTTCATATGTAGTAAGATAATCTGCCAATTAATTTCGTTGGAAGTTTTCTCATGAAAAGTTTAGCTTCCTAAATTGGTAATAGATGATTTTACCTTGACCAACAATGTTTATCGTTTACATACTCATTTCATGGTGCAGTTAGCTATACGGCTAAGTTACAAGACGGAACTATATTTGAAAAGAAAGGAGTTGATGGAGAGCAGCCTTTGCAATTTCTGACAGATGAAGGTTAGTTTATCTCATATGCGTTTTTTTACTTTGGTCATTAAGAAGATCTGGGAATGAAATACCTTTGCTTTTATATATGTAGAACAAGTTATCTCTGGTTTAGACAGAGCAGCAGCAACAATGAAGAAAGGCGAGCAGGCAATCATAACTATAAGTCCTGAATATGGTTTTGGAGGTGTTGAAGTGAAGAAAGATCTTGCTACTGTGCCTCCAAATTCATTGTTGGTTTATGAAGCTGAAATGTTAGATTTTGCTAAGGTACTGCTTGTGTGATTATGCAGTATAGTAAAAAGTGTATGCTCGGCTATCTTTGCAATGATCATGTAATACACAGTACTCACTAACTCTGCATCCTTCCATACCTCTTCAACCTAAACAACTATAGAGGTGTTTTATTATGTAACATGGCTCATCCTATCTATATATTTTCTGATGGTTGATTAACAGGAGAAAGCACCGTGGGAGATGAATAATCAGGAGAAAATTGAGGCCGCTGGAAGGAAAAAGGAAGAAGGAAATCTATTATTTAAAGGTGAAAAATATGAACGAGCATGGAAGAAGTATGATAAGGTAACTTGGCTTTTAGAAATTTGGAAAATTTCCCAAATGATGTTCCCTAGGTGTAAATGTTCAGAAATTTCGAGTACTTTTCGAGTAACGTTCTCTCATTCCGTCAGGCGGTTGACTATGTTGGAGAAGAATCATCCTTCGGGGATGATGAGGAAAAGGTAGTTAAAGCATTAAGGGTATCTTGCTGGCTGAATGGTGCTGCTTGTTGTCTTAAACTTATTGATTTTCCCAAAGCAATCGAACTATGTTCAAAGGTAAGTGCTAAATTTAAAAGCATTTTCAATATCTTTCTAGAATTTCTAAAAGCAAATCACCAAATAGTTTATTTGTCACACATTTGGGTGTGACTTATGGAAGTATTTTGCAGTCGACGCCGGTGAATGCTGAGATATCTTTGTGCAGGGGATCTCCCAAGTTTACTAACAGTATTATGATGATTATTGATGCTCCTCAGGTTCTAAATATTGAGTTCACCAATGTAAAAGCTCTGTACAGGAGGGCACAAGCATACATACAAACTGCTGATCTCTTCCTTGCTGAATTGGACATCAAGAAAGCTCTTGAGGTGGACCCTCATAATAGGTATTGGAAGACATTAATACTGCCAAATTTAAAAAAAATGCACCATCTTGTATCATTCACTTTTATTGCTCCCTTTTCAGGGAGATCAAGTCACTTCAAAAGAGTCTGAAACAACTTCAGGTTGAAAGCAACAAGAGGGATGCAAAGCTTTACTCAAAAATGTTTTCTCGAATGTCGACCGATCCACCTCTGGTTACAAAGGTATGTGATTGTCCTGACACTGAAAATTTACTTCGATACTTGCCCTTCAAAATCTACTGTTAATACTTTTGAGGCCGTTGTTGACATTTCTGGTAGAAATTGAAAGTTGAGAGAGTAGAGGATGAAAAGAGATGAAGAAACCATCGTTATGGACATGGAGAAAGTTGATGATAGTTCAGGTCTGTATGATAGTTCAGGTCCTGAAAACAGAATGATTGTGGACACCTGTTGAAGAATTACCTTGATATGGCGGTACTTTCAAGTATAGTTTCTTCTTTGGTTACCAGAAAGCATGAAAAGAGAGAGTCGAGCTTTTACATCCATGTAATGGTGATTTTGGCCATAAAAGGAAGGATTATCAGCTGTGTATCTTAAGTTAATTTTTCACTCATTGGCATTTTACAAAGAACATGTACTTTGTTTTGTAATGAAAGGGAATGAGAGGCACAGGTATTTAGGTACAGGTAATTTGAATCACTTCAGATAAGGTGTTCATTACCTTAAATTTTACTTTTTCTTTTACTTGCCCCTAGTTTTAGTTTTTCTGGTATTTATGAGGATGTTTGTGACATTGGATAGGGAACTGAAATGACTATCACCATTCAAGGTATTCTTATTTAGCGGCAGGAGCACCATCTTTATGTTTCCACCGTTTATTAGATGTTAAGCTGATTTAGCTGATTTTATTAACGGATAGTTAATAGTTGATTATATTAGTTGATTTGATTAGTAGATAACATTAATTATTTATTAAATATGTTTAATGGAATTAGTTATTTAGTATTAACTGTTTAAGTGTAAAATGATTTATAAAAGTATGAAATAAAAAAAGAATTTATAGTCATGTTTAGATATTTAATTTTATAAAAATTTAAGTTTTTAACTCTAATAAAAAATATATAATATTTTTAAAAATTGTTACCATAACATATTTTTTATTTTATAACCAAAAATTAATTTTATTAGTAAAAAGGAACTCCAGTTTTTTAACTAAAAAATTTACGTGATTGTAAAAAAATTTATCATTGTAGAATGCATTGATGATTTTTAGTTTGAATTATCTATAATATTATTATAGCATAATTGGAATAATTCAAAATTTATAAAAAGAGAGTATAACTAGTTTTTTAACTATTGATTTTTAGCTCTTTATTAAAAAAGCTGCTCTTATGAAATTTGTTTAACTCCACTTATTGAAGTTACACAAGTTAATTAATAAATCATTTATTAAATATATCAATAATTTTTTAAAATAATCAAAAAATAATTTTTAGTCAATAAGTTAAAAAATATCTTATCAGCTATTTATTAAACAATTCCTTAATCTTGATTATATATTTATGTAAAAATTATATAAATATATGAATAAAATTTAATAAAGTTAAGTAAAAATTGGTTAATTGCAACAAAAAGATCTGATCTTTAAGCAAGGGTTATATTACATAAAAAAGTCTGACATAATCTCAGAAAATGGTAAAGGTCTGACATAATCACAGAAAAAGGAATTCAGATTATCATCGGGTTCAGCGTTATTAACTCATCTCGTCATGGAAGTTGACAATCGCTTCCCAATTACGATGGCTGAGCTGTTAATAACATGTTTTTTATGATCTTCATTACGCTCTAGCATGTATTTTAGTTTTTGTCGCCTACTAAACAAATTAGCAAAAGACAAAATCAAGGGGAGCTCCTCACCTAATTGTAAAGAATCTTTTACCTACCATTGAAATTGCTGAACAAAAATGTGTAGCAAAGTCCAAAGGAAGACGCAACTCCCAGTCCTAGACCCTCCCAAGTGTTTTGTTTCTGTTCCTGGACTCATTCAACTTCACTGGAAGCTATTACATATAAATGATTTTTCTTTTCTTTTCATGTCACATGTGCGATCGAAGGGGTCTATTTCCAATATTATCCAACACATGTACTATTCAATATTTTAAAAATCGAACCGGTGACTGAATCGGAGAAGTAACTGATTCAAGAGTTAATGGTTCAACCGGAATTTAACCGTGATCGAACCAGTGACTAATAAATATATAAAATTTTATTTTATATATTATATATATAAGATAAATTTTAAACATACTTTTTAATTATTTATCTAACTTAAACCTTCAAACTTTAAAACATACAAGTTTTTTTTATAGGTTCACCAACACAACACAAAATAAGATAACAAAGTTCACTAGTCACATTTCATCAAAAAGATAAAAAAAAGATTAGTAATCTTAATATTCATTCACCGTAGTTGTAAAAGTTTTGATTTTTAAAAGAAAACTTTTTATTTTAAATGAACCGGTCGATTTTTTTACCGGTTCAGCGGTTTTTACCGGTCAGACCCTAAAATGAACGGGTAAATCACTCACAAAAAATAAGAGTTAAATCGGATCGTTTAATACTCCGATTCACCGGTCCAACTGACAGGTTTAGTCCGGTTTTCAAAACACTAATACTACCCTACACCTCAACCCTACTCCTGCGGACTTACATGCACAGAAAAATAACGCAATGGACCAAGTGACTACACACCAAAATGGACCACCAACTTGAAATTATTAAGAAACAACAGCCTGCAACAATTTGCAATTGGCCAAAATTTCCATCTTTTGTCTTCTTAGTCATAAAATATAGCTCGATACCTTTGTTTTCTAGCGAAAGACATGACTCGTGTTTGGTTCTAAACTGCAGCACTCTTACTCTTGTTCCTGTCGCCTTATCACGACTGTACTTCTTTTATTACAATCCTCACACTCTAGTTCGTTTTCGTCAAAGTTGAAATCCCTTACGGCTTCTCCATAATTATCGCCAGAAGACTATATATGCGTAAGTTGCATTCTATTGCTGAAAAAAGACCAGCAAACACCTGGTCATGGCAACCTCCAGAATTATGAACAACCCGAGTTTTTATGCTTTGTTTATCTTGTTACACTGTTGGCTGCAACTAGCAGCGTCTTCATTGGTTAATCGGCTTCCGGGTTTTCAAGGGCCACTTCCTTTTCATTTTGAAACTGGGTTAGTTTTGTTATCTTGGTTTCAGGAAGATGGTATACTGATCAGAGTTATAGCAGGAAGTTGGTTACTTACAGTAGTTTGTAAAATGGACAATTTTCAGTTATATTGGTGTCGGAGAATCAGAGGACGTGCAGCTCTTCTACTACTTTGTAAAGTCAGAAAGGAATGCTACAGAAGACCCTCTCGTATTCTGGTTGACCGGAGGCCCCGGATGTTCTGGCTTCTCAGGTCTTGTTTTTGAAATTGGTAAGGATTATAAGAACCAAGTTGTTTTGTTTGAGTCAAGTTTCCGTATAGTTTGCTAACTGAGCGAATTCTACTCGTTTTTTAAAGGTCTTCTTTTTGTATAATACCTTACATCAATTTGGATTTTTTTGGACTTGAGAAGAAGATTCTCAAAGTTCTGAATTCTCCATAGATCTTCATGACCAATTAGTTCAGGTGATGACAATATCATATTAAACAAGTTCCAAAACTGATCCAAAGGGAGTTCGGCTTTTCTGGGGGGTATTTTCTAGCATGTAATAAACAAATTACAAGCTAAAAACAGCTGCTCGAGTTGATCGATGGTCAATATGTCGATGTAGGTCCACTAAATTTCAAGGTTGTGGAGTACAACGGGAGCTTACCCACACTGGTCTACAATCCATACTCATGGACAAAGGTGATCAGATCAATTGGTAACCATATAGAGGGAGTTATTTCTCTTGATCTGTAAATATACTGACTGTTGAGGTTTCAGGTATCAAGCATAATATTTATGGATCTCCCTGTTGGGACTGGATATTCCTATGGAAGAACACCCCGTGCTTTTCATTCGAGCGATTATTTGTCAGTCTCTCACGCCGATGAATTTCTGAGGAGGGTAATATATATATTTATATGTATATATATACATACTGTTGTTCAATCCCAAACTAGTTCTCAGGGGCAGTGAGGCAACAGTTTTTTATTGTTCTTGTTTCATACTGATATACATCCTAATTGGATTGGTGTCAGTGGCTAAAAGATCATCCAGAATTTATCTCAAATCCGGTCTATGTTGGTGGAGATTCTTACTCTGGCCTCACAGTCCCAGCGATAGCCAAACATATCTCTGATGGTATGCATAAATAACATTGATGAAGCTGAAACAAAGTGCCCTTTGTTCTTTGTTTGCTGATTGTTAAGGTTACGTATTTTCTGGTAATGCAGCAAACGAGGCCGGGACCACACCACCGATAAACCTCAAGGTGAGCACTCACTAGTCAAGAGTAACGTATGATACATTTGATCCCACCCTTAAAAGAGAATATAAAAGAACATGAAAATTGACGGAATTCATAGTGTCCTTCAGTTTCAAATGTCTAAGCAAAACCCCCAGTACTAGTAGTTTAATCTGGAATTACTAATTTGATATTGGACGGTTCAGGGAGTCCTAGTTGGAAACCCTTCGACAGATTCTACGGTGGATTACAACTCCAGGGTTCCGTACGCGCATCGAGTCGGACTTATTTCTGATGAACTATACCAGGTGATGATCACAAACGCTCAGTTATTAATCTGAACTCACGAGTTTCAAAAGTAGAATATGATTAATCATCAGAAACTAGAACTTGTATTGGAGGTTTTAAATTGCAAAACGAGCAATGCAGTTTCAGTTCACCTTGCCATTGTAATTTACTACAACTAGTATTGTTCATAATTGGTGCAATACTTGACAATTTGTACTTTGTTCCAGTTATTGAAGAATAGTTGCGGGAACAACTATTTCAACCCTGATCCAAGCAACGCCGAGTGTACGAAACATGTGATGAAATATTACCAGGTAAGGTAAAACCCTTTCTATGTTTCTGTCCGAAGTATTATTATCAGACATATGTTGGTTGACATACATATGGTTGTGTTCACAACCTTCCAGTGTACATTTGCGATAAACCCTGTTCATATTTTGGAGCCCATTTGCGGTTTTGCTTCCCCAAGGCCAGAACAAATGCTTGACAAGAGAAGGTCTCTTTATCGAGATTACGTTCATTTGGAACAGATACTTCCTACAATTGGCTGTCGAGTAAGTAGTCCAAACTTACCCTATAAATAACATAATCATATTCTTTGTTTCACGTTGACGCACGTTGTTTCAGAATTATGCATATCTGCTCTGTAAGTATTGGATGGATGACAAAAATGTCCGCCAAGCACTTAATATAAGAGAGGTATGTATGTGTTATATTCAGACTTAGTCTTAAAACAAAATCATGAGAAAGACAAGACAGTAACACAAAAACTAATAACTTTAAGCAGGGGAGTATAGGGCAATGGTTGAGATGCAATTATGGAATATCTTATGAAACTAACATCCAGAGCAGCACAGAGTATCATGCATACCTTGGGAAGAAAGGTTACCGCATACTAGTCTACAGGTTCTCACTTCCTGTATTACATTTTATATACACTACTTTCTTCATGGAGTTTGTGAATTATAAATTGACATCTGGGAATTAAATCTGAAACAGTGGCGACCATGATATGACTGTACCATATGTCGGAACTCAGGAATGGATAAGGTCCTTAAACTACTCCATTGTTGACGATTGGCGACCATGGTGGGTTAATTACCAAATTGCAGGGTCTGTACCAAATCTAAACCTCTGTTTTAAACTTTTTTTTTGGCAAGTGGAAATGGTTTCCTGCAACTTCACGAGCAATAGTTTCGTATGGTTTTTTTTTTTTTAATGCATTTGAACTTGAGCAGATACACGAGGACTTACTCTAACAGGTTGACATTTGCGACTTTAAAGGTAACTGAAGGGATTTATTCTCTTCCTCTTTTCTCTTTCCCTGTGATCATTTCTGGTCCTTCTGGCTTTTGCAGGGAGCAGGTCACACCGCTCCAGAGTACACGAGACCAGAAGCTTTGGCCATGTACTCAAGGTGGATACTTGAGGAGCCTATTTAACTACGTGTTCAGAGCCTCCACACAGAAATTGGAGTCTGAATATAGATTTAGAGCTATTATTGGGAACTCCTAACTTGGAGATGTATGATTTAAGGATAGAGCTATAATTAGTTACATGCTGAACCAGTTGGATTAAGCATCAGTAAGCCTTCGACCACTGAGGCATGTTTACGGTATCACTGTACCGAAGTACGTTGACCGTCAGCAAGTGTCCAAAACCAAATAAATTGCCTTAGACCTTGCTCTATTAAGGTGACGTCTTCCTCTAAAAATATAAAAATATCTTTATAATCTTTACTTAGTTAAAAATATTTTAATATCTTAAATTAGTTGAACAATATTATATGATATTAATTTTTTATTTTATTATTTTTAACATAAAGAACTATTAAAGATTTTTTTCTTATCTAGACCCTTTTTTAAATTGACTAAGTTTCAATTTTCTTTTTGAGCATTTCACTTTAATTCTATTCTAAATCCTATTTAATTTCAAATTTTTACTGAAGAATAGTGGCAATTGAAAAAAATTATATATATACAATCAACCGTGTCATACTAAATGTCATGTATGTGTCCTCTTATATGGATGCATTTGTAGTAAAAAGTGTTTCAAGCTCTCTGCTTGTAATCTTATGGTGTCTTCAATTGATATGGAGCTAATGTTTTGCGTAACAAATCATACCAAAATTGAAATTGGGGGACTTATTATACAAAGATCCAACTTTTTTATTTATGGTACAGAAAAGTGACAAATGAAAAAAAAAAAACAAACAAACAAGATCATCCTTGTGATTTTCTGCCATGGAGCTCTCAAACACGCAAACTTAAAAAGAATTTCTTGAGGCATTAAAAGTTTTGAGAACGCCCAACTCCATAAAAGATAATGTGAGAGCAATTGAAAAGTTTTCCTAATAGAAATATAAAGCGAATGGAAGTGAATGAAGTGAGCTCAGATTACTTATCTATGGCTAGAATGGCCTTTTATCACCTGATTTTGAACTTTTTATAACAAAATCCCTTTTTTCTGCAATATTATCTATTAAGATACAAGTTATGATATCTTAATATTTAATTTTAGACATTATTTGATAATTAGACTTAGTTATATTTAAATGAGACTCTTCCAAGACAAGTTTGATAAGTTTAAAATCCTAATTAAGATGGTATTTAGTATGTATATCCTATTGTGGAATAATGGTGATCTTCTGGATATTTAAATTGATCTTGACCAATTGATTGGGTTAAGATATGATTATATATGATGCTAATTTTTTGAAAGATGCCGTGACTTGAGGGGAGCTCTTAGAGTTGCGTTCTTTTGTAGCCTTTGTTGTCAATGAGAAGTCTTTTTGTAGTTGTAATTTTCTGTAATTGTTTTGGGTGATTTGACTAGACAATCGGCAAGTGAGTGAAATCATATCTGCTAAGTTTTTCTGTTGCTTTAGCATAATTTGAGGGAGCAGAATAATTGTTGATGGTTAGCTACATTCTTTTTGGTTGTTGATCGAAAATTGAGGGAAATTTTAGTAGCTGGTTTTCTTGATATGTCTGTGAGTTTTTGTTAGGTTGAAACGTTGGAGCTACAGTTTCAGGTGTATCACGCAACCTAGGTTGGATTGTTTGTGTTGCACTTTTCTTTGGTTGTGTTATCGATGTGCAGCAGCTATGTTTTTTATCTTTGGGCTTTTGTGTGCCTTTTACTTGGTATTCTCCATCTTCTTCAACGATAACAGTGGGTTATGGAGAAGGTTGAAAGCAATGATTTTTGCAGTTGGGTTTTGCTGATGTGTGATGGAAATTACTTATTCTCCACAAACCCTCACACAAACTCATCAATCAAAGACAAAGAATTGAAGTTTTTTGGACAAGAGGAGTGCGTGTGTGAAGTGAAGGAGAAGGTTCTGGAGATGTTGAAGAAAGAAGGAAATAAGGCAATCTGATCAATGATCAAAACGTAAGGAGGCATTAGTCATGCACGTGGACAGCACATAGGAGATCCGCAGAGAATAAACCTAAAACGCAACACTTCAATAAACATTAAGAGATGGTCTGAGACTTTAAAGACACGTGCATGACATATGCATAATACATTGACTCAGATCAAACATATCCAAAGGCAGAATTCATCCTCAACTTTTATAAATAGACAAACCTCAAGCTCCAGAAATCAACAATACATTTACAAGTCTACTAAAATTTACATTTTCTGTGATTCAAGTAAGGAAATAATAGAGAGTGCTAGAGTACATACTGAGGGTACTAGAGACTTTTGAAAAACTCTTGCAGGTGTTCTGTAAATACTCAATCTCTTATATTTCTTCTTCCCTGATACTAGTAAAATCCGGTGTGTGAGTTTGACCCTTAGACGTAGATAGCTTTGTGCTATCGAACTAAGTAAATCCTGTATGTCTTCTTTACTTTTCCTTGTAATTTCCATTCCTGCAACAATCAAATCCAAGATTTAATTATCATCAGTTCAGAAACAACTTCAAGTTCCTAACAGATTAGTATCAGAGCCATTCAAGTTTCTGTCCATAATCACAAGTCAAAGAATTCATCAAAGAAAGTTCAAGCACAAATCTTTACAAAGATCCTTCAAGATGGTGGGAAAAGAGATGGAAGTATTCATAGGAAAAGAGGACTTTGTAATTTGATAATTACAGATGCAAGCCCTTCTTGAATCCTATTAGTGCTTTGGGGCCATGGATGCAACATATGAAGATGATTAAGATCCTGTGAAGAATCTCAAGAAGGCAAGATTAGCACATTGTAAGCTAATGCGGCATCTTTCACCAATTGTCATCAGAAAAGTGAAACATTGCAACACAAGAAAAATGTTATGGGATAAATTGGATGAGATCTACTCTAAAAAGTGCTTACCGAATAAGATGACATTGCTGTACAATCTCGCCAACTTCAAGATGAGCTCAACGATAACCCTAGAAGACAATTTGGATTACTTCTTCAAATTAATTCAAGATCTTGAAGCTAATGGTTAGGTCATTTCTGAAGAACACCAAGCAGTGGCGATTCTAAAGTCACTACCACAGGAGTATAATGCATTCAGAAAGGTAGTTAAGCATGCTAGTGGTGATGCTTTAACAGTAAAGAGAGTTCTACACTCTTTGATGGAGGAAGTGATAGATAATAATCACTTTAAAAAGGAACCAAAAGTGATGTTTTTGGACAATAGATCTGAAAACAAATCAGTACAAAATGGTTCAAAGAAAGGTGGGCAGAAAACTAAAGGAAAGGGCAAACAGAGGAAAAATGATGATGACAAGAAAAAGAGCAAAGCCAAAGGTAAGAAATGTAATTACTGTGATAAATTTGGCCATTTTGCTAGAGATTGCAGGGAGAAAAAGAAGGATAAAGAAGCAGAAAAGGCTAATGCAGGAATGTTGAAAGACTTGAAGAATCTAGTGGAGATGAAATTCTTGCATTAACAGTTGAAGCAGATGAATTGATAACAGATTGGATTCTAGATTCAGGCTGTACAATGCATGTAACTCCTCACAGGGAGTGGTTCTCTACTTTTGAGAATTTTTTAGCCAAAGTAAGGATGGCTGATGCAGGGAAACAAGACATTAAAGGCATTGGCAATGTTTCCATCAAAATGTATGATGGAAAGAGGAGAACATTGAGTAATGTGAGGTATGTCCCTAGAATTAGAAGAATGCTTCTATCCGAAAGTGCTTTTGACAAGCAGGGATACAAGATAAGGTCCAAGGATGGTTTAAGAGAAATCATCAAGGATGGAAAGATGGTTATAAGGGCAATTAAGAGAGGAGGCCTATACTATGTCGTAGGAACTACAGAAATCAACCTAACAGTAGAGGAAAAGGAGCTGAACTCAACAATTCTAAGGCATGCAAGACTCGGATATGTAGGGAATAAGAACTTCAAGCACCTAGAGCAACAATGAATGCTACCAAACACTACTGTAAAGAAAATTGAATTCTGTGAAGGGTGTATCCTAGGTAAACACCACAGAACTCCTTTCCCAAAATTTGCAAGAAAAGCCACCAGCAACATGGAATATACTCATAGTGACCTATGGGGACCAGCACAAACTCAAACCATGGGAGGTAAGAGATATTTCATGTCAATTATTGATAACAGATCCAGGAAATGCTGGATTTATCTCCTAAAGTCTAAAAATGAAGTACTAAAAGCATTCATCAAGTGGCACACCCTAATGGAAAACCAAACTGGAAAGAAACTGAAGTGTTTGAGGACAGACAATGGGCTGGAGTTCTGTAACAAAGAGTTTTGATGACTACTGTAAGAATAAGGGAATTAAGAGGCACATAATAGTCAAGGCTATACCTCAACAAAATAGAGTAGCAGAAAGACTTAACAGAACTCTACTTGAAAAGATGAGGTGTATGCTGCTGTCTTCAGGCTTATCTCAAGCACTATGAGGGGAGGCTATCAAAACAGCAGCTTACTTGATAAACAGACTGCCTACATCCATAAATGAGTATAAGACTCCTGAAGAGGTATGGACTGGTATTAAACCTAATTTGACTAACTTGAGACCTTTTGGATGCAGTGCTTACATCTACCAAACTGAAGGGAAGTTAGAACCTAGAGCCATAAAAGGAGTATTTCTAGGATATCCTGAAGGTACAAAAGGGTATAAGGTTCTAATCCTACAGCCAGGAGCTCACAAAACTCAAATAAACACAGATGTGATGTTTAGGGAAATTGAATTCCCACTGATGAAGCATAAATATGGAGGAATGCATGTTCAAGAAAATATCCTACAGTAGCTAGGTTCAAACAACAGCTTGATTCCCTTCTATGTCCCACTCTCCACATATGAAGGGGGAGAAACAGAACTAGCTGTTGAACAGGCTACAGAAGCAATAGAAGAAAGATTCGACTCAAGTTCTAACCCTCAGGAGGGAACAGAGCAAGAAGAGGGAACAACAGAAGCTCAAACTCTACTACAAGACTATCAACTAGTCACAGATAGGGAACTAAGGCAGATAATACCAAACGGAAGGTATTTTGAAACTAACCTAGTTGAATATGCTTGTTTAGTTGTAGAATCGGTAGAGTCTGAAGCACCAGAAAGCTATGAGGAGGCTATGAAGTGGACTGATGCAGATCAGTGGAAGGAGGCTTGCTAAAGTGAATACTCTTCTCTAATGAAGAATGAGACTTGGAAGCTAGTTCTCGAGCCACCTAATGCTAAGGTGATTGATTGCAAGTGGATATTCAAGCTCAAAGATGGAGTAACTGAAGCTGATTCTAAGACCTACAAGGCAAGACTAGCTGTAAAAAGCTTTAGACAAAGAGAAGGAGTAGATTATAAGGAAATCTTTTCTCTAGTAGTCAAGTTTAAAACAGTAAGGATAATATTGACCCTAGCAATATTGAATGTTTGGGAAATACATCAGATGAATGTAAGGACAACCTTCCTATATGATAGACTAGAAGAAACTATCTATATGAAGCAACCAGTTGGCTTCATAGATAAGCAGAAACCAGATCATATGTGCTTGCTAGAAAAATTGCTATATGGCCTAAAACAAGCTCCTAGGCAATGGAACAAGAAGTTCCATGAGGTGGTGACAAAATTGAGGTTAAAAAGAAGTGCCTATGACTACTTGTAACATCCCACTACCATAGAGTATGTACCTAAGTTTTTAGAAACATAACCTACGATAATAGTATATTGGAGCAATAGCAAAACTAACTTACACACGGTTGTAAGCAGTATATTCGAAAGGCATTATTATTTTTCTTAAAACATTCATTTATTT
>JANZXR010000006.1:5264202-5289202 GCA_027575705.1 Erythroxylum echinodendron | reverse complement strand
CATTCATTTCATGTGCAAAAATTCACTTATTTACTATGCATATGCATATATGAATGCATGCATATGTCACTATACACATATACACTCCTATTCATGGCAATTGGTGAGGGGATGTTACAGTAAGTGCTCAGTGTAAGTGTTTTAACACTGAAATCAGGATCAGTAACACAAGGATTTCTAGATCGCTATTCGATGGGGAAGGTCAGGGAAGAGAATCGCGATGTGAAGGGTTTTAGTGAAAAATGAGGAATATGGTAGATTCTTCCTAAAACAATATAATACGTGAGTCCATTCCATGTCCCTCACGTGTACTATTTATCTCCTCTGACTCACCATTTATCATAATTACAACTGGTAGTGGAGTCTTTCTAACTTAAACAATGACTCACCATTTGTCATAATTATAATTTGTCATACTTACCCGAAAATGCCAAATGAAAACATATACAATCGTATGAATGTAACAACCGATATATAAGTCACAATTAACTTATCTCTAACGTCCATTTATCTTAAATCATTTAAGTGTCTCACACGTATGTGTCCTAACTGTATGTATAGGAGGCGGGATGTTACACTACTGCCTATACTACAAGGACCTAGAGAAAGAGGAAGTGGTCTATATGCTAGTGTATTTTGATGATATAATCATCACAGGAAAGTCGGTGCAGAAGATCCAAGAAGTAAAGAATGCTCTAAGCCAAAACTTTGATATGAAAGACCTAGGAAAGGCACAGAAGCTACTAGGTATGCAGATCATAAGGAATGAAGCAGCGGATCATAAGGAATGAAGCAGAGGGGAAGCTATGGTTAATTCAAAGGGACTAATCAAGAAGGTCATATCTAAATTCAACATGGAAGATGCTAAGCCTACTTCTGCTCCAGTTGCCACACACTTACAGCTAACAGCTGCTAGGAGTCCAGCAACAGAAGCAGAATAGAATCAAATGAAGAAATATCCTTACGATATAGGTATAGGTTGTATAATGTATATCATGATATGCACTAGACCTGACTTAGCCTATGTAATTAGCCTACTTAACAGATTCATGGCTTATCCAGGTCTAGAACACTGGCAGGATTTTAAGATAGTACTTAGATACTTGAAGGGGACCCTAAATCATGGTCTATGTTTTAATAAACCTAACCTAGAAGTCTTTAAAACGTATAATCATAAATGGCTATGTAGATGCAGACTATGCAGTAGATAAGGACACACGCAAATCATTATCAACATAATACTTCACTTTTTTAGGCAACACAGTGAGCTGGAAAGTGCAACAACAATCAATGGTGTCACTATCTACAACAGAATATGAATAATATGCAATCATAGAAGGACTAAAGGAGCTAATATGGCTTAAGAGAGTATTAACTGAAATCAAAGTTCACTTATCAGAAGCATCTATACACACAGATAGTCAGAGTGCGATTTACCTCAGTAAGGACCCAGTTCTGCACGAAAGATTGAAGCATATTGACGTTAGGCTCCACTTCATTAGAGACAAGATCAATAGTGGAGAAGTCGACCTGAATAAAATAAAAGGAGAACAGAACCTGTCAGATTTTGGGACAAAAGTAGTTCCAATAAAGAAATTCATTTTCTGTAGAAAGTTTCTACAGATAAATGAAGCACCTTGAGAGGAAAAGGGACTTACCTGTCGATCTCACAACACAGGAGAAAAATTAGGGTTTCGGTTGTCAGAAATTAGTCAGGAATTGAAAAGATGCGTGAAGATTTATGGAGAAGGAGGGAAAATTTGTGATGGAAATCACTTATTCTCCACAAACCCTCACACAAACTCATCAATCAAAGACAAAGAATTGGAGTTTTTCAGACAAGAGGAGTGCGTGTGTGAAGTGAAGGAGAATGTTCGGGAGATGTCGAAGAAAGAAGGAAATAAGGCAATTTGATCAATGTTTAAAATGCACAGCATAAAGGAGGCATTGGTCATGCACGTGGATAGCACATGGGAGACACGCAGAGAATAGACCTAAAACGCAACAGTTCAATAAACATTAAGAGATGGTTTGAGGCTTCAAAGACACGTGCATGACATATGCATAATACATTGACTCAGTCCAAACATATCCAATGGTAGAATTCATCCTCAACTCTTATAAATAGACAAACCTCAAGCTCCAGAAATCAACAATACATTTACAAGTCTACTAAAAATTACATTTTTTGTGATTCAAGTGAGGAAATAATAGAGTGCTAGGATACATACTAAGGGTACTAGAGAGTTTTGAGAAACTCTTGCAGGTGTTCTGTAAACACTCAATCTCTTGTATTTCTTCCTCCTTGATACTAGTAAAATTCGGTGTGTGAGTTTGACCCTTAGACGTAGATAGCTTTGTGCTATCGAACCAAGTAAGTCCTGTGTGTCTTCTTTACTTTTCCTTGTAATTTTCATTCCTGCAACAATCAAATCCAAGATTTAATCATCATCAGTTCAGAAACAAAATCAAGTTTCTAACATGATGTGTCTGTGAATCTTTGGTGACTGTCTTATTGTTCATAGGGTGTTAGTTTTGTGGCTACTAATTGTGAGTTGTGGTGTGAGAAAATTCTAGAAGTTGCAGCTACTATTCTTAGTCAATAATGTGATATTTGTTGAGTGGATTGAGTGTTAATTGGGTACGTTTTTCGTGGCTGTCGATAGTAGAGGTGTTGTGCAAAAAATTCCAACAACTGGTATGGATTTTTCAATTTATATTTCTGCAACATTTCGGTGAAGAAACATTTATTTTTGTTAGGTATTTTTCAGTTGTTATAGATGTGATATCACGGTGATAATATCGAAAGACTATAGCAAATTTATTGGTGGACAACTTTCCGATCTTTCATTGAAGAAGCTGGAATTATTAGGGAAGTTGTTTTTTTTAATCTCAAGTGTTTTCGTTTATGTTGAATTTTGTTTAATAAATTAAGTAGTTTATTTTGTTTCATTATCATTAAACATTGTTTGAGAAAATCTTCTTTTGAGGTTAGTACGAGGTGGTCGTACAATTGAGTATGAATTATTTTCATGAGTAATGACGATAAGGGATAGTGTCTTTCACGAGTAATGACGATAAGGGATAGTGTCTAAGGTTGAGTGAGTCGGCTCAGTAAGGAATTGTATAAAACTATTGTCGTTAGTGAAAGTATTGAACTAGGTGAGGGCTATGCAAATGTTGGCAAAGTGTGTTGAACTATGTTAACAAATTTTGTGTGCTGATTTGTTATTTTGTTTTTGATTTTTTTGTTTTCATTTTTTTCAGAAAGTTTATAGCGACTATGGCCATTCATAATTTGTGTGAAACTACATCCTTTGGAAATTTTCAATTAGTATTAGAGCGGGTCACCAAATCAAAACTTGGTATGTCAAGTTGGTGCAGATTCGTATTTTGCAATTATGGCTATAAAAGAAGGGCATCAATCATCAGGCTACCACTGTTCAATGGTTCCAATTATCCTACGTGGAAGTTACAGATAAGAGTCTTTATTTAGGCACAGGGAACAAAAGTATGGAATTTAGTGTTATATGGTTGGACACATCTAGTTATAATTGATAACAAGGGAGAAGTAGTACTGAAAGATCCATCTGAGTGAACAAGAGCTGAAGAAGAGAGAACACCTGGAAACTCTCAAGCCATGCATGTCATCTTCAATGTTGTTGATAAAGGTCGCTTTTCAATGATATCATCTTGTCAATCGGCAAAAGAAGTATAAGACACTTTGTAAACTATAAATAAGGGATGGAAATCTGTGATAGGCTCAAAACTTCAGATGTTGGCTGTGAGATTTGAAGAACTGAAGATGGATAAGAGTGAAATCATTGAGACTTCTATAAGAGACTGTGTGATAGCAAACCAAGCAAATTAACTCGGGAAGAAATACTCTACCCTGAAACTGGTTAAAAAGACATTGAGATCATTATCTCTAAGGTTCATACTGAAAATTGCAACAATCGAGGAAGCTCATAATATCAATAAATTGTCATTGGATAAGGTAATTGGAATTCTTGTCAATTTTGAGATGAATTTGTTAAGGGGATAACAAGAGAGGAGCAAAGGATTGGCATTACAAGCCGAAATCGGTAAAGCTATGAATGACATAGGAGATGAATTCAATAAGAAAGAGGATATGAAGTTATTGAGAAGAAATTCCAATAAGTGGCTAAATAAAGTGAAAAACGATAGATCCAATTTTAGGCAAAACGATGGGAACACATCAAATAGTAACTTCAAACAACAAGCTAAAACTCAAAAGGATGAAAGAAAAACAAAGAAAATTCAATGTCAAGAATGACAAGGCTTCGAACATGTGCAAGCAGAATATGCTAACATTTTAATAAAGAGAAAAAGGGAAGTCCTATATGAGCACTTGGAGTAAGAATGCATCCGAAAGTGAATATAGTAGTGAAAATGAAGTTGTGAGTAGTGTTGTGTTAGTTGTTTTATATAGCAAAAGTTCAATTGCTTCTTAACAGCAACCAAGAAGGAATAAACTAATAATGAAACTATGGATAAATCAGTCCAAAATTTTGAGAAAAATACAGATGAACCAGCTCAAAGTTCAATTTCAAATTATGATAGTAATAATAGTGATTCGGATTACAAGAGGTAGGATATTTGCAAAGCTCATGAGTTAATGTATGCTAAATGGGTCCAAACATATAAGAAAAATGAGAAGTTGAAGGAGGAAAACTTTACCATAAAGAACACCATTCAAGACATTGAGAAGAAATTGTTATCTACTACAGATATGCTTAATGAAACAAAGTTAAAGCTAGTCAGTATGGAAAAGGGAATAAGAATGTTAAATGAAGGTACCGAAAAGTTAGAAAAGTTTATAGAAATTGGTAAGATTAAAGAAGATATTCAAGGTATTGGCTATAAAGATGAAAGTTCTAATTCTAATGATGAGAATAATGGCACAACCAAATCTGTCCAAGAAGAAATCTCAAGGAAGAATAAGATGTTTATATCTACATGTCATTTTTGTAGGATTATCAAGCATATAAGGCCGAAATGCTACAAGTTACTATAAATGATATTTCAATGGGGTCAAAATAAAAAATTTAGACATTCTTCATTAAATTTCTCGTAGCAACCCATGTTACCTAAACATACTTAAGTTAGAAAAAATCAACCTCACACATTAGAATAGACACACAAGGGAGTTAATACTAGAAATTGTTCAGATTCACAATTAGTTGTTACTGAAAAAGAAAGCAACCAGACATCTGATGACAGAGATGATGTGACGAGGAATAAGCCCAGGATTGAATTTCTTTGAGGGATACAGGGGCTATGTGCTTTACATTTTTGAAGTATAGTTTGATGTTGTTTCTTAAAAAAAAGGTTCAAAGGAGTTAACATCTATTTAACATCTAAAATTTTTTAGTTTTTAATTTATGGGCTTTTTAAGGTTTAAGTGATTGGTGTTTGTCTGCCTTTTTCTTACTTGTTGAATAGTATATTTGATGTGAGAATAAGGTTGAGAATGAGGCTATGTTTGACGATTTGAGAATTTTTGCTTTTGGATTTAGATTTACAGGGTTACGTCAAGAAAATATTGATACTTGGTTGGAGACTTGTTGGAAGATTCTGGATTTCTATGACTTGGAGTTTTTCAAGTTTTATCTTGGTTTCTCTCTACATTATGGGCTGTATAAGTTTGGGTAATATACTTTCATATGGTTTATGTGAGGAGGAGATTAATTAAATTTGATTCTAATTCATTGAATGCATTTTTGGGTTTATAAATTTAATCAATCGTATGCAGATGACTTTGATGTGAGTACTGATATGTTGGCTAATGTTTTAACTGGTGGTAAATTGTCATCTTAGTGTACTTATGATTCTTCAGTTGCCCCTACTGATAATTTTTATTGCTTCTTTATTCGTTGAGATTGATTGCATTAAAGACATTCTTTGTTTTGACATTGTTTTGTCCCAAGTGGGAGATATCAAATTGTTTTAGTTACTGTTCCATTCAAGGTATATGTGTGACTATTAGTCTTGCTTTTTGGCATCTTTTGTCTCACGGAGGAGAAAACTGTGTGGAATATGTTTTTGTTAATTTTGGATGATTGTGTATAGTTGAAACTTGTTGACTAATTAAAGGAGAGTTCGTTGACTGATAATCTAGTTGAATGATTATGCTTGAATTGAAGTTCTATGTCCAATTATCTCTTTTAGGGAACAAATAATGTTTAAAAGGGAGAGATTGTTAAGATATTGGTTATGATATCTTAATATTTAATTTTGGATATTATTTGATAATTGAACTTAGTTGTGTTTAAATTGGACTCTTCCAAGACAATTTTGATAAGTTTAAAATCCTAATTAAGATGGTATTTAGTATGTATATCCTATTATGAGATGATGGTGATCTTCTGGAAAGTTAACTTAATCTTGAGCAGTTGATTAGGTTAGGATATGATTATATATGTTGCTAATTTTTTGAAAGATGACGTGACTTGAGTGGAATTTTTAGAGCTACATTCTTTTGTAGTCTTCGTTGTCAATGAGAAGTCTTTTTGCAGCTGTAATTTTCTGTAGTTATTTTGGGTGATTTGGTTGGACAATCGATGAGTGAGTGAAATCATATTTACTGGGTTTTTATGTTGCTTTAACATGATTTGAGGGAGCAGAGTAATTGTTGATGGTTAGTTGCATTATTTTCAGTTGTTGACTAAAAATATAGGGCAATTTTAGCAGCTGATTTTCTTGTTATGTGTGAGAGTTTTTATTAGGCTGAAACGTTGGAGTTGCAGTTTCAGACGTATCACGCAACCTAGGCTGAATTGTTTGCGCTGCACTTTTCTTTGGTTGTGTTGTCGATGTGCAACAACTATGATTTTTATCTCTGGGCTTTTGTGTGTCTTTTGCTGGGTATTCTCTATCTCTCTTCAACGATAACAGTGGGCTGTAGAAAAGGTTTAAAGTGTTAATTTTTGCAGCCAAGTTTTGTTGATGCATGCATGAATCTTTGGTGGTTGTCTTATTATTCATGGGGTATTAGTTTTATGGCTGCTAATTGTGAGTTATGGAAATTCCAAAAGTTGCAGCTGCTATTCTTGGTTGATAGTGTGATATTTGTTGAGTGGATCAAGTGTTGATTGGGTACGTTTTTGATGGCTGTCGATAATAGAGGTGTTGTGTGAAAAATTCCAACAGTTAGTGTAGATTTTGCAATTCAGATTTCTACAACGTTTCGGTGGAGAAACGTATATTTTTTGTTGGTATTTTTCTGTTGTTGTGGGTGTGATGTTATGGTGATAATATCGAAAAATTACAGTAGATTTATTGGTAGACAACTTTTCGATCTTTCATTGAAGAAGCTAGAATTATTAAGAGAATTGCTTTTTTTTTTATCTCAAGTGTTTTCATTTATATTGAATTTTGTTTAATCACTTAGATTTGTTTGTTTTGTTTCGTTATCATTAAACATTATTTAAGAAAATCCTCTGTTGAAGTTAGTATAAGGGGTCATAATATTATGTGTGAATTACTTTCACAGGGTGTGAATAAGAGGGATAGTGCCGACGGTTGAGTGAGTCAGCTCAGTAAGACCTCGTATAAAATTATTATCGTTAGTGAAAGAATTAAGCTTAGTAAAGGCTCCATAAACGTAAGTAAAGTGTGTTGAATTAAGTTAACAAATTTCGTGTGTTAATTTGTGCAAAACTACATCCTCCAAAAATTTTCACTCTCTTTGATATCATCCCTCCAAGCCAGATCAGTCTTGTAAATGTCAATTAGTAGTGACAAAAAACAGATGAGAAGTCTTGTAAACGTCAATTGCAGAGCCCGCAATAATGCGAATTCCATCTTATTTTCCCGCATAATTTCTTGTTAGTAAAAGTGACCGTGTCTGTTCTCTTGTGGCTTTACTGGCTTCTCCTCTCTTTATCTTTTTGGAGTGATTATTAGCTGAAGGCAAGCACAATATAATTAAGGACTGAACAATACAGCCAGTTATTAGTAATTATAACTGACTAATCTTACTAAATACTGATTTTTTATTTTTTATTATTTATAATAAAATTTAATTAATAACCACAAAAAATTAGACGCAAGACAATTAGGACGGATAGAGACGTAATGAGTATCGTGCTATTGCTTGCTGCTCTAACGTCAGGGAATCAACCACTACTGAAGCCTAAGTTTCAACTACTTGAAACAGACAAAGAAAAGAACAAAAACATCTTTATCATATCTAGAAAATCGTCTCCAAAGTTGATATTCTGTAGTTGACTAGTCACTCTCTTTGAAATGGGCAGTGAAACTTCACCAGCATTACTCTAGCAAGACGATAAAAGCACCTACTCTTTTTTAAAAAACATTTCACGAAAACTGATAAAAAAGCAAAGAAACAAATTAAAAATATTTCTAGGCATGTGCAGATCTAGATTTTATCAAAAAAAAAAAAAAAGATTTAAGACTCTCAGAGGTCAGATGATTTCCATTAAAAGGAAATCGGAAAAAAGAATCACAAGATTAAATCTATTAAAAGAATAGAAAGATTATGACATGACGCTTAGGTTAGCCAAACGGGAGTTACTTGCAAGGGTGTATGATACAAACATTCTAGAATGCTACCGCTGCTTAGGCCCGAAGAGAGCTTTAGATAAGCTACAACTGATGGATAAATGCTCTTACAGAACCAGGCGTGGTCACTATTTACTACAACATGATGAGGCATCTTCAAAGAAGGGAATGACAAGTCAATTCTGCCGTATCAAAAGTCGTTTTTCGGTATCCCCTTCCATAACTTCCACTTGCAGGCAATAAATACAAAAGGAAACCAGAGAAAGTTAGTTTGAATCTATTCCAGCAAAAGGTTTAAAGGTGTGAATATCTTCCAGTACGATCATTTATGCTCCCACTTTATTTATCATGCAGCTCCCTTTTTGGAAGTACATCACGCCTCCTGAATCTGAACCTGAACTTTATGCCTACAACAGGGGTGCAGACATCCAAATTAACTGTTGGAAATCAATTCTTTAATTACTATACCAAGTTATCCCATTCATCTTCTACCATGAGTATGGATTTATGTTATGCCTAAACCAAGATCTATCTTCTAGTTAACAGTTCAGATAAAACAGTAAATGTGATTGATAATCTGAATAAAGGGCACAAATAGCATTTGAGGAAATCATATCAGCAATTTTGTTATAGTATTGGTTTGATTTGATTTTCCTATTGGAGACAGATAATTCGCAATAAATTAAATGTGAGATGAAGAATAGATCATTACCATTGGAGTTTCTTGAAAAGAACTTTAGGACTTCATCAATGACTATAACCTACAGCGGCGAATACATAACATCAGTTCTTGGAAGGGGAGTTCATAAAGGTATCCAAAACATCAATGACCATTATCAGGAGAATTCACAAGCAAGATTCATCAAAGGATATAAAAATGAGAGAGGCACTTTAAACAGCTGTTATCGTGTATGATTTTTTAGTTGCCTACTCAGTCACTAGTTGAAACTATTGTATTGAGCACTAGCAACCCCTAGTAATTAAACAAAAACTCGACTTCCTCAACGCCCTCACCCCTCATCTTCTTGTCTTTAAGGCTAGATCCATGCAATAACAATCTAAAGGAAAATTAAGAAAAGAAGACGTATTCAGTTAACGAGTAACACAAGCTAAGTTTTTTCTGGAATTTCATAAGACGGGAAAATAGAAAGTGTGTAACCCTGATCATAGGCATTCATGCCTGCATGTAACATGGACAACTGGAGCAAAGAAATCGTCAAGGGAAAAGAAACCTAAACATAAACAAGTAATTAAGTAAATGGTATCATTGGCTAAAGAATAAAAATCATATAATTTAATAATTGGTAAACTGGGAGCATTGAAAGTCACCACATACAGGGAATGAAAGATATAGGACAACAGTCCACTCGGCCCAAGATAATGGAGTTACCTGCATGACACCATATTGCACATCAACAATAAGTTGGATACTAGAGGTGACAGTAAACAGCTCCAAAATGAATGTGAAAGGGAAACTTGAAAAGAAACAACTTACTGAGAAAAGTATGGATAGCGGATGCACGTATAATATTAGCACGTGAAGTAGCATGGTTAAGATAATTGAAGCAACAAGCCATAGATTGCTCCAAGGAGGAATAACACTGACAATGATAGGTAAACTAATGTCAAAAGCTGATGTCAACACTAATATCCAATTAAATTCTCCTCTCCTTTTTCAACCTAACAGACAATTTCTAATCTGGGAATATAGCAAAATTAAATGACCAAGAACTTTCTAACAAACAAAAAGATTATGTAGATGAGATTGCACACATGCAGGGAAGTGTACGTGCCTAACTACTAATAGGAACCATGCGATGTATAATGAATCAAAATCAAAAAAATCCGCGTTTGAGAAACAACTCTTTAGCATACAGGAAATCAAACTTAATACTCACAGAAGGGACTGGTTTTCACTGAGATTATTCAAGGCATTAAACATCTCAACAACCACAAGCACTGTCATGGACATAGTTGAAGGATGCTTATCATCAAATATACTGCAAGGGTAAGTTGTCTTCCTTGTTGAGCAAGTGTCAAAGTTCATCTACAATCAATAAAAGCAATAAGAACATCATAATGGGAGCCAAGAACATCACAATGAGCAGCATTCAAATGTAATCTTTTATAGACAAGAATAACAAACATCATTAGCATCATGAAAGAACTAAGTAATTTTAACTCAATCTGGACTTTTAAGATCAAGGAAAATAACTTACAAGAAGACAAACCAAAGGGTGCAAATAACAATTAAAAATTGCCACTATACAGATGAAAAACCAAGCTGTAGAATGAAATAGCTAAACCTCAATCATGTGAAGAAGGCAATGTGATGATAAAAGAAGAAAAGGAAAACATTCAAGGAAGCTAACAACAAATAATTTTGAGACCACCACCAATTAAAATAACACATACAGTAATCAAGGACAATAAATGTGTAATCATGCATGGAAAATCTTCAACCTTTTATAATTCAAATGTATTATCTTACCAAGTCACTGTATGGTAGTTTTGGACCATTGTCAGAGTACATATACCACCACACAAACCCAGCAACCGTCGCAAGACCAACATAGGCTGCATAAAGGGATATATGCCACACATATTAGGTAGTTGACAATCACAATGTCGCACAAAATACTTTTCAAGACGATAAAATACAATGTTTTAATCTAGAATATATAACTTCAAATAAGGAAGTTGTCCTATGAATAAGTATTAGTAATCACTATGTGGTACGTTAAAAAGGTAGAAAATTTATGTTAAAGTTAGAAAGGTTCGAAAGAAATTTTGTGACACTGCCACCCCCCTCTCTATATCGACGTTCAACAAAATTTACAGATAAGCAGCAATATGACAAGCATGAAATTTTAAATTACCTCCAATAACCAAATAACGAAAAAACAACCACCCATTGACCACAGCTTCATTAACCTGCAACCACATAGTTAAGAAAAGAATAATAAGAAGAAAAAAAAAGATAAGAACAGCAGTGTTGCCTTGTAATAAAACCCATACCTTGCGAGGTTTGGCTCTCATTACATCAGAGTCTGGCTTGTTAAATCCAATAGCAGTGGCAGGCAGGCCGTCAGTAACCAAATTGACCCAGAGCAGCTGAACCTGGAAGCAGTCACAGAAAGACATAACATGTGCACTTAAGATACTACAGAAGAAAGCAGATAAGTCAAACAAGAAGGAAACCCACGCCCACAAATGAAAGGCATTTATATGTGATTTACAGCAATAAGAAAGGGAGATGTATCACGGCTTCCAAAACATTCTTTCAATTTTTTTCTTAAAATGCAGCTCCAATTTGGCATACATAAAAAGAAAGAGACAGATATGCCAGAGATGATCTCTAAGTTTCTTTCATTTATCTCGCATAAAAAGAGATGGTCATGATCTCTAAGTTTCATTCATTTATCTCGCAACAAAGGAGATAGTCAAAATCAGATCAAAATATTCAGATAGATAAAAACTTACTGGGGCCAAGGTATCAGGTATCCCAAGGACAGCTGCCACAAAGATGCAAACAACCTCACCAATATTTGAGGAGATCATGTATCTTATAAATTGCTTTGTGTTGTTGTATATAGCTCTTCCCTCTGCTACAGCCTGCCTAGGAATGAAACCATGAAGAAGTCGAATGAAGCATATTCTTGAAAACATAAACATTTTTGTTTTATCTGTTCATGGTTGTTTTACAGTGGTATTACTCCTAACCAACCATAATATTTAATTTGTTTCTGGTTCACAGCACATGTAAATTATATTGCCTATAGAAAATAGGCAATCCAATAAAGAAAAGTTGATTATTTCACTGTCAGAAACAAGACTAATGGAACTGTTCCGTGAAGAGAGAGACCAGATTACCGCAACAATTGAAGCAAAATTATCATCAGCCAAAACCATATCTGAAGCACTCTGTATGCCAAGAATAAAGATTGTCAGAGAATGGGAGAAATATTGCACAAGGAGAATTAACCAAATTATCATGCACGGAACAGCTATGCAAAATAAGAAAGTGATAATCATCTAATTGCTTTACATTACACAGAGACTGACATTTATTTAGACAGGAAAAATGAATCCGTTTACATAAAAAAAATTAATGACAACAATAAGTTCACTCACACATCTTGACATTTAGCTTCAGGACAGGGGAATGAAAATAGCAATAATATGTGTGATTTGGAGGAATCACAAGTCAAAAAAATTAAAGAGTTTAGAAGGAAAGTGAGACTTTTGAATCAGTCTAACACCAATTATGTTCAGAGCTACTAAAAACTCATATAGTGAGCCATATATGTTAAAGATTTGTTGCCATTGGGTCTATGGCGGTGATTTTTCAGGTTGTTGAAGCATGATCCACGACAAAACCCATGGTTTGTGGTCCTATATTACCATTATGAAAAGTAGTATTCCATCAATAATAGAGCGCTTTGTGTACCTTTGCAACTGCTGTTCCAGATCCCATTGCAACTCCTATATCAGCTTTCTTTAACGCAGGTGCATCATTAACACCATCGCCAGTCATAGCCACCTTAGCAAACCAGAAGAGAACATATAAAAAAGAAACAACAAATACTTCTATAATCACGGAATAAATATTCGAGTGGTGGGCATACACCTATAGATTTATTATAAACACAAAAGGTATTAGGGTATAACAATGACACTGCATTATGCCATATATGTCTTGATATTCTCCTTGTAACACTGTACTTTTAAATAACTCCTCCCTAATTCTCCAGTTAACAGTCCCAAACATAATGAAAGCTGAAGCTTTTGTCTTCTAGTCCTAGTACATGCTAGCTTTCAAACGTACATTAAATTCAGCAACATTATACTTATAGTTGTCAATACTTCTTTAAAAGGAATCCTGACTTTACACTTGCACTTCTCTGTCTATTGTGTAACTTTCATTCAGACATACATACACACCATCATCCTTCTGAGTATATGATAGAATGAATATAGGATTGCAAAATATTCTACATTGTAAGAGGATTACCACTTCATTTTGATGCTGCAATGCTTCCACCAGCATCCTTTTATGAGAAGGTTCAACCCTAAAAGAAACCGATGTTTGTTAATATCCAGAAAACTACATCACGAAGAAGCAAATGTTTCTTGGAAATCCCAACAGATGACACAGAACACACCTGGTAAAAAGTGCCATACGCTGCAAAGCCACTGTCTGCTGTAATGGAGGAAGTTCTTCAAACTCGGAAGCAGTGAAAGAGCGTCCAATAAAATCTTCAAACGTATCAAAAGCACCAATCTTACGACAAAGTGATTCAGCTGTGGACTGAAGTGATTTCCAATATCAGATAGGCAAGCATTATCGTGGAACAATCATGCATTGAAAGGAGGAAACTGAACTACCTTGTTATCCCCAGTAACAACTATAACACGTATACCAGCAGTCATGCATGCAAGCATAGCATTTCTTACTTCTTCCCTTGGTGGATCAAGCATTCCAACCTTTGAATGAAGTCAGAAGACAAGGTAAACAAAATACTAATAAAGGAACCTAATTGAGTTGTAAGAAAGAAAATGCAAATCTAAAAATGTGCTGACAGAATAAAAGGGACCCTATGTGCACTGCAAATACAGGGAGAGACAAGCAAATGACCATTCATGAACAAGTACAAAAGTTTGGGTGATGGGTTTTTGTGAGTGTGTAAAAGTGAAGACATGTATTCAATTTCAAAGAGAGGCAATCTCAAAAGATGTTCACATATAGAAGTTACAAAAGTAGTGAATTTCTTCCTTGTCTTCTCTATGGTTCCAGTGAAAAGCTTGGTTCATGAAAAAAAAAAAAACAGAAGAAAATTAAGGATCGTTCAAACCAGAATCATTTATCAATTTGTCAATGCACATTTAGGGATATATGCAGAAATTCACATAAACACGAGCACAGTGAATATTTTATTGATTTTTGACAAGAATGCATACCAACCCAATAAATATGAGGTCTTTCTCGTCGTCGAAGGATATACTCTGTTGACCCATTGGCATATGTTTTAAGGCAAGTGCCAAGCATCTCAATGTTTCTTTTCCTGCAAAGCTGATCATAAAGACAGGAGTTCATAAAATAAATCAAGCATTTTGAACATTAAATAGGTTCTTCAAACTTTGATATATACAATAAGATTCTAATCTCGGTAAATGATACATATATTGTGTATTAATACCAACAAATAAAAATATAAGCAACTACTGCCTTACAACTTAAAATTGAAAACCAAGACTGGAATGTATTAGAGTTGCGGAAGGGAGATTTCTGCTGTCTTATAAAACTTTCCACCTTGGTCCAATAAATTAAACAATGTTTGCTATCCAAAATATACATGGCAATACATCACAAGGAGAGAAAGAGAGTAAGAGAAATCATCAATAGAACCTTAATTCAAAACAACATTTTTTTTCCAATACGAGGCTGGAGGGATATGACATTTATTGATCAACCCTAACCTGTGGAACCTCGACTCCAGCTCATCACGAATAGCAGCAGATAATGGGGCAGTAGAACCATCATCATTACAAAGGATATGGGAGCATCTGGAGATAATACTCTCAGGAGCACCTTTTGAGAACATAACCTCCATCTGCTTTCGACTGCATAAAACACTCATCATTTTCCGGTCACGAGAGAATTCCAAAACAGAAACCTGTAACATGTCAAAACTCTAAAATCTATCAGTTATATGATCATTAAACAGAAACACGTTGCTAAATCAGTTTACATGGCTACTTCACAATATCACAATTTGACGCAACTACAGACTTACTGTAAACCACTAAAATTAATATACAAGTATTTCAGCAAGATGGTTACACAAACACAAGGAGAAAAAGAAGGTTTGATAGTCAAGCAAGGGTAGGGTTATCCAAGCTGATGAAGTGTGCAAGTAAATACAAACAAGAGGACAATGGAGCTTGGCTTAATTGATTGTCCAAAAAACTAGGGAAATTTGGTTCATTAGTCCATTTGAGGTATTTCTTGATGAGAGAGGGGAGCTGGATCTCTATGGTTGGGTGAACAGGATGCATGGTGTATTGTGCAAGGACTCTCTCTGTTTGTTTTGATTGTTAGCATGAATGGTAGTAGAAACTTGTGAACCTTTCAAAACAGACCTTTAGACTCAAGAATCATGATTTATGAGGCATGTCATATGCTTTAAGTACATTGTAAGGATACAAAATAGTATGTGGCCAATTCTCTGAAGCTTGAAGACACCCGGTTGAGTTTTTTTAAAAGTTAACACTGATGTAGCAATCCCCTTGGATAGAAGGTAGCCATATGTGAGATTTGAAGAGACAACAAGGATGTTCTCGCAGGAGCTATTTTCCGGTGTCAAACAACGAGGTCGGAGATGTAAGTAATTGATAAGAAAGCTTGCTTGCATGGGCTCTCTTTGGTGCAAGAGCTTGCTTAGGGCTGGTTCATGCCCTGGTTGGTGACAGACGATAACTTGTCCTATCAGCTTTGTGCTGCCGCAATATGGAATAAGTTTCCAAAGCTTTCAGTGGATAGAACAAAAGGCAATATGGTGCCACATGTTCTGGCAAAGATGATTGTAATTTTGGGATGGGACAAATTTGGGTTAAGGGATTCCCCACTGTAATGATCGAACTACTAGTCTCTCATTTTTGGCAATAAACTATTAAATAAGAACTTATCATTCAAAAAAAGAATTAGGGCCAGGGCAAACTATAGTATGAGCAAGAATGGAAGAAAAAACATTAAAGACAAGGAACATAAGATGAAATTTTTACTAATGGAAATAGTATTCCTTATAATTCAATGACCAAAAAATGGGCTAGGAGAAACTTGTGTCAACATATTAAATTGACGTATTCACTCTTTTCTCTTTAATCACTGTGAGCTACTGTAACATACTCTCAACACCCCGTACCTCCCTTAAAAGATTAAACCTTGGTGGAAAAGAAACTTACAACTGAGCCACGAGGCTGAGGGTATTCACTCTGGTTATAACCAAACTAAACAAAAGTTCCCTACCTCCATGTGAAGAACTTTGAGATATAAGAAATAACTGAAGAAGTGTACAAAAAGAAACCAATGTATAACGTCATACCTTTTTCAATTGATGTTCCCAGTAATGATTACAATATGACGCACGCTCATGCTTGCTCAGCATATGCAGAGCAGAAGGCATGGAATCAAAACCAGGAAGGCCAACCTGGAAGAAGAAAATATAAAGGCTTAATGACTGAGCCACAGAACTCAGCGAGAGACAGGGAGAGGGTGAATAAAACAACTGAATACATGCTATAGACAACTAGTTTTATAATTTCAAGCTGCACATATCAACCTTCTCTGTCAGCACACGAAGAGCTACTTCAGTTGCCTCCCCAATTTTCTCATAGTTACCCTTGTCTGGATTATACTGTAAGACTGACTCATTGCAAAGGGCTGAACACATTGCCATATGAAGAAGACAAGGCAATTGAGCTGGAAATTCAAGCTGCAAAAAGAACCAAATGTCACATGGGTATACACCTAATAGTAGAACCAGGAAGGGTGAATGCAATAAGCTACTGACATCAATGTTTAGCCATAAATACAAAGACAGATAGGCCTTTCCATTATAACAAAGGATATAAAAGATCAAAGCAAGGTTTCAATAAGAAAATTTTCTTTTTACTAGAAAGTATGGCATCCTGACTGCCATGGTTAGACACATGCAGTACATTCTTTGTATGTTGCTAAATAAAATGACCCACACATAATAAACACTTAAATATTATGTGCAATCGAACTAAACTCGCTCATATTGGTGCACAGACATATCAAGATAAAAAGTCAGCCAACAAGTAATGCCCTTGAATTAAGAACTTTAACCAGACAGAACTATAGAGCCTTTAATCAACTTCAAGCATCCAAAAAGGAATTCAAAATTCATATAAACAACTAGTTTGCATGACTATCAAAGACTTATAAAACCTGGAATAAAGTGAATCCAAAATTTTGGAATGTCAACATTAAAAATCTTAAAGCATATCAAAGAGAGAGAGAGCTCTATAGAGCTACAAAGCTTTACGGATAAAACTTGTCTAATTTGGATGCCACGAAATTGATTTGTCAATCTAATTCCCTGCAAGTTGCTTTACCTATCACATCCTTGGTGTAAAGGGTTAAATGATGAAAACATGATTACCTGCATTCCGCTACTGTCAAAGATAACACCTTCAGGAGCATAGGTTGTCCCACTGACACTGTACTCAGCTGTCAAAGGACTATGATGAACAGACTGAACCACACATATCTGTGGGGGAAACAGAATTAGAAAATCACATTATAGAAAAACATTGCATATGCCAAGGATCACTCACAGCAGCAAATTAACCAGGTTTATACACAAAAGCCAATAGTTTTCAAGATTAAATGCTCAGAATAAATGCACTAATGACTGAGACAGACCAGGTTCTTTGATGTATATGATAAAGCAGAGGTTCTCTTTGTGGATCATAGATATATAGAAAATGAAACAGAGGTGGCTTACTCATGCAAAGCTATTTAGGAAGAAACAAGAAGTCAAAAGACAAAAACAAATAGTATAAAGCTACAAATTAGCATTCTTCATCGACGTTTTCTGATAAAATTACCTTTGAGACAGACATCATATTAGTTGTCAGTGTTCCAGTCTTGTCACTGCATATGACTGTAGTGCAGCCTAAAGTTTCCACTGATGGCAAAGACCGCACAATGGCATTCAACCTAGCCATTCTCTTTGTTCCAAGAGCCAAGCATCTAAAAGCCGAGCATAACATGCATTATGACAACAATAACCGCAGGAAAGGGGCACGTATAGATAAAGCTTCCTTTGAAGAGTACGAAAAAAGGATACAACTGGATGAACTTAAAGTGCTACATAGCAATGTCACTCCTCCATATTCACCTCCAGCAATGTCATAGTGAAGCAAGTTTTTTCCCCCCCTCTTGAAAGCTGGGGATTGCTTCCCCATCAAAGCTTCCTTCTATGTAAAAGCCTATACTCACTGAAGTACCCTCAAACAAACAACCAACAAATCCTTTTTCTTTTCCTTAAGCGTAAAGGCTCTTAGTCTAAACACTTCCACTATAATCTTAATTGGAAATCTAAGGCTAAAGGAGTATAAGTATGATTAAAGTAAAATTCAAGTGCTTACGTTGTAACAACAGCAGGAAGACCTTCAGGTATTGCTGCAACTGCAAGAGCAACTGCAATCTAAGCGGGCAAATCACAATTGTGTAAAGTTGTCAACAAAAGAGTGGAGAAAAGGATAAAGAAATGAAGAAGAAGAAGAAGTACAGAAGAAGAAGACATGAAAGGGAAAACACAAGAAAGGAAAGGGAGGGAATAAAGATGAGTAACACCGACAAAATGAAATAGAATTTGATATATCTAACAGGTGATACTCTGAAAGCCATCAAAGTATTGAAATCAGCCACAGAATAATACCTTGAAGTAATGGATTGCACCACGTAAAAACCCACCATGGGAAGGGTCGCGAAAGTGACCAATGTTTACAATCCAAACCAGTACACAAATTCCTGCAATAACCTTAATGCAAACAGAATGATCAAATGAAACTGGCTTCTTTTCAAACAACAATCAAATAGTAGGTTGAAACTGAAATCTCATTGCACAAAAGACCAAATAACTTCAAGATATTGTGCCTCTCAAGGTTAATTTATCCAAGTACTGTGAAAATCTTTATATATGCAAGCAGGGAGGAGAATGGAAATAACCTTAGCTAAAAAGGTACCAAATTCGTCCAATTTCTTCTTCAATGGAGTGGCTTCCTGCAACAAGTAGGAATAAGCAGTTATAGTAAACAAACTCATAAATGGAAGTATGGTTAAGAAAATAATAGACTTCTAGTAAAAAATAATGGTCATATAAGCACTTAAAACACAGATGGAAAGGGCTGAGCACAATTATCCAGAAATGCAGGTCCCCACAAACAGAATTATAACAGTGCCATAGAAAAGTGCATCAGGATGACAATTCCATAAAGTGCCTGCATCTACTTTATGCAGGCACCAAAATTGGTCATTTTCGTGAGAAGTATGGATGCATTTAAAGAGAAAAAGAAACAGAGCAATAATTCCAAAATATATATCCTGGACAAGAAGCTGGAATAAACAAAAAGTTTATAGCAATCACATCTTCTGTGCGCAACATGGAATCATGTATGCTCCCCATGGCAGTGTTAGCACCAACTCCAACAACAACAGCTCTTGCTCTGCCTGCCACAACCACGGTGCCCTGGTAATCACAATACGTTACAACTGCTACATAGTGCAGAACATGTTGAAAAGCATGACAAGAAACAATACATTTACTAAACCCCAAACAAATAATACAATAACTGAGAAAAGTCATACAGCATTATAAGCATAACCAAAAATAAAATTATAAGAGAATGCAATCAACGAAATTTCTCATGTAAGAAACTATTAAACATAATTTTTATCAAGTGTCGAAATGCTTTTGGATAAAACTTGACAGTTGAAGGATTCAACATTCCAATCAGGTTTTGGCATTCCTTAAACTCACGGAGTTCATCATTTTATTGCTTGAAATCAGAAAACCAAACTTTTTAATAGTAGTAAGGTTAGAAAAAGTCCTAACAAGATAGATGCTACTTCAACTCAATTGAAATAAGTTAAAAGGATATTTGTTGTAGTAGAGGATGTTCTGCTTCATCCCAATCGCCATCTATAAACCAGCAGCTACATTCACCTACAATTTTGAAGTTCCATCTCAAACAAAACTGAATAGGGATTCTTTATTGGTATATTTCTTTATCACTAGAATTACAACCTAACCAAGCAGATTTACTCTCCTGTTAGTATACATAACATTTTAAAGTAATCAAGGTACTGCTCTCCTGATACAAGCTAGCCGGTTCTGCTAGTTATTTCGATCGCATCGTATACAGCCTCAGCAAGCTCACATTTCCTCTCCATACTCGGTGTAAATGTTAGTTGATACAAATCATACCTTGAAATGGTCAAATATTCAATCCATGGGTTATAACTATTAAGCAGAGTTATTCACCTAGAAAATGAAAATGATGGTTAAACCTACTGGCCTTCCAAATTCAATCAACTTCACTCCCGGGCCATGCCTATAATGATGATGACGGCAGCCCTAATTTGGCACACTGTGATTGGTGCTTTCGACAATCTAGCAGGTACCACAGAAGTGACTGCTCTTATCTTGAATAAAATGCAAGCAAGGAACCTAGAGGAAGTTGTACTGAGGATCAAATAACCATATAGGTAATGATATGGCTGAAAAATAATTACCGAGAAAAGAATGTTTGTCTTGTCTTGGTACACAGCATTTGATGCTACAGTAGAATCAAGCACTTTGTCCACTGAGCAGCTTTCACCTATAATTATCAGAAAAATCATTATGTGGACCAGAAAAAGCACATATTAGCATATCGGTAGCAAGTATCAAATAAAGTCCTAGCCACCACAATTCCAACAAACACAGGATACTTGGTTAAAACATCTCAACTACTCACAAGTAAACAGAAAAGAAACAAACACAGAATACCTAGATTTCTTTTGAGGATAAAATTAGGAAGCAGAGGCAGCATATCCCAGTAAGATTAAAATACTTCATCAGTACAAATGTGTGTGGACTGGAGTGAAACTCAAGCACTGTCTCAGACAGACACTAGTTCACAGAAGAGAAGCTATCGGAGGGAAAGGTTTATTAACCAGATCCGATAGAACTATAAATTATGACACAATGCATTACTGGTTCCAGAATAGACTGCCAGAGTTTCTTGAAGTATGAAACCAGTTGCAGCACACCTTATGCACCACTATATCACAAACAGACAGGTTTTCAATAAAATGGCCTAGCACATGAATTAGTGACTCTATAATAAATGGAACAGAGTTTCTTAAAGTATGAAGACAATGCAGGCACACATTATGCACTACTTTTCTACAAGACGACAGTTTTTCATAAAATGGCGCAGCGCATGAATTAGATTTTAACAGTCACAATCCAACATACCCAATATAGAAGCATAAAACTTTTCTCAAAATAGTCACTTTTTCTCTCCCCACAAAGCTGATTAATGTCATTTCAAGTAAATCTATAGCCATGCAGCATTAAAAGTTTCCTAAAGTCTATGAACATTAGGAGTTAATAAACAAAATTAATCAAAATCAGTAATACTTAACCTTTTCTCATGGCAGATGACTTTCAAATGGAATGAAAATTGGGATGAAATAGTTATTGAAGTATCAAAGATAGGAAAAAAAATTATTCAAAAAGAAAGAGAAAAATTGAGGGAAAACCTGTAAGGATTGCTTGGTCAACACGTAACTGATCACTTAGCATCTCAATCATTCTCATGTCAGCAGGAACCTTACATCCCACTATAAATAAGCCAAAACAAGGTCAACTCATCAGATATAATGCAGGTATTTTACAATCATTAACTACTATGAACATTGAAAATGCACAATCAACTTACCACTAACTTCCACAACATCACCCGGGACAAGTTCTGTAGCTGGAAGAATGGAAAAGCAACCTAAAATTGTAGTTTTACATCTTTAAGTTTGTCAGAAATCAGAATGTAATAGAAAAATTATCTATAAACTGCCATTCACCAATAATAAGAACTTTGATATGGTATAACAAGAGAATAAAAAATCTGACTGCCACAATATCCAGTCTTCTGTTCCTCATTAATCCCTCCCACACTCTTAATGAATTAGCCCAAAGGCAAGCACCAATATGGGTAGTTATATGAAAACAGTAAAGTAAGATCAGGTATAGAAAATGGCAAATCACCAAAAAGAAAAGTTTAGAAAATGGCAATGCTTTCCGCAAACAAAGGTCACTACAAATGAAGTGATTAGAAATTTGTAATCAAATCTGTAGTTGTGGTAACTAATGAACAATGGCGATAAACTTATCATAAAAAGTCAGGTTCAGAGAAATCTGAATGGTTATTTCAATTTTTTTCCATACCATTTCGCAGCACCGTTGCAATATCAGCTTGATAGGCACGCAACTCCTACAAGCCGGGAAAAGAATAACAAGGAAATAAAGTTAGATGTTAAGAAAGGAAGCCTTCCAAAACAAAACCACCATAATCATAAAAAGAAGCACATTATGGAGCATGTAAGGAGGTAAAGGAAGCTTACCTCACCTTTATTGTTACTTAAATGTCAAAGTATATGTAGAAGTTCCTTTTGAAAGTTCAGGCATTTAACATGGAAACTCAAAATGTTTTTTTGATATCGTGAATCCATTTTAGAGGTAGTCTTAAATCAGTTATTGCAGTTTTGGTTGGTCATGGAAAATTTCATTGGAAACTAATCAAACAAGTAAAGATGAATTTAAGACCATTCTGACCAAAGTTTTGCAAGCATTTGAATAAATAGTTAAAACTTGTCCCTTACCTCAAGAGCCTTCTCAGCATTAGTTTCTGTAATCACACCAACAGCTGCATTGGCAAACAAGATCAATAGTATAACCTGTAGCATAAAACAAAACTCAGATTATTATAATTGCTAAGCACAGACCAAGTGTGTAGATGAAGCACTAGAAGTGCACCACCTACTTGTACCTCTGTGCGGTCAATGGTCAAGCTATATCTACATTATAAAGAAATTTAGATGAATGTGATGGCAGAGCAAAAAGCAATAGAAATCAAACAGCATAACATTCAAAAAGTTAACTTGTAGGCATTTGAGAAGATCAGTTATAAGTTGATCAAGTGAATAAAAGTTTTGAATACTTAAGCATTTAATCCTACAAAAAGGCAAATATTTTTGTTAATACAGACAATTAACCACATCTAAACACAAATACATATAACAAAATTCTATCAGCGAAATTCCACATGAGGACAGGAGTTCTTAACTATTCATCTCACTTGCTGAGGCACGTGTCTATACATCTGGCCACAGAGAACTTAATAAATTTGCAAATATGATACAAATCAGCTCAGTTAATTAGAGGGGAATTAAAGCTTACAAATGGCTCTAGAAAAGCTGTTAAGCCAGTCTCTCCATTAATCAAAGCCAAAATGAAAGAAACCAGGGCAGCAGCAATCAATATCTTAACAAGCAAATCGTCAAACTGCTTGAGAACCAGTTTCCAAAAGGGAGTCCCTGCAATGATCGAGTATAAGAGAGGAAATTCGCATCATCTATTGGAAAAGAAGCTATACATGATGGAGGAAGATATATTTACTTACTTTTTTCTTCAAGCAGTACTGCAGCCGATGACCGGAGCAAGCCAACCAACAGAAACGTCAAATAAGAAAAAATCATTAAATCAAATAAAAAATGACAAGTGCATTCCAATCAAATCTAGTAGTTTTTCATACTAGATTTCTTTTCATTGCATCAGTTTGTCGACGAAAACAATCTAAGTGCGAGGCTCAAGCATGCAATATTCATAGTTTTGATCTGACGGACAAGACGTACCGTTTTTACCATACATATTTGCATGTAGCGCCACCTGCAAAACAAAAATTCATTAGTTCAATTTTCCAATTCATGTTAAACAACAATGACGTTCAACTCAGTGAGAACGACTTCAGAAAATGTAATAAGTTCAGTTCAGCTTCAACTCCCAATACCTGAGAGTCGTTCAGACCTTTCGCCGGGTCCACCGCGAAGTAATCCAACACCTGGCCAAATAAGACAAGAGAAGCATGCACTTTCTTCAACCACCTCACAATCAAGGACAAACGACGCTGAAATCTTGTGAAGCGAGCGTAATTACCTCCACGACGGATCTGGCGTATGCGTCCTCCATCGAGAGACTTAAGAAATCAAATCAAATCGGTGATGCTATGACCGTGATTCCGGTAATTCCAGTCTTGTACTCGTTTCTCGAGCTTCTTTTAACTGCACGGTTCAAGTGAACTAAGCCGTGTTCACGCATGCCTTGTTTGTTTTAGATCCATGGGCGTTCTGTTTAGCGATTAACCAGACGTTTCATTCAAGCAATGCCACGTCTCCTTCTTGGACCCTTGGGTTTGGGCTTTATCCAAATGGGATTAAATAGTAAGCAGTTTTCCGAATTTTCAATTGGGCTAGAGTTATAACGGTCGCATAGCGTCAACTCTAAGCAGATTTGATATTCAAAAGACTAATCTGGGATTCTGGGCCTTCCAACTCTCTTAAAGAGGAATAATTTTAAAATATAAATAATTTCAAAAAAAATAAATAATTGTGCTTTTTCTATTAAAAGGTCTAAGGTCCACTGTGTTGAGTATCGGCTGAAACAATAAGGCTCCTATGGTATCGGTGACAAATACCGATCGGTACCGATAAATTTCGGTCGGTATCATACCGCCTCATTCCAGCTGGTATCGTAAAATTTGGACAATTTAGAGATCAATATGTAATTTTAAAACTTGTTTTAACCCTAAAACCCAACCC
>JANZXR010000006.1:5246794-5264102 GCA_027575705.1 Erythroxylum echinodendron | reverse complement strand
GTAATATTTTAAATACTTTGTATTATTCTTATTTTTATATTTGTATTATAATGATTATCTTTTTTCATATTAATTGTAGTTATTATTTATATGTGAAATATTTCAAAATTATTGTCATTTTATATTAAATTATAATTACGATTATTGTTTATTATTATGATTTTTGAAAATAGGGTTGATGTAAACTTGTAAACAGTAAACTGTATAGTATATAACTGTACAATATATCAGTGAACAATTTTACAAATTTTAAAAATTTCAGGGAGTATTTCATAAATATAAAAAATTGCCCGAAACGGTACCCGGTATTTACCGGTACCAGTACAGTACCGTTCCAGAACTCAATCCGATACCAAGTCCGGTATGATATTCGCAATATTACTAAGGTTTTTTCTTTTCCTATTGACGACGAGTCGTTTCCGGGGCCTTTTACACATATACTTACAATTTTATCAGCGATTTGCGTTTGCCTCGTGTCACCACGTCAGGGGCAACCTCAGAGCTTAGAGAAACGACACGTCGTAACACCATTGTTGGGTTAAGAAAAAGACAAAAAAAATGCCAGTCAATCCCCAATACGGATCCGGTTCGAATACCCACTTGATCGTAATGAATGTAGGCGCTAAAACCTCAAAAACCTAACAACGCCCACTCGCCTTCTGTGTTATGCTCTCTTTCTCTTTGCCTCCGACGTATCGTTTACTCTTTTATAAGCATAAACCCTAACGGAACGACTTCGAGGTTTAGCCGGTCGATATGCTCGGAGCTGCTTACCGGAACAGCTCAATCGACTGGAGGCCATCTGCCGTTGTAGCCCTAGCCACCAGCGCCGACGACTCTCAGGTCGCCGCCGCTCGTGAGGACGGCTCGCTTGAGATTTGGCTTGTTTCTCCCGGCGCCGTCGGTTGGCACTGCCAGCTGGTGCTTAATACTTGTCCTATGTATTTAAGTTCATGTTACTTTTGTTGTTGAGTGAGTTTAGTTTCATTAATCAGCTGCGGGTTTTGATTGATTTCACGTGTAGACTATACAGGGAGACCCTAATTCGAGAGTATCGTCTCTTGTATGGTGCAAAGCTGGCTCTAGAGGTTTGCCTTGTGGGAGGTTGTTCTCGTCTAGTATCGACGGTTCGGTTTTGGAATGGGATCTTTTTCACTTGAAACAGAAGGTGGAACTTTTTAAGATCTTATTCGCTTGCATTTAGTTTTCTTTGGACGAAAATAGTCAGAATCACTTGTAGTAAGAATTTTATTTGTTCTATTGACAATCATTTTCAAGATAGTAGCTTTAGAATGAAGTTTAGGTGAATGATTAAGAAAATAAAGTTGGGAGTGGATGTGCATTTTGAAGTTAGGGAATGGATGGTCTTTCTAGTTGCAAACTGCTTTGTTCTCTTTAATCATATATTTTGCTGTTTGATAATGTATTGAATTATCAATATCATCTTATTTGCTTATGCAGAGTGTGCTAGAGTCTATCGGGGTCTCAATTTGGCAGATGGCTGTAGCACCCTCTAATAATCTGATGATTCATACAGAGTCCCAGCATCTTGGAAATGGATATGTAAAACATATAGATGATGGAAGCGATCACAAATCTAGTGACAGTGAAGATGATTCTGATTCAGATAACATCAATGAATTGTTAGACGTTGAAGATCCATGTGTTGCAATTGCTTGTGACGATGGCTGTGTTCGGCTTTACAGAATTCCTGATTCAGATGAATTCATATACTATAGAACATTGCCTAGGGTCAGTGGTGAGACATCTGAACTTCTAACTATGCTATCTCCTATTATTGCTATAGCTTTTATGGAAGGTGTGTTGATAATGTTACGAAATTCAGGCCGCGTTCTAAGTGTGGCGTGGAGTTCTGGTGCAAATAGAATATACTCAGGGAGTAGTGATGGGTGAGTCGGCTGGCCATCTTCTGTGTTAATTAAGCTAATGTGTTTACTTAACTTTTAATGCAAATATTGTATAATTAGGTGAACAATCAATCTTGCTGAAGCTTTTTATACTTGCACTGTAGGGCATTTTTCTGTCATTAAACTTTTAAATTTATCCTATCTTATGCATGGCAGACTCCTTGCAGGTTTATAAGGTGTTGGGATGCTAAAATAGGTCATGAGATATACAGGATCACGGTAGGGCTTGGTGGTCTGGGTTGTGGGGCTGACATTTGTGTGTGGTCTTTACTTGCATTGAGGTAGGAATTGAATCACTGTTATCTGTCTTATGTGGTATGTTTGTTCACCTTCTATCATACTTCTGCCACTAAGCAATTATTGTCAACTTCAGATGCGGTACACTTGTTAGTGCTGACAGTAACGGTAGTGTTCAGTTTTGGGACTCTCAATTTGGGACACTTTTGCAATCTCATTCATCTCACAAAAGTGATGTGAATGCATTGGCAGCTGCTCCAGGTCATAATAGAGTTTTCTCTGCGGGATCTGATGGCCAGGTATAGCCATTAACTTCGAAGCTAAGAGTTGGGAGAACTGTGGTCCAAGTGTTTCAATTGCTTTGGAAGAAGTCATTCTTGAACATGTCAACATAGATATAGATTCTCCTTGATTCTCGTCATTGTGAACTTTGGTACATGGAAACATTAATTTCAAATTGTTTCATTCTTTAGGTTATTCTTTATAAGCTTTCTCATGAGGCAATTGGATCCAGTGCTGATATTTCAACTTCTAATATGACCAAGAAATGGGTGTATGTTGGATATGTACGAGCTCACACACATGATGTTAGGGCTTTGACAGTAGCTGTACCAATCAGTCGTGAAGGTTTGTTTAATGTCTTTGTTTGTGCAATTATCTTTTATCATATCGTGTGTACCTTGCTATTTGGTTGTATCTTGATGCTTTTGGCTTTTCTTACAATTTGAAACTATACTTTTAATTAGCAGATCCTTTGCCTGATGAAAAAGTGAAAAGGTTACGTACAAAGAAGAGACCAGTAGAGTTTAATTACCATAAGTGGGCTCATTTGGGTGTTCCAATGCTCATCTCTGCTGGTGATGATACAAAACTCTTTGCCTATTCTGCCAAGGAGTTTACTAGGTTCTCACCGCACGACATATGCCCTGCTCCTCAGAGAGTTCCCATCCAGTTGGTTCTGAATACTGTATTTGAGCAGAATTCTTTGCTTCTAGTGCAAGCATCTTCTTCCTTGGATATTCTTTGTGTTCGCATCAAAGGTAGAGCTCCGCCAGTTATGGGTTCTGGCTTATCTAAGGGACATGCATCTACAGATTTGGTGGCTCGAATCAAGGCTAAAGCATCAAGAAAGATCATTTGTAGCGCCATTTCTAATGCTGGGACATTATTTGCTTATTCAGACCATCTTAAGCCCAACCTTTTTGAACTAAAGAAAAATGAAGCTGGTAAAGGTGCATGGACAGTTAATAAAAGTAAACTTCCAAATGAACTACCATTTGCTCATTCCATGGCATTTAGTTCTGATTCTTCTCGGTTGATGGTAGCTGGGCATGATAGAAAAATATATGTAATTCCTTTCCTTCCCTTTTAATTTTTTCTTTTTGGTTTTTATTAACTTACCTGTTTGAGATGCTCAAGAATGATGGACCTTTTACTGACCCTGCTTCCTGTTATTTACACTTGTACTGCTAAAGGTTGTGGATGTGCGAAGCTCAGAGCTTGTACAAACCTTCACCCCCTGTCATGAGGAGAATGATGAAGGATTATCGTCTATTGAGCCTCCCATAACAAAAATGCTTACCAGTTGTGATGGGCAGTGGTTAGCTGCCGTTAACTGCTTTGGAGATGTATATATCTTTAATCTGGAAACGCAAAGGTCTGAAATAAAACCTTTTGTAGATTGATATGGTGCCTGACCTCTAATAACTTTGTTGGGGTTATCATTGGTTTGTTATTTGTTTCATGTTACTTGGTTCTGATGTCTTCTTTTCATAATAAATGAATGTGCTAGAACTGGAGAGTTTATGTGGTTGGGTTTTGAAGAAATTCATATGCATTACTGGACAAGAGGGTCCTGGAGATGTCAAAAGGGAATGAGGAATATAAATAAATGATAGTAGAAACTCAGTAAGGCATTAGAGCTGTACGGATGACTTATTCTATTGGAAAAGAGATCATGATGTTTATGTTTAGAGGAGTATGACTTCTGATTTTATCTCTCCTGTGTGCCTAATTATTGAGCAAACAAGTTGCTTTCTTGTTAATAGGTTACCTTTCAATTCTTACTGCTAGTTTCATGAACAACTTAATATACCACATTGTCAGTTATCTATGGTTGAGTTTACTTGGAACCTGTGACATACCTTTTTTTTTAATGTGGAGTTGTGAATATATAGATGTTTCTCTTTTTGTGTTCTTAATGATTTTTTTTTTCCTGAAACAGGCAACACTGGTTCATAGCAAGATTGGATGGGGCATCAGTAACAGCTGGTGGTTTTCCCCCTCAAAATAATAATGTTCTTGTTGTGACAACCTCTTCAAACCAGGTCTACGCATTTGACGTAGAAGCAAAACAGCTTGGGGAATGGTCAATGCAGCATACATTTGTTCTGCCGAGAAGATATCAAGAATTTCCTGGAGAGGTCATTGGGCTCTCTTTCCAGCCTTCAACAAGTTCATCATCTGTCATTATTTATAGTGCCAGGTAATGCTTACAGTTTTTTCATTCTTTATTGTAGATGAACAAGGATTAACAACTTTGAATGGAAATGGAAGCAAAGGACCTCTTTAATTACAGATTGAGTTTGCTGACTTGCATCTCTCGTCTAGAGAGAGAGTCTATGTTGCACAATTAATTGTGACAGAAAAAGAAGTGATCTTCACTATTGTTGAGAGGCTGTAAAATGTGATTCAAAAATAAAAGGGATCCTGGTATTTGTAGTTAGGTTTTATCCTGAGTTATAGCAGCTGTAAAATGTGATTCAAAAATAAAAGGGATCATGGTATTTGTAGTTAGGTTTTATCCTGAGTTATAGCAGATGAATTCATAGCATTCTTTGGTATTTATTTCATCAATGGACCAATTTCCACATGATACAGGGCAATGTGCTTGATCGACTTCGGGATGCCAGTAGATAGAGAGGAAGATGGAGACATGTTACATAGTCCAGTCAAGAAGTTACAATGTAATTCTGTTAATGGGAGACTGAAGCGTAGGTTAAAAGACTATCAAATAGAGGCTAAGCATAAAAGGAATTTTGAGTTTGTTGCTTTCAGAGATCCAGTTTTATTTATTGGACATCTTTCCGAAAACTCTATCTTGATCATGGACAAACCTTGGATGGATGTGGTTAAAACATTCGAGGCTCCCCCTGTTCACAGACATATATTTGGGTCGTAAGCACGATTTTGAAGTTTTTCCATACTTCGGTGGAGAATACAAGCAAGGCAATCAATCCGTTAGCTTTGGATCACAATTTTGTTTTCAAATTACTTGGTGGATGGGTTTGGAGGCATTGGGTGTTGGCATCCATGTATTGTAATGCTCAAATAATTTGTTGATCAGTAAAAGTAGCCATTTTTTAACTATGCTCCTTTTCATATTTGTTCTAATGCATGCCTTAATGTGTATGTACATGTAGCCAATTTCCAAACCAAGTAGTTAATTTCAGACTTGTTATATAAGATAATTTACATTACGTCTGAAGTGAAGACCCTTCCACTTAGAATAATAGAACAGAGCACTCTCTTGTCGAAAGAATTCCTGTTAAAATGAACTTTGGAAGTATTTATGATGATACATGCTCATTGCCTTTAGCGGATGACTGTCTACGTAGTCCTTTTCATTATCGTTTTTCGGGTGACGACGAGAGCTGGAGGATGCATCAATATTAGCATATGGCCTGGGTGTGTGTATCTCTGTGGCTCGAGGGCAGACACCGTAACTTAGGCTTTAGGCTTATCTGTCCCTCTTGTCCTTATGTTGATTAGCCCATCAATGATTTTATATTTGTTTCGTGATTCTGTAAAATGGAAGATTAAGGTGTCGATCATTTTCTTGGCTGAATAATGTTGCCTTTTGCATTACGAAAAATGGAACTCTTATGAATGCAAAAGTGAAAGGCAAGAAGGTTGTTGTCGATTGACGGGCACTTTCTAAGACCCCAGAGTCCGAGATTCAACGAATTCGTGCATTATCTACGATCTCTTTGTAGCAAGAACCTAGGCAACTACCTAGTAGTGGCCTATTGATTTGCACTAGTCTGTGTCTCCTCCCCAATAATTGTATCATAGTTTAAGATAAAATTGCATGATCAAGCTATCATCTAATAGTTGGCAACTTTGTCCATGTGCTGTCAAGTCATTTCCATGAAGTAGAAACTACAAAAGAAGATGATTGACAGGATATAGATGGAGGGTTTTATCTGAGTTCTTTTTCCAAATTATGTGTGCTCAATCTCAGAATGGGAAACCCTCCAAAAGATGATTTTCAAGTAACCCTCCAAAAAACAAAAAAGTAAATCAATTAAAACCACCATGGATCACATTACAAGCAAAGTAGTAGCTATGATGGAAGGTGGGGTGCATCTTTTTGGTGGCCTCTTGATGCTATATGGGGCTTGCCTTCTGTTTTTGTCTGGCTCGACTCTAGAAAAATGTACCCAATTTACCAAGCCTACCTACTTCTGAAGCTAGGCTGGCAGATAAGTGGAAAAAGGTAGGTCACTGATGTGTGCTTACTAGTCATTTGGTTCGCTCGGCGCATGTGTGCGTGTGGTTGAGTTTGGTACAAATTGTTGTTATGTTCATCAATGGTGAACACCGGTAAACCCTGCTCTTGGGTGGACAACGTCTTTCTCTGCACCAAGCTTCTTGTTTCCTCTCTTCCTCTCCTATTCTATCCTTTTACTCCTGCTGATCACATTCCTTTCTCGCCTTGTAAAATGAAAGAGTGTTTGTGATTGTGATTCTAGTAGGAAATGGTTGAAAATGTTCACAAGATTTTCAGTCACTAATACGCACTTAAGTGATTAGTTGGACGCTGCAGGAATGATGCAGATGACAGAGTTTGAACAGCAGGCCTACAACTTTCCTTATTTGATGTCTACTTGTCCCGAAAGAAGAAAAAAGTTAGGCGTTAAATACAGAGAAAATAATTTATTATTTTTGTTTTTCAGGTTGTTTCCTTCTGCATTGACAGGAAGGCATAGAAAAACATGCACAACAGAAACAAAAAGAAGAATAAGGAATGAAATCCATTTAAGATATGCTGCCTTTTTCCCTTTACACATTGGTTCCGTCTCTCCAGACCAACTGCGGTAGTAGAGATGGCAAAAGATACTGCTAATCATTGCTCTCTGTCACTGCCAATTTCTTCCTTGAAAATTACCTGTCACATATTCTCCAAAATCTGAATTAATCCCATGAAAGTCTTGCTACAATGTGCTCCAGGTTCATAAATTTCCATGACAATATCTAACCTGGTTCTTTGGAAGCGGATTTAGAGGATTGAAAGAATCCAAATTGTTTTTTAAATGGAGATTTTCCCTGAGAACAAAATGAAATGACGTCGGACATTGTTGATTGCAACATCTAATAGCATTCAGAAACTGGAAATTTCCTGGAGGAATACCTTGCAATGTGTTGCAGAGAAACCCTGCGAATATTCCAGGGCATGCTCTTCATTCTTGGTCACTTTCTGTATAACAACATTAAGAACGTAGACACTTCTTTCAAAGTTGTGCAAATGCATGCAACATTTATAGACATGAACAGGAAGACCATACTAATTAATTATCTTGAAACTTGCCTTATTCAATACAGGAGAACTAGCAGTGTCATCCAGGCACTGTTGGTGGTGACTTCTCACATGATCTTTGTTCTGCTTTTTGTTCTTTCTTTGCTTTGTCGACTTGTGGAAGCAGTATTCATCATCTTCACAATAATGAGGCGGACCAGAGGATGCATCTGAAACCATTGACAAGTCCTCTTCTTCGTCCTCCAACTTTGCATGATCTCTACCGCCATTATATCCACCAATTCCCTGAAACTGGATTTTGGAAATAGAAGATTGATCCAAATATGATGTCCAACCAGACTCACATCCACTACTGCTGCATTGAGAAGTTGACAGATCCATTCTGAATCCTCTCTGTCAACGACAAACTCCAAACGGGATGACTTATATAGGCTCCTGGTTACTAACAGCAATAAGAAATAGAAAGAGAGAATTAATGAGTTGCTCTCAGTGTCACTCGATGTTATTCTCTCTCAATATAAGTAGAACAGATGGAGCAAGAGAGCTAAGAAAAAACCAAATGAATCAAATTCAAATCCTAGAGTAGTTTTGTCCTTAGCCCTATCCTTTCTCCTCTCTTATTTTAACTTTGTGAATCAATCAAGTCGCCAGTTGGCTTTGAGTGTGTACGTATGCGAGAGTGACAGAAGGGAAACAACAGCAGTCGTTAAAAATTCATGATACGGGATTTATATATGCACTTGTGGTAATAACACTCGGGTGACAGCACTACTCACCCACAAGAAACTTTGCTTCGATGGGCTAGCTTGCTTCACTTTTTTCTTTTAAAATTTATCTTTTCCTTCTTGGCAAACCTAGGAGTTCTTAAAGTTCTGCAATTAACGTACAGAAAGTAGAACAGTAACTAATATCCGCCTCATAGCTTTTAGGATATGGAAAGGATGTTGAACTTGGTAGTAAATCCGTGACAGATCATGGGGAATGGAAACTTTCGCATGTTCTTATATTATGACAAGCAAAAAGGCTATGGGAGGTTAATAACCTGAAGGGCTAATTATGCAAAACATTCTGTGCAGTCCCCTGCCTGTAATATCTATTCTTGTGCTTACAATTTATAATAATTACGGTCCTGATTTGTTAGCTAAAATAAGCTGGAGCACATGATCTTGGAAAAAAACAGTCTCTTGCATATTTCCTTTCCATTAATCGTGAAGTCTATTTTCACTTTCACATTACTTTGAATTCCTATATGAAGCCAGGTATTGGTGGATAATAACAGCACACTCACGTCTGAAACATACACTTGACACAGAAATTCCTTCAAGTCTCTGCCATATCAAAATCAGAAAGTAGTAGACAGGGAAACTTACATTTGGCTATAACTGTGCATACAGTGATCTCAATAGTTTCATGTTACCAGTTTCTTGCTGTCCTGTCTCCATTTATCTTTCCTGAATTTTCATGGGAAAAGAAGTATAAGGCCATGCCTTACAACGATTGAAAGTGATTCTTTATCCAGTTTGACAGAATTATTGATACCTGTCCATTCGATGAGTGCACAGAACAAAAGCTATAAATTTATCGTCCCCACGTACGCTCGTTTGCTTTAATAATCACTCTTATCACCAAAGTCTCTGTTGACCCTTTTGTTGTTCACTTCTATTAATTTAAGACAGTGGTCTTAGTCGGCGTCTAAGACTTGTAAGACTCGTGTGCCTGAACTATGATTCCCACTTGGCTTGGCTTTATATTATTCTTAGTTTTGTAAGTATTGTTCTAACCATTTTCCAATGGTTAGCTTGCACGTAAAATCTATACATCACATTACTGACTCAATGATGACTTTGTGCTAAATTGGAGCTATCACATGAAAGCTCAACAGCATTGAGCCACGTATATATAGTTAAACTAAATAAAAATGTAGAATCTCGGTTAGTGACAAAAGAGCTTTCCCATTTTAAGGTAGAAAAGCCACCCTCGTACATCCAAGATAGCTGTTTATGGGGCCCTTTCAATAATGTTTGTGATCTTTTTATTGGGAGAATAGCTTCAGCTCTAGCGTTTGAATAATGCCAACCCCAGAGATTGTACAATTTCAGGCAACATATGCATATCTTTGGATTCGCAAACTGTCCTGTAATTAGCGGCAATTGTCCCATTGCAGACCCTTATTTTGTGAAAGCTGCCTGGACATTTTCTTCAGAATGCACTTAACCTGAACTGAAACACCAACACATGCTTAAGCTGGTTGTCAGGGACAGATGATTTGTTGTACACCGAGCTCTACCTACCATCACACTAACCACAAATGAATCTGTTTTGACGTGCAATTAGCATAGGAAGAAGTGACCAAAAATCTGCAGTGACCCTTTTAACTTTGAGGCCAGAAGCTGACGGCTGATATGATCTAAAAATGACCATGAAGTGTGATTTATTGTAAAGATCAATCATCGAGGCCAGTTTAGGATCCTCTTCTGAATCATAAATGGTCCCAGACACTCATGTACACGCTAATGTTGCACATGCTCTTTGTTAGCTTGTGGCCCTTTGCCAGTCCACAGGATCCGTAATTCGTGTAAGAACACAGAGAATTGGTTTAACGTGACTTCTGGTTTTTCCATTTTGGTTTATGTTTTCAACTATTTCCTCTATATAATTGAGGGAAGGAAAAAGAAGTTCAATAATTCTTTACGTCAGTGGAGAATATGTAGCTGGAGTGACGTGAAGGATATGTAGCTGGAGTTCTGTTAGGAAGAAGCTAAAATCCATCAACCCACTTTCCATTTGACCTTCTCTTTCACAACTTCTCATCTTCTGTGAAAATTCATGTATTTTTCTTCCATACAAGACCACCGAGTTCTTAAAACTATTAATTGCCGTTGGTTAGACATGGGGTAGTTGATGGTTTTAGACCTAAATATCCGACCCCAATAGCCCTCCCCATGTAGCTTGCACTCATCAAATAGATTTGAAACCGCCAGAGTTATGGGCCTCTCATCAGCTGCTGGAGGTTTGTGAACATGGTCCCCAACAATGGAAAGGTCAAATCTTTGCCAGTTGCTACAGTGTGGCCATAGAAACACCACTGTCTTCTCTCACAAATCCAAACTCTTCCAAGAACACCAAAACTCCCTCCCCATTTGTTTCCAATGAGTAAAAAGAATAAATAAACAATTCTACTCTTCCCTTCTCGTCCATGGCGAATGCAAACAAGTACCGCAGGGGTCCTTATCAACATGGAATAATAGTCAAACCTTCTTTTGCAAAAGAAAACTCCGCTCTATCTTATATATGCAAGTCTTTGTCACATTAATTTGGTCATCGCAGTTATTGTATAATGAAAACAACCTTTTGGATGAATTACTGTACTTCATGTCCACAAATTCCACCAGAAGTCTCCAAACTCTTGCATGTCATAACCCAGCATATCACGTAAAATATATAAATGGAATCCGAGCAGATCTTGCTATATCTTCAAAGTACGAGAGTATGGATCCTGAAGATCTAAAATTCAACATTATTTTGACAAGAATGTAAAGCTGTGTCTAAATGGACAAGAAGCTGAATTAACAGTATTCAACTGGTGGTGCCAAATTTTTGTTCCCAGAAGATATAAACCTGTCATGACATTGATAAACCCTTCAACTTGCACATCTTTTATACGTGACAATAATGCAAGTAATGTACAGAAAAATTAATTGAATGTACCTAACATGACAATTAAGTGTCACTATTGCTTGCGCAGGTTAATCGGTAGGTTTCTTCCAAAGTGACATCCACAGATAGTGATAGCCCGCTTCTCTCTTTGTTTAACACTTGTTGTTGGCAACTATGATCTACAGCTACTATGTATCATAAGGTAACGTGTGTGGATCATCTTTTTTCTCTGATTCAGAAAGAAAAGGTTAAAATTTGTAGTTGGAAACTTGGGAAGCTCACCAGCTCAATTCTTTAAATTCTTGGTCCCACGCATGGGGCAGTGACTTAAGATTAGTTGGTGGGGCTAGGCCAGTCGGTCCAATGAGTAGCCTCGCAGCACATTTCAAGGAGTCGACTACATGAATTTTATTTTCATGTCTTCATGTATAACAACCGCACTAATATTGTCTAAAATACAATGATTAAACACGTGAATAGCATATGAAGTTGAGGTATTTTACATTTATCACTTATAATAAAATATATTTGGTATAGTAAAATGTAAAGTTAGAACATTTAGACAATGAATAATTAAAATATTTTGATAAATGTTAATTTTTTAAAAACATTGGTAGACAGATATTATATCACATACTTTAAGTAATATTTTCTTGGTTTTTCAATATCAATAATTGACAATAAATGATTAATTACCAGTTAAATTCAATTTACCGTCATTACTCTATTTATTAATAAATAGCAAACAAAACACTATATTAATAAATTCAAAACATAAAACATGGGTTTTCCAATTACAATTATTTGAAAAAATTACCTAACTGATTATCTTGTTTTTTTATTTATAAATTCCGCATAATCTAAAAATTGCATTTATTATAACTAAGTTTCAATAATTATAAATTTAGGAAGGTAATTTTTTATAATTAATCAATATTTTTCTAAGAAAAACAGCTATTATGTTAAGCAAGCAAACTTTCACCAAATATTAAATTGTAGCAGAATGTTAAAGAGTCTTACGGTACATTTTAGTATGCAGCAAACACAACAAAATCATACGCAAAGAAGAAAGGACCATATTGGTTCCGGGTACAACTCCCCATGTTTACGGCTGCCAAAAACACGTACATATGGGTCGTCAGGACTTTGGACTTTGGACTTTGGAGGTACAATGAACGGCCCCATTTTACTCTTCAGATTCGATTTCCAGTCTTTTTTTTTTTTTTGAAGAGTAATCCAGCCATGGTTAGTATTTGCTTTATTGATCATGCATGCTTCATATGCCCCTGTCCTCCAATTTCAACCCATTCGTTGCAAGATTTTATCATATAAGCCTCTATTCTAGTCCACTACTTGCAATGTTGCACCCCTCATCCATTCCCGTATTTAGGTTTTAGGTCGTTTTTACAGTGGTTGCGTTTAAACTAAACCTATTACAAATTTTTCAGCCTTTTGTTTGAAGAGTTAAATCCGAAAATTAAAGTTAAAGTTTGGATTTAAAAAAATAAGTAAAAATTTAAGGGTTTGAATTATATAAAAAATAAAAATTAACTCGAGTTAGTAATTATCGTTTAATACTTATTTTAAATTAATTAATATCTATATATTTACTATTTAAACCTTTTTGAAATTATAAATTTTTTTAGCTACTTAATTTAATTTTGTTTATGAATTACCATTAATATTTATATGTATTATTGTAAGAGGATATATTTTTATTTCAAATCAACTTTATAAATTTATTATTTTAATAAATGATCCAATAAATTATTTATATTTTATGTAATCGTTACAAAAATTAAATAATATAGATTTTTTAGTTTACATTTAATAATTTTATAATAAATTAAATTTAGGTTTAATAAGGGGACCAAGTTGAATATGAATTAGAGTTTAATTAAACTCATTCCAAATTGCCCTTTAATAGATTTAATTAGTAGGAGAAATTTCGTACTTGCCTCTAACATTGACGTTTAGGGTTTGAGTTTTCAAATAATTCATATTGGTAAGTATATTATATTAAAATTTATTATCAATTAGTTGAACGGAGTTTGTCAATTAATTAATTTGTTTCAAGTATTATTGAGTAAATTATCATATATATGTAATATCTTACGAATAATATATTTTAAATAAAATATTTAATGAAATAGCAATTCATAATCAATAAATGTAACAAAATTAATATTGGTAAGCTCAATATCAAGGGACAAGTTCAATCTAATTAATACTAACAGACTTAATGCATATCCATTTGATTAACTACAGCAAAATCTTAGGTAAATTGTAAAAACTATAACTCGAATCATCAACCTCTAAAAGTGAAAGACATTTCGAGAGGCTTCATTCTACTTATTGAACCAACTATGAAACATTTGACTTATTACTTTATAAAATGATTTACGATAAAAGATATGGAGCTATTTTCTGGTTTGAAAACTTAAAAAAAAATCTTTAATTTTTATTTTTTAAAATTCCTTATAGTTTGGAATTTTCCATAAAGCGCTTTTCTTAGATTTTGAATAAAAATAATGATGAAATATATTCAATATGAATGTCATAAATAAACTAATCACATGTTATTTACACGATGATTCAACTCAACTTTTAAACTCAAATCAAATTAATTAAATTCAAATCAAAATAATAATTTATTATAATTAATCGAGTTTAAGATCTGAATTAACTTATCATGTTAGTGACATTTGATTAGTTTATATATGTTTCATTGTTATTTTTTAATTGAAGATTACGAGAGAGAGTTTTTTAGAAAATCTGAAAACTAAAAGAATTTTTGATAATTTTAAATTTTAAAAGGCTTTTTAAAAATTTCTTAAACTAGTGGGAGATCTATATTATTTACCCAATAATTTATTTATAATATATAATTAAGAAATTATTTAATATACCTAAAAATGAATTGGATATACTTAGAAAAAATAAGGATCACTTACTTACCTCCTTGAAAGTTGGATTAAGCGATACCATTAACTCATTTAAAGAATAGCAAAAAGCGCATTTTGATCCTTACTATTTTCAGCATATTATATTATAAACCCTAACATTTCAAAGTGTTCAATTTGAGCCTTAACATTTACAAAATGTCCAAAAAAAGACCCTTAATGAACTGAAATTTTGATGGGGTTAATTGTTTGTCAGTTAAATGTCACATTAATACTGATCTAAAATTGTTTATTATTTTTTTCAATTAGATAGTGGGCCTTACTACCATATGTGTAAGTGGAACCTTCTATCAAAAATAAAAAATAATATGATTATAATAATTGATATTAATCCTTAATTAGGTTAACCAAATTATTAAAATGCCGGCCTAATTATCCAATACAAATCCTAAATTGACAAAATCCACAATTTAGAAGATGATGCTCACTTACTCCCTTAAGCTTTTCTTCTGCATTGGCTTCTCTTTGGCTTCTATCTCTTAGATGTCTTCTATCTCATTTATAAGTTCTCTAGTTCTATCTCTCTCACAAACTTGGTTTCTCTTTTGGTTTCAAACCTATCTTGGTTGTAGTGTGTTTTCTTTCTCGTACCAACACCTTTAGTATCTCTCCACACTTTATTTTTGTGATACTTATTCCTAATTCTTTTTTGTGATTTGGTCTCCTCCATTTCACTTCGAAACTATTCATCAATTTATATTTCACAATTTGGTGTTGTTTTCAACACTTAGTATGCTTCAATATTATTCAAATCTCAGCTTTGAAATGCACATGGTGTTTGGTCCATATGACAATTCTTTTGTTTCTATCTTTAAACTGGAATTATCAATTTAGAAAGGGACTAGTTGTGTTTGGATGCTTAATTTATATAAAATTTTTACTCTAAAAGCTACAAGAGTTGAAAAGTTTGTAAATAAAGATTTGTTTTACAATCTGTCAATTGTTTCAACTCCTCATATATCATCTTTGTAGCATTATTTTTGTGTTAGCACAAAGTGACCATAATTTGGTGTTAATGGCCTATCTATTTTCAACATAGATAACAACCAATAAATTGAAAACAAATAAAGCAAGTTTCTTTACTTGCTAAGGCTTTAGGTTAAGAACATAAGCAATGAGAACAAAAATTACCTAATTATCTAATAATTTTACTTTAGAGCATGTGGATTACAATGGAAGCAATATATAATAGAAATGGTACTTTTACATGAGGTTTCAGTGTTTATGTTGTAAGTTATTGTTTTCATTAAAACTTGAAATTCTAGGAAAAGAATTGGTTGAGACCTTGCCATACAACCACCTATTCCCTTTGGGAGACTTTCATGACTCATCAACTAGCTTTAAATTGTTCATTTATTTCTTTGGCTTTGGGTTCCATCTATTGTATTTAGTTAATCAAAGATTTTGTGGAAACTATTATAATGATGGAATTGTTGGTATTATTGTGGGTTAGAAATTTGATCTAAATAACACGATTAGGAGCTTGATTTATCAGGATGTACACTTGAGGACATTTTTTGCTATATAATTTTATGCAATTTTATGTTACACATATAAACGCAACTGTCACAGAAGATTAGGATTTATTGGTTTCCTTTATTAGTTCATGCATGAATTTGTGCATTGCTAAACTAAGTCCTTCTAAAATTTGATATTAATCTCCCAAATCTATAGACTCGATATCTGTTACGAATAAAATATTAAATTCAATTGATGTTAATGTGATTATTTATTGTGATTTAAAAGGCCCATTGATAGTTTATAGAGTTTATAAACCAAGAAAGAAATTTTATAAATGCCCAAAATATCCAATAAGTTTTTTTAATAGGGTAAAAATGTTGATATATATGTACAGTGTTTGCCTTATTAATTAATTTTATTTTAGGTTGGAAGATATGATTTTTTTTCAAGTGGTTTGATGAAAAAGTTAATAAGAGGACCATTGGAAGTGATTCACAAATTAAAGAAAGAAGTATGTATGTTAAAGAAGGAGGCCTAAACAATTATAACTGTAACTATGGAAATTGAGGAGCAAATAAATCTTACGAAGCAAGACATTATTTTATTGACATAAGAGAAAATTTGATATTTATTTAGTGAATATTGTAATAGGAATTGTTGTGCTTATCATGAGTGATATTATAAAAAATGTTATAGGAAAATGACATTGATTTGCAATATTTTGTTTCAAACTTGAATTCCAATAAATGAATACAATGATATGATTGTGCAGTACAACTTCCATTAACACCTATAATATAACATATTGAATCTAAATATTCTATATCATTTCTTATAATTTGCATTTTAACTTCTATTAACACCTACAACATTTAGTAATTCATAATAATAATAAATTTATAATTCCTTAATTGATAGTTGAAAAAATATTGATATTAGATATAAATTTGGAATTCATATAAAAAAGTGAAAAAAAATACTTATGATAGTTGGAATTCATATACAAAAGTGGTTGACATATATACATGCCAATAACACATCGAATCAAAAAGAAAATACTGACAACATCCATCAATCTATCCATTCATACATCCATCTATGTATATAGTGTTATGGGAACAATACATCCATCAAAAACTTTGGCTCCAAGAAGTATGACAACATTAATATGGTTGATTATATGCCACATTGCTTCCCTTATTTGCATTTGACAGTGAAAATTGTTCAATTAGTGGTTGAGTCAATGATGCTCTCCTCGTTGTTCAGCTTGTAACAATTGGGAAGTGGTGCTGGATTTTTTCTTTGAATTTTAGACCCTTTAGTTCAAATGACAACTTAAATGCAAGCAAATCAATATCTCTATACTTCCTTTTACTGCTATGTGAAGAGTTATTAACCTAGAAAAACACATGTCATTCACATTATGCTGGAACCCCTCCCCGGGCTGGCCCACGGGCCCGACGTCCTATGTGACATCTGGACCCGTGGCCCACGGGGGAGGAATTCCCCACCAGGGATGCTTA
>JANZXR010000006.1:5209312-5230962 GCA_027575705.1 Erythroxylum echinodendron | reverse complement strand
GGAAATAGTGTAAATTTGTGGATTAATGCAATGAGTGGTTTTTAAAATTTGCTGACTTTTAAATGATGTTAGTTGATTCCATGTGTAAGTTGGAATTGTTTTGCTCTAACATGCCATTATCATAGGATATGTACTTGAATATGCTTAAATGTTTAGGTATGTACCCTATGGTAGTGGGATGCTGTAGAAGTAAAAGTGGCTGAAAAAGAAAGAGACACCAGTAGCAGCCTCCATTCACTGAAAGACAATGCAGCACCTCCACATTGACGCACAACACAACAAAGCCTCCATTTGACTAACAGAAGAGACGCAGCCTCCAGACCAAAAATCACGCCTATCTCCACTCTAAATCACACCAACCTTTCACTCACCTAAGCTAGAGACGAAAACAATGTTGCCTCTCATCCACTCACTTCAGCTGCATCCACAAACATGTAAGCACCATTCACTCACGCAAAAACGTTGCCTCCAATCAAGCCTCCATTCACGCAGCTTCAAGCCTCCACTCATACAACTTCCACTCACGCACAAGATTGATGTAGCCTTGAGACAAAAAGCATGCAACCTAGAGAACAAAAGAAGGAGACAAAAAAATGCAGAGTTGCGTGAAAAAGAGACTCACGCACTCCTCCACACTTACGTCTCCACTCACACATTTCAACCTTCATTTTATTTATGGAAGTAGTCTCCACTAGTGAAATACACACTCTTAACTCACTTTAGACTCTTACCCCAGCCACCAGTAGAAAAACGAAAATCACGCAACCCTCCAACCTGCACTCAAAAAACGTTGCCTCCACTCCATTCATGCTGAAGAAAAAAATCAAGCCTCCACTTTATACACTCACGCTCCATCCAGAAAAAACCACGCTGCCTTCATGCAAGAACCCACGTAGCCTCTGTTAATTCACCAAAGCTCCAAACGAAACAATGAACCCTCCACTCACTCACTCACTGCTGAAGCCACCACACCACTCACCAACATTCAGCCTCCATTCACGCAAAAACGTAGCCCCCATTTGGACTCACACTCTCCACTCGCAGCCTATAAAGAGAGGGCAGAGCTCATTTTTCTACTGCAGTTTTGGAGCCATGCTCTTAATTTTTATTTGATTCCTTCATAAGTTTATATATGATTTATGCATGTGGATTGCTTGGCATGATGATTTGTGGCTAAAACTTTAATTTCTCTTAGGGATTTGATATTTTTGTGATGCTTTGACACTGAACATTGCTGGAATTCATGACTAAGTATTTATATGCTTGTTGATTTTTCTTGGGTTTAATTGTTCTTATTTTGGATTATTGGAAATTGGCTTGGTATAGATTCACCTTTGAAAAAAGGGAGTTTTTGCTAGATGATTGAAGGAATTTCAACTAGGATTCTCTTGTGAGTTGGGAGACCCAAGAAACCTAGGAGGTGAAAATAGAAGGTTGGGTTTGGAACTTAAGAAACTCTAGGAAGAACTTAAGTAAGGGATTACTAAGTGATATCTAGCGTGGATAGATTAATTCACCTTTAAGAGAAGGGGATTAATTACTCTTAAAATTCACTTACAAGGTTATGATTTTTTTTTATTTGTGGAGGATAACTATTTCAATATTAAGGTTGGCTAAAATATCACTCCCTAAGAGAAAGTCATTCCTCATTGATATTAATATTTTGAATTAGTTAATTATTGCAGTTTTTAATTAGTTATCGCATAGATTTGTCATATTCATAATTATTTTGGTCGCACTGAATTAAGTAGTTGTTTAGAAATTTATTTGAGTTTTTGTTAATTCGTTACATTACTTTTAAATTTCCAAAATTTCAATCAACCCGATTCCAAACATTGTTAGTTAGCATAGATTTGAAATTTCTCATAATCTTTGTGGACACGACTCCGTTCTCACCGATTTATTACTCACTTTGACAACCGTGCACTTGCAGTTCACGAACAAAAGAATTTACTTTTTACAAATTAAGGAGTGCATCCACCTAATGGAAATGCTAATCCATGCTGAAAAAGAAGAAAATTGAAAAAATTGGGCATAGGTAGAACCAACGTAACGAAAAGGAAGAGAACATCGGAGGTGATGAAGACAGAAAGATGATTGATAGATAGAAAGACCAAAAAGAAAAGGGTTAATTCCAAAAAAAAAACTCAAACTTTTGTCAAGTTTTCAATTATAACCTGAACTCTAAAGTGGCAATAAAATGCCAAAACTTTTAATTTTTTTTCAATTATAGCCCGACGTTAGTGTTTCCGTTAAGTTTACTGATGTGGCTTGCTACATGTTTTAGAAACCTTGACTATTAATACACGTCAGCTAAAATTAATACAACAAATGAAGATTAATAAAATGACGTTGTTTAATCACATAATTAAAATGACATTGTTGTTTAAAAATGATTTAAATCAGATTACGTAGCCTCGACGGTCTTACACTTTGATTTCAATTTTTTCGTTCATTTTAGTTTGTTCTCTTGACGCTCTCACCCTTCAATTTTCAGATTACGCAGCCTCGACACCTTCACACTAAAGACATCAAGAGAACGAACTAAAAATGAAGAACTTACTGGTACAGTACATTGTAATGTGAGAGTAGTTTAGGGCTAGGGATGGCAATGGGTAAGGTTCTGTTCGGGTATTACTCTACTCATATCTATATCCATTTTTTATGACTCAACCCATATCCATATCCATATCCATCGGTTTTTACAATTTACTACCCATATCCAAATCTATTGGATTGTTCGAGTTTTTGGATATCCATCGGATTGTATAGCACATAAAAATATAACTTCTAAATAGAAAATATAAAGAGTATATTTTTACAAACGCTCCAAATCAAAATTAGTTTAATAATAATAAGTCAAGATTTTGATTTGTATGTCTTAAAAAATCATAAAATTGGAATAATAAAAATCATAATGTTTAGTGCAAAGACAACATATATTTTTCACAATCAAGAACTGGAACAAAGACTGAAATATTCAAAGCTTCAAATTGTCTTTGCGTGAACTCCACAACATTCAAAACTCCATCTTCATATCATTTGCATTATTATTATCTTATAAGAAAATAAAATATGATGAAAAAGGTGAGGACTGAGGAGTAAAGTGGGATTTTAAAGCTGTTTCTTCTAAAAAAATATTAATATTTTATTATATTTAACCATAAATATTAAAAAACATAAAAAATATAGTTAATGCAAAATGGATAGGATATGGGTATCCATCAGTTCGGGTTATCACTAGACCCATATATAAATTCATATTCACATCCATTTTTTAGCATCCATTTAAAATCCATTTTTAGCTTCCATGTCTATTTTTCGGGTCAGGTAGTGCAGATATTAATCGGGTTGAAAACTCACTACTATCCTTATTTAGGGCATTAAAAGAACAAAAAGAAACAAAGGGCTAAGGGTATTGAAAGAACAATAGATAAAGTCAGGCTATAATTGAAGAAAATTTAAAGTTTGAGCATTTTATTGTTACTTTTTAAAGTTTCGAATTGAAAAAATTGAAGATTTAGACATTTCATTGCTACTTTTTAAAATCCGGGCTATAATTAAAAATTTGACGAAAGTTTGGAGTTTTTTTAGTAATTAACCCAAAAGAAAAAGAAAATTTGACATACTTTCATGTTTTATCAAAAAAGTTCATCAACTTGTAAAAATTGCCTCTTGTAATATATTATTAGGACATCACATTAATAGTCATTAATAATGTGTATATTATATTTGAATATTTTACAATATTAAATTAATTTATTAGAAAATAAATAACGATAACAGTTATCAAAGATTGACATTTCTTGTTTCTATTCAATAATATATTAACGGTTCCTTGATTGTGATTAAGTGATTGTTGGAAACAACGAATTAATATTGGCGCTATCTGACCCTAATAGATTGTTACTTTTCTCTGGTGACGTAAAAAATATAGAATCTCATTATGTGGATTCTTAAAAGAAGAGTTATGTGTATATTCAAATCTAGATATTGACTAGGTAAAGTTCGTGTAACAGTAGTAGCTATGAATCTTATAGATTATCTAGATGGGTACATGAAAAGATCTCATAACCATTTGAACTTATCTTGTATTTAAATATGAAATAAAAAGAATTAACGTTAAGAAATGGAGGAAATTAATTGTGACAAGCGTGAGAGCATGAACTATACTAAAAACATGTTAAGTTTGGTCATTAACATTACATGATGTCTTATCTTAATATAATGTTGCAAAGTATAACTTCTAAAAACTAAAATTTTTAATAAAAATAAAGTCCATATAAAATTAATAATGTTTAGGTAATTTACCTTTTTTTTATTTTACACCAAAACAATTTAAAATTTAAATTCTCGTCGTTTTATGTAACAATGCTTTTTAAACACATTCAATCAATAACTAACAGAAAATATAAGCCAGCAGAGTAGCATTATAATTTTAAATATAAATCGATGATTAAAAAATTTAACCTATTAAGTTCAAGTGATTATTAAAAACTGATCAATTTATTTCAATCATATTTTAAATTATTTAATTTTATTTAATCTTTAATCGTATAATTTCAGTTGAACTTTTAAACGTTTAAGTTTAAGTTTAGGGAGTTTGTTTCATTTTTATTTTTGGTTTTCTGTTTTTGTTTTCAAATTTAGTTTAAAAAATATGTTTTTTTTGAATTTTTAGTTTTGGTTTCTCCTAATTTTCAAAAATTATGAAAACCATAAAAAGTGATTTTTGTTTTTTGTTTCGGTTTTTTTATAATCTAATTTAGTATCATTCAATTATATATTACTTAATTTTTAATTTTTAATAAAAATTATAAATAATTTAATTCAGCGTTATATATTTAATAAATTAAAATTAATTTTTAATAAAAATTATTATTATTTTAATTTTTATAATTAAATTATATGTAATTAAATTTTAATAATTATTAATAAATATAATTAAATTTAAAATATATAAATATTCAAATAAATTTTGATTTAATAATTAAAATATATTTCAAATAAAATATTGATTTTAAATTATTTAATTTATTAAAATAACATAATTTTATTAATAATTTGTTAATAAATATTATATAAGAGTTTAAATAAATTTATTTAATTAAAAATAATTTATCTTTACGTTTTATCTAATATGTAATTAATATTATTGATAAAAATATAACTACGTTAACATTATCAACCAAACAAGTTTTTGTCTGTATTTAAAAGAAAAATATAAATTAAAAACTAAAAACTACAATAAAAAGACAGAAGTAGACCCAAACGGCCACAAGTTTTTCTTTTCACACAGGTTAGTATTTTTTATTATCATCCTACAAAATAACGGAAATATCAAGAATTGTTTTTTTTTTCCTTTTAAGCTTAAAGTAAATAGCATCAAAAGAGAATAATTGAAACGTAAATAACATATTTACTAAATGACTTTAAAGTGAAAAATAAATAGATGTACATATTTGATTGACTGTAACAAGAAGAGGCAACCACATAATTGCCCAAATCTCTTTATTATTCCCTCAATCTTGAAGACCCTTCGTGAGTTTTGATTTTACTTTTCTTGATAAGGTTTACTTTTCTATTTAATTTCATCCAACCACTCTCTCATTTATCTTGCTTCACTTTTCGATTGGAGATCACAAGAAGATGAATTACCAACCTCAAGTGGCTGCTCCCCCTCCGCAAGGTGAATGCTTGTTTAAACTGAAATTTATATATATCTTTTATACATCAAAAGTTATATTCATAAAAAATCTAACCTTACAATTTGTCTCTTTGCGCACCATTTGAATCCTGGAAAACGGGAAAATATGTATAATTGATAGAAGAGTAGATACAAAAATGGCTCCTTTTTGTTCACATTATGTTGTATTTAATTGATCAAATCATAGCGTAGGGTATCCAATCGGACCATATTCAGGTCCAAAAGAAGAATACCCTCCTCCCGGTGGGTATCCGGCGGCAGGATATCCTCCTCCAGGATTCCCTCCTCACCAAGGCTACCCTCAGCAACTACAACCACCCCAAACTGTTTATATGAATCAGCAGCAACCTAAGAGCGACAGTAACAGTTGCTTAGCATTGTGAGTTTATGTCCTATTCCCAGTTTTACATCATTTGGCGTAGCTATTATTTTAACGCCTTGTTATGCATTATTTTCTTCTCTTGGTTTCAGCCTTGGGGGATTGGCCTGCTGCTGTTGCCTGGAGGAATGTTGCTTTTGAAGTTATTGGAGATCCGCGCACTTGCATTGCTTGCTATATGTCTAACAAAATTAGAAACGACAGCTCTCAAGTGGCAACCTTTGCAGTTCTAGGTATTGGCCGATAATTTGCATAAAATATTTCCCAGGTTTTAGTGGCTTTCATAATTTTCAAACGGTAGCAAGAACTTTTTCATTTAGTTGTCGTTTAAGGATCATTCCATCGCGTAGATTTCATTTGATGATTAAAAGATGATGTGAGAAACAGAGAAGGAGCTACACGAGGCACGCATAATAAGGAATTAAGGTCCAATACATTTTATCGACTGAAAAGCCACGTGCTTTATATAAGGGGATTCTGCACTGCAATGTAGAAGTTTAAGGTCCCAAGGCAAAGGCAAAAGGCTTCAGCTTCAGCCTCAGCCGATTCCTTTTGCATGCAAAACAAGACGTGTGCGCAGACAAGTGTATAAGCATCCAAATACAACCGAACGGTCCGAACCGCCCCACGGATTATGAGTGGGTGTTTTGGTAAAAAAGCCAACGTCGTAACAAAAGCCACCTTGCTCGAACCTCGCCCAACGTCACGCGCGTGTTATGACGGGAGACCATTTCTGAATCTCATTGGTGTGGGAATGAAAATACCCTCCAGACAGCTCCCAGTTTCTCCACAGTCCCGAGGCATAGATGACGAAAAATAAATAAAAAGAATTGACAATTCTCAGATGGTCTAAAACCATTGTATATCTATTGGATAGGTGTAAGCGTGCATGGACCCACTCTACGCCCGAATCCCACATGTCCCTTTCCTTAAGCCTCTCAAACACGTACCCATCCTACATGTTCCATATGTCAACTTCTCCTGCCTCCTTGCTTCATGCTGCCTTTCCCTCATTGGCTTACAACCTTTTCCTTCGCATATCAACATCAGAGTCTCTCCTCTGATCCACCTTCACAGTTATAAATCCCCACACCCATTTTCTCTACAGTTCCACCGAAAGATCTCAGGCCATTCTCTAAAGAGTGAACGGTCAAATTGCAGGTCATTTCAGGAATCATGATTAAGACCCTGAGTCCTTACTCTAACACAGCTAAAACCGCTGAAATTATGTCTAGGTACCGGCCTATAGCGCCAAAGCCTGAGGTTTCTGCGAGTTCCGGAGCTGAAAATTCCTCCATGTCTCAGAAGATTAACCAATCTCCTGACCTTAGGAGCCCTTGGCCGCAATTTCAGGCCAGACCCACTAGGGCAAGAAAGAGAAGCAGGGTTGCCATATCTCCACCTAGCATCAAGAGACAAAGAACCCATATGTTTGATCTTTCTTCACCTGCTCATGCAACATCCTCCGCCTCGCATCTGTTGGGTTTTGCTCCTGGAATTCCTCAACTTTCTCTACCAAACCTTATTGCTGTCAACAACAGCTTGGAAGATCAGCTCGCAACACCGTCAAATTTGGTGACACTTCCCCTTCTCCCACGTAATCCATCACTTCCAGCGGTCGCTCAAAAAGCAGCACCTGCACATGGTTGCATGGACTCAGGTAAGGAAAAGTTGTTAGATTTGAATACAATTGCTGAAATCCCAGAGGTAAAGGACCTCTTGCAGCAAACGCAAGAATATACCCCCATCAACGTCATAGCACCTCAACCAGTTCGACCTGTCGGCTCAAGCATAATCGTAGGTTGCATCAATGAGGACCCCAGCTTGAACCCACCAGTGAAAGTTTCTAAGAAGCCCGAGGAAGTTGAGGAAGAGGTGGAGTCTGAGACCTTCCCTGCGGTGATATCTGATTCCAACAACAAAGTGAGGCTGGCAAATTCTGCTTATAAGGAAATGGTAGGCCAGCCAGAGTGTTCGTGGCTTGATTCCATGGTCTCCAGCCATGGTAAGTTGGGTATTGGTGCATGCAAAAGGATCTGTGGGGAAGTGATTCTTCATCTTTCCGAACCGAGGGTTCCAGTTTTATCAACAGGCTTCTCATGTTGGGTGCGGATAGAATGGGGAAGCGAGGGTAGGAAAAACTCAACCAATGCTTTCTGTGATGTTATGAGATTGTCCTGCGAGTCCAAGGACTACCTCTTCATATGGAGGTTCCATACCCGTACCAGAGAGGGCAATTGAGCACCAATGTTTGAATAGTTTATAATTTTTACTGTACACAATAGTTTGCTAGATAACGCAGGCTAGTCTACCATGTACACCTCAAAGTATGTAAATAGTTCAGTCAGATTTCAGTTTACATTTAAGCTTCAGAGAAATACCTATGCTTTCTTTCCTCTTATATTCTCTTTGTGCAAGGTTAGAGATGCGATGTGAGAGAGAGTGCGACTCCTTCATCTGAGGCATTTTTGCCTTTGTCTTCCTTCCTTTTCTTGAAGGTGCACTCTTGAAGGTTGAAGAATGTACCTTCCAGCTGCTGCAGGACAAGCCTTTCAGGACCTTGAAGACTTCCTGCAGACTCCCTGAGACGCTGCAACAGGATTGAAGATTTTTCAACTACAGTACCTTGATTTGTATTCAGAATATTTCTTCAAAGTTGTAATAATACTTCCTCACTGGTTTATGACTGTATGGTTGTAGATTGGTTGTATTTGTGAAATTCTTGTCACTCTCATATGGAATCCGAATAGCAACTTCCTATTTTGAGCTAAACTTCTGTTTTTGAGTAATGTGCTACTTCAGTCGAACTACTTCTAAAATGTTAAGCTTCTGGAAAACTAAAAGAACACAGCAACAATTCTAGAAAAATGGAAACTTTTGTATTGATGGTTTTTTTCTCTCTTACTACTTGAAGGGAATGAAGATGAGCTTTATATTAGCTCTAAAGCATTATGATATAATTTTGGAAAATAATTGAAAAATAAAACAAGACTAATACAAGCAATTCCTCATTTGCCAAAAAACAAAAGTAAACAATTTGTCTTTTTCCATAACTGAAACTAATCTCTTCAACAGCCAATTGATACTTCAGGAGACAAAATCTTGACATTGCAAATCTGATTGTCAGGCATAAAAGTGAAATATATGATCTGCCAGCTGCACTTGATTTGTTTAATTCTAGTAAATCTTAATTATGCAGATTAATCTTCCTTGAATTAATTTTGCTTGCTATTCTTCCTGCCCTGCATTTCTTATTATGTTCTGTTCTTCTTCAATCTGCATTTTCTGAAGTCTTCTCAGCTGCTTCTATCTTCTCTTCATCTTCCTTCTTGCATCGAATTTCATTCATCAGGACTAGACCTTCATTCCTTCGATCCATGCAACTCTGAATTATGCCAAGTATCATCATTTTTTAACTTCCATTTGCACTTTGAATCCTTTAGCTTCCCTTTCAGCCTTCTTTTCTTCCTTATCTTCACTGACATTGCTAATTCCTCTACTAACTTCAATATTTCTAGCTGCACAAAACAATTCACTTCTATAGCTCTTCCTTTGTTTTGTGGAGCCTGAATTCCTATGATCTTCCTTAAGGGTTCAAACCTCCATCTTGGTAGAGCTTTAGTGAATAAATCCACAAGCTGCAAACTAGATCTACAATAAGCCATCTTAATCTCCTTTTCTTCAATCAATTCTCTCACATAATGATACTTTACTCTCATATGCTTAGTTCTCATGTGATCAGATGGGTTTTCTGCCTTTGAAATTGCTGCACTAGAGTCATAATAAATGATCACATATTTTTCTCTCAATTCATCTACATCCATCAAAATCTTCTTCAGCCATTGAGTTTGTTTAGCAACCATATTAACAGCTACATACTCGGCCTTTGCTATGGACTGTGCAACTACTTTCTGCTTCTTTGAATTCCGTCCAAATATACCAGTCCCCAAAGTACAACAATATCTACTCCTACTTTTGCAATCATCATTTCCAGCATAGCTTGCATCACTAAATACATACAACTCCACATTTTTCCTTCTTCCATACCATATCCCATGATTGACAGTATGCTTCACATACCTCAACACTCTTCTAGCATACAATGCATGATATCTCGAAGGATTATGATTGAAACCAGCTAAAATGTTCACAGCACATGCAATGTCTAGCCTTGATGCACATAAATACATTAAGGAGCCAATCATGCTTTTATAATAGGTTTCATCAAATTGCTCACCTGGTTAGGTAGCTTCTAACTTTAGCTGATGTTCCATTGGTGTTGTTATGCCACTATTGTCTTTTAAATTGAATTTTTCAATCAACTCCTCAGCATACTTCCTTTGATGAATGAAGATCCCATCCTCTCTTTGCTGTATTTCCAGTCCCAAGAAGTACCTCATCTCTCCTAAATCTGTCATTTGAAATTCTGATTTCATTGATTCCTTAAAGTCCTCCACAAGCTTATCTTCAGTGCCTATTACCAGCAAATCATCAACATATACTGAACATATCAATTTCCCTTCAACATAAGTCTTAACATAGAGTGTTGCTTCACTCTTGCTTCTCTTAAATCCACTTTGCATCAAGTACTTTTAATTCTTGAATACCAAGCTCTTGGAGTTTGTTTCAAGCCATACAATGCCTTTACTAACTTATACACCTTTTGCTCTTGTCCCTCCTTCACATAACCTTCAGGTTATTTCAAATACACTTCCTCATCTAACATCCCATTCAAAAATGTACTCTTCACATTCAACTGATGCACTTTCCACCCATTATTTGCTCCTAAGGCCAACAACAGCCTTACAGTGTCTAACCTTGCCACTGGAGCATAAGTTTCTGTATAATCAATCTCATGCTCTTGCTTATATCCCCTCACAACAAGTCTTGCTTTGTATTTGTTAATTGAACAATCCGGATTCAACTTTTACTTGTAAATCCACTTCGAATCCACAACTTTGGTTTTTGGACTAGGCAAATCCACCAACAGCCATGTTCCATTCTCTTCAATTGCCTTCATTTCTTCATCCATTGAGTTTTGCCACACTCCTTGCTTGATAGCTTGCTTGTATGAATTCAGTTCTGAACCTGCAGGTAAGGCACATTCAACAATTGTGAAGGCATCATCTATTTCTCTTTCATCTGCTACATTGTACCTGAAATCAAATATGGGGTTAGTTTCTCTATAAATGGAGGCCAGGTTTCTCTTTTTGTGGGCACTATCTGAGCTTAAGGTTCCATTTTCAGAACTTGATGATTTCTCCTCCTGAATTCTATCACTACCCAAATCATTGGAACTTTGTGGATTTAATTGAATTGTCTCCTCCGAAGATCCATCACCATCATCCTCTCCTATTGTCTCATCATCATTGACAGTATTCAGTGGAAGTTCAATCTCCTCTCTTCCAGAATTTTTATCAACTTGTTCTTCCCATTTTCATCCTTCATTCTCGTCAAATCTCATATCTCTGGATACTAGAATTTTTCCTGCTTCTGGATTGTAAATTCTATATCCTTTTGACTCTCCATTATATCCCATCATAACTCCTTTGATTGCTTTCTCATCTAACTTGGTTCTTTTAGCTTTAGGAATATGCATGTATGCTATGCATCCAAATATCCTCAAATGTTGCACCTTCGATTTCACTCCAAACCAGATTTCAATTGGAGTTTTTCCTTCCAATGATCTTGTCTTCAATCTATTTTGCAAATATATTGCTGTATAGCATGCTTCAGTCCAAAATTTCCTTGGTACTTTCATCCCAACCATCATAGATCTAGCCATCTCCACTATGCTCCTGTTCTTCCTCTCTGAAACTCCATTCTGCTGTGGTGAGTAAGCTACAGAAAATTGATGGAAAATCCCTTTTTTTCGAAGTATTTCTTCATCTCATTTGAAACATATTCTTCTCCCCTATCACTTCTCAAGCATCTCAATTTATTTCCACTTTGACTTTCAGCTTCAGCCCTCCATACTTTGAACAGCCTAAACACTTGATCTTTACTTTTCATAAAGTAAATCCATGAGTATCTTGATGCATCATCAATAAACTCTACATAATACTTACTCCCTCCAGCTGATAGTGTATCCATTGGTCCATATACATCAGTGTGCACCAATTGTAGCCTTTCTATAGCTCTCCAATCACTTGTGGGGAAAGGTAAGACATGGCTCTTTCCTTTGGTACAAGCTTCACATACACTCTTCAACTTGGTGCTTAATTAAGGCAATCCTACAACCAACTCCTTCTTCTGCATTTCAGTTATATAATCGAGGCTAGCATGTTTATACCTCCTGTGCCACAATTGTGTTAGTTCATTCATTGGTATTGCAGCAAATGCTCCTTCAACTTCTTCCATCTTCAATTTGAAAACTCTATTCACTATAGGTATTTTGTGTATCAGCTCACCTTCTTCATTAAAGATTCTGCACATCACTTCTTCAAAATGCACTTTGTACTTCTTCTCCAAAAGCTGGCCAACACTTATTAAATTTTGATCAAGATTGGGTATGTAATAGACTTCTTCAAGAATAGTGTTTCCAGCTTTTGTTCCCAACTTCACAGCCCTTTTCCATGTAATAGGTAATATCTCTCCATTTCCAATCTTAGCATCAGCATTAACTCTAGTATCCTTCTCTACAAATGCCTCCTTCTTTGTCATATGTTTGGAACAACCACTATCTATCAGTCATTCACATTTCTTCTCATTTTTCACTTCAGATTCACAAACTTTGTCTGCAGACTCCATTTCTAACTCTTGACAAACTTCTGCCACAAAAACACTCTCTTCGATTATGGTTTTCTTTGACTGATTTTTGGTTTGTGAAGGTCCAGGTTGGGTGCTTGACATGTTTGGTAGGTTGTTTTGAGAGTTTGAGTGAGTTTCAGATTGGGAATATGGCAAAGAATTAATCATTGAGCTTGTTCCTTAAGACTGTTAGCTTGATTGGCTAGACATTGGTGTTTGTATGGTTTGATGATGAGTTTGATATATCAGACCTGATTGAGATGAGTTTGGCTGTTTCATTTAAAGGTAATAACCATGGGGTTGAGGAATCAGAGAATGTTGGTTCAGGTGAGGTTGAAGTATATGTGACTAAGGTATTAAAAATGGAGTTGTGTAAGATTGATGTTCAAGGAATGTTTGGTGGTTTTCAGGTTTTCCAACAAGGTGTGCTTGGTGCATTTATGGTTCAGAAGAATGTTGGAAAGGTTGTGTTTAAACTGGTATCAAATTTGGTGAGGTTTTTGGTATTTGTAGAGGATGTATTGGAGGTGACTTGCCAAAGAGAGAGCTTTGAGGATTTTGCTATTCTTTCAACCATCTTTCATAATATACCCTTTTGGAGTGTCCTGCAAAAAATACATTCAACATTATCATTCCAATAACATTCTTCAGCTACATGATTATTCCTTCCGCAGAATTTGCAATATGCAAACATGCCCCATCTTGTTATTCTTGATCCACCTTACATTCGAGTGTCCTTGTTTCCAGAAAATTAGATAGTGTTTTGGAAGTTTGGGTAGGACAGTTGTAGAGAATATTGTGTTTGAGGATACATTTGGTACTATATATGGCTCGGATATGATTGAGGTTGAGGGTAGGAAGTCATTGATGAGGGGTTTGGTTATTGTTCAACTGATTTGGTAAATGCTGGTGTATTTGGACTTGTGCAGGTTTTGATTCAAGAGAGTTTTGGTTCAGACTTTGTGTATAGCTTGGTGGATTTTTTAGTGTCTTGAAACGTTCAGCTTTTAGTGCATACTCTTCCCCTTCCCTTCTATTCCCATGTCTCTCCTCATGCATTTCTAGAACATTGAAAACTTGCTCCAAGGTGACTGATTCTGGATCATTGCTAAATTTTCACTCCACTGGTGCTACACTTGCGTCAAACCTCAATGGCAATCTGCTGAGGAACTTGTCTACCAGCCTTTCTGTGCTTGTGTTCTCCCCAAATTCCTTCAGTTGTTGCACCAAACTCAAAAATCTAGACTTTGCTGATGACACACTTTCTTTATCTTTCATTGAGAAATTTTCAAAGCTTTTCATGATTCCTTGTTTCCTTAGCTTCAATGATTGAGCTGATCTCACATGTTCTATTTTCAGTGTGTCCCACAATTCTTTAGCACTCCTACAACTAGCATGCCTCAGCAAAATTGATTCATTTACCACAAATCTCAAGAAAATAAGTGCTCTGAAGTCTTTGTCTCTATCTTGGCTCAATCTTGTCAGATCTGCTTGAGTTGTGGTTCCAATATCTTCGGCTATTCCTTCAGTTACTACATTCCAGCAATCACTAATCCTGAAGCAGTCCTCCACTCGAAGGGCCCATGCTTTGTAGTTCTCACTGACTAACACCGGAATATTCACTTGAACATTTTGCAAGTTCATCAAGGAATGATTCATACCTGTCATAACTTTGATTGGTCCAGACTATGTGAACCTGGATTGCTCTGATACCACTCTTGAAGGTGCACTCTTGAAGGTTGAATAATGTACCTTCTACCAGCTGCTGTAGGACAAGCCTTTCAGGACCCTTGAAGACTTCCTGCAGACTCCCTTAAACACTGTTCACGCAGGCTGCAACAAGATTGAAGATTTTCCAACTACTGTACCTTGATTTGTATCAGAATGTTTCTTCAAAGTTGTAATAATATTTCCTCACTAGTTTATGAATGTATGGTTGTAGATTGGTTGTATTTGTGAAATTCTTGTCACTCTCATATGGAATCTGAATAACAACTTCCTATTTTAAGCTAAACTTCTATTTTTGAGTAATGTGCTACTTCAATCGAACTACTTTTAAAATGTTAACCTTCTGGAAAACTAAAAGAACACAGCAACAATTCTGGAAAAATGAAAACTTTTGTATTGATAGTTTTTTTCTCTCTTACTACTTGAAGAGAATGAAGATGAGCTTTATATTCGCTCTAAAGCATTCTGATACAATTTTGGAAAATAACTGAAAGATAAAACTAGACTAGTACAAGCATTTCCTCATTTGCCAAAACACAAAAGTAAACAATTTGTCTTTTTCCATAATTGAAACTAATCTCTTCAACAGCCAATTAATACTTCAGGAGACAAAATCCTGACATTGCAAGTCTGATTTTCAGGCATAAAAGTGAAATACATGATCTGCCAGCTGCACTTGATTTGTTTAACTCTAATAAATCTTGATTATGCAGATTAATCTTCATTGAATCAGTTTTGCTTGCTATTCTTCCTGCCCTGCATTTCTTCTTCTGTTCTGTTCTTCTTCAATATGCATTTTTTGAAGTCTTCTCAGCTACTTCTATCTTCTCTTCATCTTCCTTCTTGCATCGAATTTCATTCTTCAGGACTAGACCTTCATTCATTCGATCCATGTAACTCTGAATTATGCCAATTATCATCATTTTTAACTTCCATTTGCACTTTGAATCCTTTAGCTTCCCTTTCAGCCTTGTTTTCTTCCTTATCTTCGCTGACATTGCTAATTCCTCTACCAACTTCAATATTTTAGGCTGCACAAAACAATTCACTTCTACACCTTTTCCTCCTGCCCAAAACTCTTTCTAATTTCTCTACCTATCTTTCAACTACACCTTCTAGGGAATTGTTTTTCTTTCCTATTCTAGCTCTCATCCCTTACAGATGATGACAACCAGCCACCTTATCAGTATGGAATTCCCAGTCTTGCCCTCCCAAGCTCCCCTGTCCTCCCTCCCCGCCCCCTCTACTGCTCCCCAAACCTCACCCCCTTACCCCCGACGCTCACTCTCCTGATCCCTTGAAGAAGAGCTGAAAGCAGATTGTTGGAGACACTATTGATACCCATCTTTCCTATCTGCCCCCTAAGCAGCTCGAAGGGAAGCGCATTGTCTACCCTGAGATTGATGTTTTAAAAGATGGTGCCCGAAGCTGAGAGATGACACTAGTGGGTTTTTTCTTCGATCACCGACCCCCTTCCCACTCATTCACCACTGGGCACATCTGCAATGGAAAGGTAAGGGCCTTACGGATGCACTACTATCTGAAGACCATCTCATCTTAGTCAAGTTTTCCTCCAAAGCTGAAGCACACAAAATACTTGAGGAGGGACCTTGGCATTATGGTAATCATACTCTTTTCCTCCAGTAATGGCAACCTAGCCTCAATCTCCACACTATCAAGATGCATAATGTTCCTCTCTAGATCAACTTTCACTATATGCCCCTTGAATATTGGACTACCCAGGGACTTAGCTCTCTAGCTAGCTACATTCGCAAACTGATATGCTTTGACGAAACCACAGCCATGAAGAAGCGTGTAGGCTATGCGCAGATTTGTGTGAATGTGGAGTTATCACAGGACCTCCCAAATGCCATTCCTATCATGCGCCTGGATGAGGATCACAATCTCCGGGAGGATACTGTGGATATAACATACCATTGGAAGCCCTCGACGATGACCCATGGACAAATATGGAAAGCAACGGGGCGAGTATTCCAAACAGGTTCATACCATGAGTTGATGAATCTAAACCCTCCTAATCAGGATGTCGAGGCTCCCCTGGTCGCAGACATCTCTCCAGTGACAATCGAAATTCAAGCAAAACCACTGACCCTTGTGCTTACCCATGCTGACCCGGTACCTGCGGGCTCTCTAGCCACCACCTCGGGGGAGACTTGTAGCTCTCCTCCAGCTGACAATAATTGTGTGCTTCCCCCTCCTTAAACTCCTCCGCCTCCCGCTGATGACCATACTAGCTCCTTGGATGTTGGAGAACCTGTAGTGGTGGCTACCCAAACCTCTACCACACCTTCCCCGTGCCAAAAAGTGGCGAGAAGAAGCTCCCAGAGGAGCAAGAAAAAAACTTCCCGATTCACTCATTGATGTCCATCGTCGTATGGAATGTAAGAGGGTTAAACTGCCCAACAAAGCAAGCTGCTTTGAGGGATTTTGTCATGAGGTAAAAGCCTCACATTATCGGTCTCTTGGAAACCAAAATAAACCTAGACAAGGTTGACAAACTGTAGCTCCTTAGCCTGCAATGGACATTTATCTCCAACCATTCTCATCATATTTTGGGTCGAATTATTGTTCGTTATAATGAGGTTGTCGTCCGGATCGACGCCCTTCACACATCCGATCAGCTGATGCACCTTCGGGTTTTCTTTCTTCAGCAGCAGGTAACCATTATTATGTCTTTCATTTATGCTAGTAACCATGGATTTCAACACAGAGCTTTATGGATGGACCTACTGAATCTTAGAATTGGCATTACATCACCTTGGTTGCTATGGGGGGATTTTAATACTATGATGTATAGTTCTGAAGCTCAAGGCAATTGCCAACTCCAAAACTACTCTCCTGACCTTAAGGATTGTGTTGATCAACTTGGTATAGCTAACCTGAAACAAATGGGCTATACTTTCTCATGGACAAGCAAACAAACTTCTAGATGGTTCATTAAGAAAAAACTTGACAAAGCCCTTGTAAATGCTGCCTGGTTGACATAGTTTCTTGATAGCTTTGCTAACTTCACTGAGCCACTGTTTTCGGATCATACTCGTATCATCATCACTAAGCTTTTCCCGGCTGCACCACAAAGGTCACCCTTCCATTTTAATAATTATTTAGCACGTGATCCCAGGTTTACTGATGTATTTCGAAAGGGATCTGCGGTGGAGGTACGAGGGACCATGCAATACCGGTGTGTCCACAAACTTAAAGGTATTAAATCGGAACTCAAGGCTCTCCACTTTTCTACCTATCCAGATACGACTCATGCAGTCCATTCTGCCCGTCAAGAGCTGATCGCCAGCCAACAACAATGTGCTTTCTTCCCCTTGAATTTGCATATCCGAGACCAGAAGAAACAAGCCTACTTGAAATACATGAATGCGGTGCATGCCCACTCCTCCATTCTACAACAACGAGCGCGGGTAAACTGGTTGAAAGATGGTGACAAATGTACCAAATTTTTCTTTAACTCTGTCTTGGCTCGGTGAAATCAAAACCGCATGCACTTTATCACCTTACCTAATGGTAGACAACTCCATGACCTCAAAAACATGCAAAATGAAGCTGTTCGATATTACTCCAATTTACTTGGCACTTCTAGCTTGGCTTCTACCACTCCTGAAGAGCTATCTGGCATTATTACTACACGGCTCTCCATTGAGGAGGCTGCTTCCCTCACTAAAATGGTCGATGCTAAGGAGATCGAAGAGGTGTTATTTGCTATAAAAGACAGCAAAGCACCAGGTCCTGAGGGTTTGAATGCATGCTTCTACCAGAAATCATGGTCGACTACTAGACCATTTATCAAGGATGTTATCTATGAACTCTTCTCTAACGACCGGCTACTCAAAGAAATCAACAAATCGTTTTTGTGCCTAATTCCTAAATGCTCTGCTCCTGTGTATTTCAGTGACTATCGGCCGATTGCATGCTCCAATGTCCTCTACAAAATTATTTTGAAGATTCTGGCAAAGAGACTCATGAAAGTTCTCCCCTCCCTCATTAGTGATACCCAGGTGCGTTTGTTAGTAACAGACAAATTGGTGATAACATACTCATTGTTCAGGAGCTTCTGAAGGAATACAATAGACAACACTCCACGCCTAATTGTGCTATTAAAGTTGATTATCGGAAGGCTTTTGATAGTATTAGTTGGAAATTTCTTTGGGCCTTGCTAGAAGCACATGGCTTCCCGCATCTCTTTATCACTTGGCTTAAGGAATGCATCTCCACTGCCAGTTTCTTAGTGCTTATTAATGGTTGCCCCTCGGATTACTTCCATGCCACTCGAGGTTTACGTCAGGGTGACCCCCTGTCACCTTACCTGTTTATTCTATGTATGGAAGCATGAGCTCTCTTCTTAGGAAGGAAGTCCTGGCAAACACCAACTTCAGCTATCATTCCCGCACAAAGAAGGTGCAATTGACTCATCTCTCATTTGCGGATGATCTTCTCCTCTTTTGTGGAGCTAAGCTCGATTCCATCAATATCCTCATGCATGCCCTGCAGTGGTTCTCTACTCTCTCGGGATTAGAGATCAATCTCCAGAAGATTCGGTTTCTTCTCTCCCGTAGTGTGTTGCATCTGGAAGGAGCTATATCTCAGGCCACGGAATGGTGATGCAGACCCCCCCCCTTCTGATGCTCTATCTGGGGTTACCCATCTCCACTAAAAGGTTATGATATTATGAATGTCTTCCCTTTATAAAAAATACAGAAACGCCTGAATCCTTAGGTCAACAGATTTCTTTCTTATGCGGGCAAGCTCCAACTTATCAAATCCATTCTCAACTCCCTCTACTTATATTGGAGCTCCCATGTCTTTCTCTCCAAAGGTGTTATTAAAATAGTGGAGCGCATGTTCCAAAACTTCCTGTGGAACCACAGGGATGGAACGCAAGGCATTGCCAAGGTTAAATGTTTGGACATTTGTGTTCTGAAAACTGAAGGAGGCTTGGGCCTCACTCCCTTCAAGCTCACAAACCTCTCTCTCATACTTCGGATATTATGGTGGATCCTCCAAGACAAGCAATCCATTTGGATCCGTTGGATTCACTCTTACTTCCTCAAAGGAAGAAGTATATGGGAACTTCGGGTATGCCCCTCTCACTCTCATTTCCTAAACCAATTGATTCTCCTAAAGGACTCTATCCAACCCGACATCTCCTGCAAAATTGGGAATAGGGATTTGATCTCATTTTGGTTTGATAATTGGACTGGGGACGGATCCCTTCACCAACGCCAAACTTCTAATTCCACTCTCCTTTCCTTCCCCCTCAATATGAGGATGAATTACTTTATCAGGGACAACACTTGGGACTTTTCTGAATACCTCCGATCTCTTACACCCTCATACCTTCCTTCCAACAGCCCCGATATTCTTTTATGGAAGAACCGACCTCTTCACCAGTTGACAACCAAATGGATAATGGACTCTTTGAGGGTGCAGCTACCTCGTATGGATTGTAGCTCCATTGTTTGGCACCTATGTCTTCATCCCAAAGTGTCCTTTCTCTTCTGGTTAATTGTCAGGAATCGACTTAACACTGCTGATTGGCTGTCCTTTGTTGACCTGGCCCAATCCTGCCCTTTTTGTTCACTGCATGTTGAATCACACAATCACTATTCTTTTTATGCCCCATGGCTCTATAGGTTTGGACACAAGTTCGGTCTTTTGTGGCTGGAATTTGTCTGACAACTCTCTTGATGGTGCCCTTCACTACCTCACATCAACTGCAACTCTTCTAACTACTACGTGGGAGACCTTCACCGTTGCTTTGGGGTTGACAATTCGAACCATCTGGCACGAGTGAAATGTGAGAAGATTTCAGGATAAGTGCCGCACATGGGAACAACTAATGGTGGAAACCACTAGAAGAGTTCAGGAGATCCTTTTACTGTCCACTCATGCACTAACTTAACAGTCCTCCCTCGCAAGTTTACTACTACTAGCTGTTCATTGATCTTGCTTTGTGTTTTATTCACTGATCTTATTGTGTGAATGGGTTGGCCCTTAGACATCCTGTCCTTTTTCATTTCACTTAGTAATTTAATTCAATTTTTCTTTAAAAAAAAAGGTTAGAGACTTCACTTGAAATTGTGGAAAAAGGGATATAATATTCTAGCTGAAATTAAGCTGTATGTATATTTGAAGCAAATGCGCCCACTAGAAATGCTAGTAACTTCAAAGAAGTGTGCATCGGAGATGAAACCTAATGAGCATAATAATCCAGATGTAAATAGACAGGCATACCGTTGAGTCTACAGAAAATTAATTTCTCAACTCCAACAATAAGTTGATGTCTAATCAGTTGGATTTTAGTTTTAATAATATAATTATTTAAATGTATTCTTTATTATATATATTCGTTTAATTAATTAAGATAAGTGCACTAATAAATTACGATAAGATTGTACACTACAACAAACAGCGTATTTAGCAGCGATGTCAATCGTCGCTAAAGAAGGGAAAATCGTCGCAATGAGTAATGTACGACGATTTCATTTCGTCACCCAAATCGTCGTCAAATTCTGGTAGCAAAATAACATCAGCGATGTTTAACAGAAGTCGTCGCGAAAATATTTTTGCGACAAACAAATTTCGTCAAAAAAATTATTACCGACGATTAATAAAAACATCGGTAATAGTTTTACGCTAGGTTTATGTTACGTAGATAAAAGTCTTTTCTCACGAAACCTTATATGTCGGTGTTTATTTTTAGTAACGATTTTGTTTTGGTAGCAAAAAACTTTTAGCTACTAATTTATCCTGTAGGCAATGTTTTTAGAGATGTTTTTGAAACATAAGTAAAAATCTTTTGTGATGAAGTATTTTTAGTTGCTAAAATGGTTTAGTGAAGATTTGTTTTTGTAGCAAAAAAGATTTAGCTATGAAATATCTGTTGTAGCAAAACTTTTTACCGACGTTTTTCATACGTAGTGAATTAGTTTTTGTGACAAATTTGTTGGATCGCGTATGACCCAAGTATTCACAATACGCTGCGGAAAAGACCATAACACAACACAATCTATAACCGAAAACATATAGGATGCGCAAAAATACCTTGTTTTGACA
>JANZXR010000006.1:5176876-5202182 GCA_027575705.1 Erythroxylum echinodendron | reverse complement strand
GAATGTCTTCATTCTTAGAAATTAAGCACTGTGTTTTTGAAATTAAGCATGCATTAGTTCCACAAAATCATAACCATGTTACTGTAGTCAAGTTACTACTCTCAAAACAAATCATCTCATGGCCATACCTGTGCAAATTGGTTATGATTATCAAAGGGAAAAGACGGTATAACATCATCTACAACTTGAACTTGGGCGTCATAAACCAGCCAACAATTGGAACTCAAAAGCTGAAGCAAAGAATCATACTTCTGTGTCTTAGTTGCACTCTGTGGCTTTAGCTTACTGAAGGGTGATCCAACAAAAACCCCGTACTGCCCTGTCCTAGTTCAAAGAGAGGGTCAAATACTGTGAGAGAGAGACAATGCTTAATTTTAAAATTCCAAACTGGGAAAAAAATCTTGTAAAAGATACAACAGAGTCGTGCATCAAAACACATATGTTCTAGTAAGACAGCAAGTCCAACAAGCTAAGCAGTATCTATTCATGATTGCCTCCCACTTCCAAGCAATTGAATTTGAAGTTTTACTGAGTAACCTATATTTTCCAAGGTGCCCTCATTGACAAAGCTACCACATTTTGCTTGTTTGGAAGACTAAGAAGAAGACTAAGAAGAAAAGAGGTCAAACAAATTCCCACCAATTGGAATGTGCCAAGAATGCTTTAAGATGATTTAACTTGTGAGTACTCACCAATATTCAATCTAACTTCTTACCTGAATATTCTATGCCTACATCAGTTTTCTTCTTTTTTATGTCGAAGATGATTTTATGGTTTCTTCAATTTTAGTTCCAAGAGACTCCGAGCAAATAAACATTTGACGGAAGAGAAAGGAATATATCTTTACATAAATTTCATCAGATACAAGCCCTTTATATACACAAAGATGGAACTCAAAAACCCAAAAAAATATAAACGGAGTTGGAAACCATCAGCAAATAAGACACTCCAAAGGAGCGTACAAGAATTAGACCATCAACAAATAAGACACTCCAAAGGAGCGTACAAGAATTAGCATACTTCAATAGCACCATTCCAGTAAGAAAAGAACAAGAACACAAATTTCACATAGCCATTCTAGTAAGAGCGTGTAAGAAGATAGTTCACATAATTTCTCTAATTTCAGCCACAAGTCTGCCTTTTACATTTTTTGACACAAAGAATCATGCCTCTAAGGTGCGTCGTCTAGTCGTCTAGTCTGTTGGTGCATCGGAGAAGGCGATCTGGTCTGCTGGTGCGTGGGAGAAGAGGAGCAAAGGAGAAGAGGTCGGCTGCTGTGATAGGGTTAAGAAGTTGTGGGTATTCTTGGGTTTCTAATGTTAAAAACGAAGCCAACAACCTTTCAATTTCAATTCATGTGGTTTATCGCATGAATTCAATTTACAAAGAGAGGTGGGTTTAAACCCACACATGAATTGAATTCATGCCAAGAAGATTGTTCCAAATAAATGAATTGAATTCAATTACAAGTTTGAATTCAATTCCTTATGTTCCAAACAGGGTGTTAATGATAGCTTCGGATATGAGTAACTTTACGGTAACTACGAATGAATAACCAGCTACACATTATGCTTATGAGTAATCGATTGCACATTTTGGTAACATCTTTTTATCTGTTTCGTGTCGTTGTTAAGAAAAAATAAGGACCATAAGAGCATTATAGTTTGTGGAAATAAGAGTATTAAGACTTCAGGAGAGTTTTGAATGTCCTTGTCATAATTAAAAGTTTGAGTATGTCTGTAAGTTCGAAAAACATTTCATGTCTACCTGTTATTATTATGGATCAAATTCTTTGTACCCACTAATAAGTACTAACTCTATTTTACACGATTTCATGCATACATTTTTTTAAATAAGATAACACAGAACAGAGTTGGTATTTATAGAAGATTTCGTTCCCTATTATTATAAAACAGGTTGAAAGATGGGAATATAATTAAAGACAAATTGCACAAGCCCCAGGACGAAGCTTCCTCCTTGTTCCCGTTCGTAATATACTATATACTATCCTCTTCATTGTTTTACTTTTGTGGTCCAAATTCTCAGTTGAAATGCCTATTCTTGGTTTTGCAAATTATAGTTGTCCATGGTTTACAACGATACCAAGTCTTCTTTGTTCACTGCTTCGTGCTCGTCATTTGATGATCGATACTGCCCACATGCATCAATTTTCTGGATTTTTTAGACTATAATATCTGGCTGTCGATTCCCAAACAATCCCTTTTTCTCCGATCTTTCTGCATGAATGCTAACGTCGATGATGACGCTCCAAGAAGAGTATTCAACGCAAGCCAAGCTCGAGTTGACATGCTCCGACTTGAAAACGCTCCTTCAGATCTCCACCAAGATGAAAGATAGCTTAGGAAATATGGGAAAAAGATTTCAGTTTATCGATGAAAGGCTATCAACAGCATCGAGAAGACTAACTCCTTTGTATTCTATGGCTATGGTCAACAGAGCCCTAGAAACCAGAATCAAAAGAGCTGTGTCTCCAGCTCTTCTGGTATTAGATAGTTTTAAGATGTCTGAGTCTCTTCAACACAAGCTTCTTCAAGTTTCCAACAAATTACCTGACCAAGAAACCCCAGAAAAACGACTCAAACACTTGCTTAAATATGTTGATTGTGCTGATAAACTGAACGCAGTCATAAACTCTGTTAGTCGTGATGGTGGACAAGTGATTCAGAAGTTACAAGAGGTGGTAGAGTTTTTGAGCAGGACTAAAGCCGCTGATCACTTTAGAACGTATAGGCTGAGAGAGACTATGCTCACGCTCAAAGCTCTCTATGACACGGAGGTTAGTGCCATGAAATTCAATGGGTTGCTCGACGAGGCTTTGCTGAATTTACAAGACGAGTATGAGTTCCGATTGCAGCAATTAAGACACGAAAATATTGGCGAGGTCGATGAAGGCGAAACAGGTTCTCTTGATCTGGGTTCGGAGTTGGAGATTGAACTTCTTAGAAGAATTTCTGAAACACTAGCTTCTAACAATTGCTTGGATATATGTATCGATATCTTTGTCAAGGTATGTCACAACTATATATATACATGACATTTGAGGTATGCATTTAACTTGGATCATATTGTCTCTTATAATTCTGCTTTACGTACACTAAAGATTTAAAAAAAAAGAGTTATGAAATTCTATATGTATGTGCCATGCTGCCAGGTATTTCTCAGAACATTAAAAGACTGCTCAGAATCTAATCTTTGTTCTGGTTAAAATAGGTGAGGTACAGAAGAGCAGCAAAGGCTTTAATGCGGCTAAACCCTGACTACCTGAGAACGTATACCCCTGCAGAAATTGATGAAATGGAGTGGGAGACCTTGGAGACAGTCATAAGCCGTTCGATCCAGCATTTTGAACTGGCGGTAAAAAAGATTATCGTGTCCGAAAAGAGACTCTGCAACCAACTTCTAAGAGGAATCATGGGAGGAGCTGTCTGGTTGGAATGCTTCATCAAGATTGCAGATAAAATAATGGCAGTCTTCTTTCGATTCGGGGAAGGTGTAGCGAGGAGTAACAAAGAGCCACATAAGCTTTTCAAGCTTTTAGACTTGTTTGATTCCCTGGAAAAGCTTAAAACAGAGTTCGTGGAGATTTTTGAAGGTGAAGCTGGTGCTGATATTTGTACAAGATTCAGAGAACTGGGAAAACTCCTCGTACATGCTTCAAGCAAAGTCTTTTGGGAATTTGGTTTCCAAATTGAAGGCAATTCATATTGTTACGCTCCACAGCAAGACGGGTCTGTCCCGAAACTCGTAAGATATGCCATTAACTATCTAAAGTACCTTGCCACTGAAATTTACAGTGCGCCTATGGCCAAAATTTTACGGACGGAACAAATATGGAAAGCTGGAGCTCTATCGAAACAGAAATCAGATGATAATTTGCTTTTAGAAGCTGTCACCAATGTCATAGAAGCTCTTCAAAGAAATGTTGAAGCGGAAAGATCGAGCTACAAGGACAAAGTTCTGGCTCATGTATTTGCCATGAATACATACTGGTACATTTACATCAGAACAAAAAACACGGAACTTGGGAAGCTGTTGGGAGAGGATTACATGAAAAGGAAGTACAAGATTGTTGCGGAGGAAGCAGCGTACATGTACCAAAAGCAAGCTTGGGGACCTCTTGTAAGATTGTTAGAAAAAGATGTAAAGAGACAGGGCTATAACAGTGAGGCCGTGGCTGCTCTGATAAACCGCAAGCTCCATTCTTTCCTGAAAAGTTTCGATGACATAACAGAGAGGCATGGTAAGTGGTATGCCATTCCTGATATCGATCTTAGAGATCAAATCAGACAAGCGATCATCAAATTAGTGGTTACTGCATACGTTGAGTTTTTGGAGGCATATCCAAATCTGTTACAAGCTAAGTCCTACGTTAGTCCTGAGTCAATCCAAGGTCTCCTTGTTCATATCTTCGATGGAGATGATGGAAAGATGAAGCAGCGTGTTTCGAAGGGTCCGACACGTGCGCGACCTTCCATCTCTATGGAAAATGTTGTCCAGGAATTTCGCAAGTCTCGATCGAAAAACGGTGGTCGATACATTTTCATTTGATTCTTCCACTTCTCAGTACATGCAATTATTGGCTAAGCCTCGAGTACAGAGTTCCTGTTGCCTGCATGTAATAATTATGGCTTAGCATGGCTAAACGGACAGAACATGTACAAATGTAACCTAACGTGTTTTCGTCAAATTATTTCGATGACCATGTTGTTAGAAAGATACCATCAAAGCATGCGTGCTCATAAGGTTCGACCAATAAATATAAATTTAGGAATTGCAACATGCCAAAACTAGGGAAAATAAACTATATGTGTGCGAAAAGAAGAAAACAGGCATTATATTTGAACTTTGGGCTTGCGTTTTTGCCCTCGGGGGTTGGAGCCAGACATTTCTCACCCTGGGCTTGGGGTTGCCTGGTGTCATCTCAGAGATCTCATAATGTCGAATGCGGCATTTTCAGGGTCCGATCCAATCCAAGTACGAGCTAACCTCAAAGCTCAACAGCCTAATAAGCTTCGAAGCTTCCACATCTCTCTTCGCTGACGAAGAATAACTTCCGGAAGTATCAGTCCCTTCCTTCTATTGAAGAACACGTGCATCTCAGAAAAATCCTAAATTCTATTTGCAGCATTGAGTTTGGAAAAATGGGTTCGATGGATTGTTTTTCCTTCTCTGATTTCCCTGAAGACGTCCAGCTCTCTATCCTTTCCTTGCTCAACCCTTCCGACATAGCCAGCTTTGCTTGCACTTCAAAACGTTTCGTTTCTCTCTGCCAAAACGAGACCAGCAAACTCTGGTTCGCTCTCTGCGACAGGCGGTGGGGGTCCAAGACAGAAATCAACAGATGGGCAAACGGTAAAATCTCCTACAAGCTCATGTATAAGATTCTCAACAAGTGGGAGCATCTGATTGGCTTCTGGCGCCGTTGCGGTCAAGGTCAGCAGAATGCAGTAAATCCTCCGTCGTTAATTTTCTTGGAGTGGGGCTCTTCGTTCCTCTCCGGCTCCAGGGTCTCTCCGTCCCATGACGGCACCTACAACGTGATCAAGGCGCCGTTTTTATTCATGACCATTTCCGCGGAGGGTCAGATTGTAAATTATGTAGATCCCGATGGACAAAATGACGGTGATTTGATTCCGGTGAATGTTAATTTCATCGGTGACGTACATTTTAGTGTGGAGGAGAATGCATACAGAAATCTTGACGATGATGATGTGATCAACGAAAGTAGGCCCCTTAATGGTGTACCGGAGACGTCAGAGATGTATCAGTTCTATGCTAATCGGATGAGTCCTGGTACAGCAGATAGATCCTTTAGGAGGCAGAGAAGGAGAGACGAAGGAAGAAAGAGATGGGAAACAGAGCATTTCTTGAAGATTGTTGATTGCTCCCCAACACCGTCACGACCGCTCCAGGGTTTGTGGAAGGTTGGTGGTAATTTTTAGTTTATGGTTTATTAATTATGATAGTTATGTCCTTTGAAATTAGGATCATGTTTTGCAATTTGTTCTGTTATTGGCATAATGAAGTCGTGATGTTCTTCTTTCTCGTCAAATTACATTGCTTTAGAGTAAACAAGGTGCGACACAGTTTGATTCATAGTCTCTTGCAGGGGCTTTGTGATGAAATGAAAATGGAATTCTATCTTGTGGCGTATGATGGGATTGGCATCTCTTGTCGGAGGGTAGGAGACTTATCTGAGCGGCTTTCCAGTTTTTCTCCGGTGTTTTGGACATCAAATCATACTCTAATAGAACCTCCATTTTCTCGTGAGGAGCAAAACATATACGATTCTCGGATACATTTCCGCCCATCTGAAATCGGAGACGACTTGCAATGGGACGGCTCTTTTGTAGGTGATGTTGTCTCGCGCATTATGTACATTAATTCGAGTTATGATTTGGTAATTCCGGGCTTGGCAGATACATCTGCAAACCCTTGGCGTGTTGAAGGAAGGATTTGGCTGTATAAAAATGGGACTTTTGGATTTGGGTTTCTTAGGGATAATTTTATTGTAGATCTGAAGCATATTGCTCAAAATAATTGTCTTCTTGATGCTATATAGTCTTCTGGTGATCGAAAACCTTTGGGATTTTAGATGTACAAATAGATCCGTAGTTAGATGCCACATTGCTCAATGGCACTTTCATTACAATCTTCTAAAAATTTAATTATTATAGCTTTATTAGAGTTGATGTTTTGCCACAACATCCATCATTTCTCTGCGTGAATTGCTTTGTGGTGGCATTGGACTTTTTCATCAATGAGAAAGCATGAAGATGTTGTAATTTTGATGCGTGTCTTGGTAAAGAATTGTTTGCGTTTGATAGCTCTGTTTTAATGCACAGTGTTTACAGATTTAACTTAGAATGCCTTCCTCTGTTTCGTACTCAGAGGCTTAATGCTATACAAGGAGCTGGTTTCTTTTTTTCTTTTTTTTTTTTCAGTAGTTGATTGCAGATGGCAAATGAGGTGCTGGTTGAGTAACAATTTTTCAATATGGTCACGATATCCCTGTTTAGAGTTCTTGCATTGATGGCTGAATTCGATTTGTGTTTTACCAACGTGAATCTTGATCTGCCTGAGTGTCTTCAGTCTCATGTTTTACACGAAAGTTATTATACATTTTGCCATATGGGTTTAGGCTGTGTTATTGTCACCGTAGGCATAGCCTGCCGTCATGTCAGTTAAATGCTTCTCCTCAAGGTTTTGGCAGAATGTTTCTGTCGAACACTTCCGAATTCATGAAAATAATGTTTATAAATTGCATTTGTAAAATCGTCGTATTCATGATGAATCAAAAGGAAGTGAAAAAATAAGCCGACTTGTTAGGTTTCGCAAGTATCCTGATGAATATGTCTTTTTGCTTTCAAGAGACGAACTGGTGGCTACGGAAGCCCAGATATGGAGGTAAAAAGATGCTGCCATAAACATGAAACAGAATTTCATAAAACGCAATTTACGTCTCACACCTTAAGCTGTTGTCACATGATTACAATCAAACAGGGGTAGGTCTTCGATTCTTCATATATATTTGAGCATTGTAGTAACAAGTAAAACCAACCAAAACCAACACACGGCAATATCAAGTATGAAGAATTTCGTCTGTCTTATTAGCATAAGCCATTTGGACTGACTGCTGGACAGAAATGGAGAAACCATGACGAGCAATAGGAATAGGGAGGCAGGAAAATACAACAATGCAGATTATGACTCAGCAGCAACTTCCCTTCCATTGGTCTTACTATTTGTTTCCCTCTCTCCATCACCCTCGAGTTGGCTCAAGTTACCCTTCTCCTTTATGAGTTGGTTGTGGTGGTGTTTGCAGTAGAGACGGCCCTCATGTGCAATGTAGTTCGACGGGCTAATTGTACATCCTCCGTGAATGCATTTGAAGCAGCTCTTGTGGTAAGGAGTTCCATTCACTGTAACCTTTAGAGCAGAATGAGTGTGAGAGATTAGTGTCCCGATCACATACACACACAAAAAAAAAGCACTAGAGTGATTGTGTTTCAAATTTTATGGACGTTACCTTTTCGGTTGGATACACAGTGTTCTTACATCCAAAACATTTGTCTCTGGTTCCAGCAAACATGTTTGACACTTTAGCTGCTGTAGTTTTCTGTTTGAAGCATCAGAAATCAGAATTAGAGATAGGCCTCTAAAACTCATCCACTGGATATGGGCGTGATAATTTACCTCAGTATCAAGAGGTTTTTCTGGTTTTGCAATTTTTGGAGTGCCTGAAAAGCAAAACTCAAATGGACTTATGTCAGATTGAGTTGGTGGATGAGGAAAATCTAAGGTAGGTAAGTATTGTATGAACGAACTTTTCTCTTACCCTCGAAACTTTTATCAAGACTTCCAGTTCTTTTGAAGAGCTGATCAAAATGTGGCCTGCAGTAGAGTACACCTTCAAAGGAATTGTAGTTGCCAAGCTGCACATAGATCATCAGTCTCAATCTAATTGACTGAAATAAAGATTTACAACGCTCCCATTCCGAACACAAATTGAATGTCTATAAAATATAAAGTTTGCAAGAACATTTCCATTGGAATGGGATGCTTCGAGTTGACCGTCCTGGTCAAGAAGCTTCTATGACTCAGAACTCACAAAAGCTAATGAGATTCAGATTTGAAAATAGAAAAGTAACTTTAAATTCCCAGAGAGTGAATGAAGTTACATAGGAATCTATAGTTTCAGGAGGGAGGATCTAATCTTTTAGTAACTTTCCAGGATCTAATTTCATCATCAAACAAGAATCTCAAACTTAATTGATAGTACAAAGCATGATTTGAATCCTAGCAATACAAGGTTCAAGATTACTATTACTTATCCGAACTTGGAGAAAAGATACATGCAGTGGGATGAAGTTGTATAGGTCTATGCTTATCAAAAGTATAGAACTAAAAGGATCTACACATAGTCAGTTACGAATCTCGTATCTCACATGACAATAGACAATGGCGTACCTTGAGGGTTCCTTTGCAGTGATGGCACCGAAAACAGGCCTTATGGTAAATACGATTGTCAGCTGTTAACTTGTCCACAAGATAGACGGTCTTGTCACAAGCCATGCACTTCTGGGTAGTTCCTGCAAATGCCATGGTTTCAAAGGAATCTCTCTTCCTTTGTCTCTCTGGAGATGTACCAACTACAACTAGAAGGAACTGAGAAATGAAGATAAGGAATAGGGAGATGATAGCAAGAGAAAAATGTGAGCTGCTGGGGATTGCGGAGACACAAAGCAGAGTCTGAATTATTAAAGTTTAGTGGCAACTTTCAATCATTTCATTCCAGCTTTGAAGCGCCCACCTAACGCTGTCTCGTTAGGTATTTTATCCGTTTCCTAAGTACATAGATTAGTGAAATGTTCATTGTTTCAAGCCGGGGTTTAATTACTCGTACATGTTTGTAACATTAATTTACATGGGAAAGTTTCGCCTTTCTAGGTGTAATGTCTAATCATGGAGATCCCTTCTGGCTTTAATTACATCTCGCAAGTGATCATTTCTGATGAGATTTCTGACCTATTTTCACATTTCTTCCAGGAGTGTCGGACTGGTTACGGATGAAATACGTAGAATTTGCGAACATGCAATGCCAAGGTTTCAAGCAGGCACCTCTGGTAGCGAAGCCTACTTAACCGATTTTATTGAAGCATGGACATTGGATGCCACTAGTCTTATGGAAATAAGGACCACAAAGCTATAGATTCTAGACGATTTAAATTGAAAATGGGGACCATGTCTTGGGTAACAGATATTTTTTGAAGCTTATCCTACCTCAGGAACTCAGTGACAAACTCATCTCTCTAAACCAGATCATAGCATTTGGGTATTTAAGGACCTATAAATATCTATGCCTCCATGTCCGTCGTGTCTTAATTTCATCTTTTTGTACCATTGAACAAAGTTTAGAAATATATCGGTAAGTTTTGGTTGCAAATGATAATAGGATTTATAATAAATATAATAAGAAATGAAAATAGATATAATTATTATAATTATGATAGTTAGCTAGAACAAATCAATGATTATAATTATATAGTTGATTTGTTAAAAATCTTATTTCCTAACTTGTGAAATAGCTTGCTCCTAATAGAAAAAGCTTGAGACTGTTATCGATGTAGACCGGAGGTGGCTTAAAGATGTTGTCGGGATGGAGTCAAGATGCATCAATTCACCGGTGTTGCTTGAGGGAGAGAGAGTGTCGTAAAAAAAAGAAGGAAAATGCAGAGAAATTTTGGAGAAAAATAGCACGTCTTTTTTTTTATTTTATTGTAATGACTTCCATTCTTCTCGTAATCGAAGGTACGTAGCATTGTTCCAAAAGTTTATATACAAATTCTGGTCATCAAATTATAATATATTATCAAGCATTTTTTTTAATTCGTTATCCTTTTCTTTTTTCTTATATTAACTAAGCATCCTCACTGTAATATACTTGCTTCAGGGAACAGTGGGGAGGCAAGGGCCAAGAACTTGGGCCGATGTAGCTTGCTCGTTATGGTTTATGTGGACTTATGGTCTTGTTAGGTAATGACGAGTGATGGGTTAAACTGGGGTCCCCCGGATCTAGTCCCTTCCAGGTGTAACGAGGCTATGTAGCGTATGGCATGTTCTAACGGTGTTCTAAGTAGAAGTATGTATTGAGTCACAACAAAAACAGGTGGACCGCTCATTTTAACTGATGATCAACAGCCAGTATAACATTATTTCAAATGATGTTCTATAAAACTTTAAGAGAGTTCAGTCTGAACTGGTCATCTTCTCAAGTGATGTGATTTTTGCGTTTGACTGCCAGCTGTCCCAGTTCGATTATTGGACACCCTTACCGCTTTTCTCAGTTTGTTTTCTCTTTGTCAACAACTATACCTGCGCTTAGACACATAGGCTTCATTCTTTCGAATGACACGGAGACTAAAATCAACAAAATATTTATTTGCGTTAAACGTCAACAGGGCATTTGGTCTAGTGGTATGATTCTCGCTTTGGGTGCGAGAGGTCCCGAGTTCGATTCTCGGAATGCCCCATTTTAATTCTCATTTTCATACTCCGGTTCTCTTTGACAAGTAATAATATTATAGTAGGCGTTGAGGTTCATTTTATGACACACTATGATTAGCAATTAAATGTTCGAAGTGTATCGCGCGAGAGAAGCACAGCTCACAAAGCTATGTTCTTCGTATTTCTACAAGGATGGAATCTGAGCCATGAATCCAAGATTAATGTTTTTATCTTGGAAGTTTAGTCTCAGGTCAGCTTTGGATGTCACAAGATCGGTTTCAATGAAAAATCGACAAAGTTGTTATGGAACTGTTTTTCTTCTTATAGATTTGTCGTTAAATAGTCCGAAGACTTGGAGGATGTTAAACAATTTAGAGATTGGCTGAATAAGTGAGTGAAAAATGGACGCTTCTATGGTTGTGATCCACGCAAGGCATAATTAATATTAGTCGGTTTTCAAATGTCAATCCTGATACAGCGTATTCCTGATGGCGTCGTCATTTTTGGATAGACACAGCTAAGTCTAGCTAATTAAAAGCAAATGTACCTATACAATTTCTGAAAATGATAAACGATCTGACCTTGTCTTCCTGCTGCCTCAGGCTTATCTGGCATCTTCATCATACCCTGTGAGCGGTAAGAAAACCAGTTCTTTGACAAAAACTTGGAATAAAGAAAATATAAAATATTAAGGTTGACTTGGACTTCCAATGCTTGTTAGTCAAAGTATTAGAAAGTAGAAACGAAATATGTTAATATCTCCCAAACATTGGTGCTGTACAATGTCGATATGATCATAATTGCACCTGCTACTTGACTCTTGACGGGTGTACGTGGATATGTTTTCCTGCAAAGAAGCTTGTCCTCAGGATTGGATAGGGGGACCACTTCTTCTAGACGAATAGAATTAGAAACGAAAAGGGAGTTTTAGATGGAAGAGTAATTTGTCAGGATTGTTCATTTGGTTGGATACATTCGAAAACCTGACTTGTCTCTCTTTCTTTCCTTCTCAAGTCACACTATAAGCCTAACTCGAGACCGCAAAACTAATCTTCCTAACTTAAGAAACATGAAGTAGCGACAAACTTAAGGAAAAATGCAACTTCAAGTAATTAGAAAATCAGGCAATGTAAGTCGTTCAACTTTGTCCTTTTTGGCCTATTATTTCCTTCTAGAAGAACAGACTAAAGATGATGATGTTTACGCAAGGTACTCATGAATTGTAACCACTTGTTTCCTTCCCTGTCTGATCTGAATATCGGGTCGTGATAGTTGGAAGGCGAAACGAACCACATTTATTATTAATGCAAGTAAATGCAAATTGATGTGGAGAAAATGTATAGAATACAGCATTAAAGAGAGACTCTCCTACGGTCTATTCGAAAACAACATAGTTTAAACATTATAATAAACAAGAAAACGGTGATGTTGGGACAATTGAAACCGTTGAGTCGACATCGTTTATGTAATTGGGGTAAACATAATTACATAAACTGTTTAACTTCAGTAACGAATATACTCTATGTTTGCTATACATAAAATTTTCAGAATTCTCTAATTTTTTGGTTTTCTCTATTGGATGGTGCACTGTTATATAGTTTCAGAATACTTGCATGTTAAGTACAGCTTCTATATTAAATGATCTTCCATTCGTAAAACTTACATGACATAACCTTCCATTTCCCATAGTCTACACAAACGAGTATAAATCAGGACGAATCAAAAGAGAAAAATGTAAATATATATTTTCTTGCCACTGAGATTGAGGTGAATGGATATACTGATTGAATTGCAGATGATGGAAGCACTTCCTGTTACTTGGAATTCAAGCAAGTTTGTTTAATACTACGGTATGAAATGACATTAGGGATGACGCCTATGACAATTCAAGGAGATCTAATTGCTTACGTACATATAATATGGATGGAGACAATTATCTTCTTATCTAAGATCTAGAACCGCAATTTTATCTATTGGAAGCCAAGATTTGTTGCTTTAACACAACAACTCAATAAAAGCATTTGACTGGATGAAGATAAACGCAACCAATCCATAAATGCATGTGTATATCCAGACCATTTGCCGCCGTATATTTTTATCAGCAATTTTTTATTACAATTAATTCACAATGATTAAGAATTTAAGACACTAAAGTTTGAACATTACATCGTAGTAGCCTCTATGGATTTGTTTTTATCAAGAACTAAGACCAGAAGCAAAGTCGTAATCGTTGCTTGTTCCAAGAATCTTATATAAATCACATGTAGCAATCACAAACAAGATTTTACCAACTATAGTTATCATATGACGCTTTCCTTTCTTTTAATTTTTTCCCCGATGAAAGTTTAAGATTATCTCTAGCTAATAGTCATCTACCATCTTCCACACAATTACCCTTTTCCTTACGATCGAGACACTCGAATGAACTAGCAAAACTATAAAGAAATGTGTACTAAATAGAAAACAATGGATGATACTAATTAATAGTATAAAAAATGATTTACTATTTCTATTTCAAATTTCGTTAAAAATTTACTCTTGCTTTACCGTAGAGATAAAAATATGAAAATCATGTATTACCAACTGCATAAATTTCGTATTAATCTTTTTATTTCTCTTTATTTATTTTATATTTTAATTAACTACCTTTTTTGAAGTGTTTTTAATCAATTTGTATCAACTAAATAAGAAGTTAGAAATTCAAATAAGAAAAAGAAGTTTGGTTCTCTAAACATATTTATTGCTAAATATTGCATTCTTTAGTTACATAAGAAATCATATCTTTTTGTATCATCTTAATTAAAAAAAATCAAGTCACTAAATTTCTACTCTACCCTTTTTTTTAATAATATTATGTCAATTTTGAAAATAATGATATGACTTTTTCATTAACTTGTTAATCTTTATATATAATTCGTACATCATAACAAAGTCCCAAAATAAGGTAAAAGTTCTAAAATCAATAAATACAAAAATAGTTTACATGTACGAATATACAGAGATATTCTAACACTCCCCCTCAAGTTAGTATATGAAGATTTCGAATGCCCAACTTATAAAGGATGTATTAAAATTGAGAACAACCAAGAGCCTTTATGAAGGTATCAACCAATAGTTTGGTAGTGCATACATAGGAAGTAACAATGTGATCCTCTTTGAGTTCGTCCTAAACAAAATGACAATCCATCTCAATATATTTAGTTCGCTCATAAAAAATGAGTTAGCAGAGATGTGCAACGCTACTTGATTATGACAATAAAGTCTCATTGGTCTTTTATGCACTAAATCTAGAGATAACAAAAATCCTTTTAACCAATTAAGCTCACTCTTTGCTATAGCCATAAACTGATACTCGATCTTTTTAGACGATCGAGACATTATTGTTTGTTTCTTGTTTTTCCAAAAGATGAGTGACTGACCTAGTAATGTAAAATAACCTCTTAAAGAACTCTTGGTCAAATGATTGTAGATCATTGTTAGACTGAAGAAAAATACCTTGACCAAGATTGTCTTTAAAGTATTGCACTACTCTCCAAGTCACATCCCAATGCTCTTCTAGGTTTTGCACAAATTATGCCAATATATGTACATAATAACTAAGCCTAAGCCTAGTGATAGTCAAATATATACGATGACCCATAAGATGATGGTATTGATTTGAATTGGTCACCAACTTCCCATCAGCCTTTGTCAATTGATGGTTCAATTCAGTCATAATTGGAGTAGGTCGTGCCCTAAGTAGACCACACTTTACAATCAAGAAAGTATTTGTGTTGACACAAGAATATCCCTTGTGGTTCGCAGGCAATTTCAATCCTTAAAAAATAACGAAGTGCTCTTAAATCCTTCATGTAAAATCATCAACATAGATAATCTTTAAACTTAGCCACCACAACAAAATCAGTTCCCGTAACTTTCAAATCATTAACATATATCAATACACAAATTCGGACTCTGTTATGAAAATATGTAAATAATGAGTGTTGAAGCTAAAGGGAGAAGGAAACATTTTCTGAAGGGATGATTTAATTGATACAAACGAGTGCCTTTTTATAGGCTTACAAATTCTGATGATTTTAACACTACAGCTGTAAGGGAAGGAAGAAATGGAAAAGAGAAAATGATGCAATTTGACAAAACAGAAAATGTTGAAGTAGAAATCGATCGAGCCGATGCTCTCCGCCTGATAATCTTGAACTTGGAAATTCGCTATAGAAAGGGAGCTAGAGTTGCTGACTTTAACACTCCCTCTCAACACCAGCTCCTACTCTTTTCACCATGCCAAGTTGATGACAAAAGTCTTCAAATTTGTTCCCACTCAAACTCTTAGTAAAAAGATCTGTGATCTGATCTTCCGTATTAATCGGTCTTAGCTCCACTTCTTCTTCGAGAACCTTTTCCCAAATAAAATGATAATGAACTTCCACATGCTTGGTTCTTGCATGAAATAGTGGGTTTTCAGCTAACCGTATTGTTGACAGATTATCACAATACAAGGGAATTGCAAATTGTGTTGACTGGTACAAGTTTTTCAATAATAATATCAACCAAAATGCTCTCTTGAGCAGCCATTGTTGCTGCTCTGTATTCTACTTCTATTGTTGATAAAGATACAGTTAGTTGTCTTTTGTTGCACCAGAAAACTGCTCCAGTTCCAAGCAAAAAGGCATACACAGTGGTTGAACATCGGGTGTCATGATCACCTACATAGTCGGTATCACAATTCTTCACCTTTTCTATACAGAATACCATAACTAGGAGTGCCCTTTATATATCTTAGAATTCTTCTAACTGCTTCTAAATGAGGTTTCTTAGGATTCTGCATGTATCGACTTACTACTCTGATTGCATAAGAAATGTCGGGTCTTGTTAAGACTAGGTAGATCAGACTACCGACTAGCTATCGATACATCGTTGCATCTTCTAAATCCTTTCCTTCTTGGCCACATATCTTCGCATTTAATTGCACTGGCGTTGAAACAGATTTGCAATTCAACATTCTAAATTGTTTTAGCAAATCACTGGAGTACTTCTGTTGGTGAAGTATGATCCCTTCATTAGTGTACTCAACTTCTAGGCCAAGAAAGTGCTTAAGTTGGCCCAATTCTTTCATCTAAAAGTGGACCGATAAATTCTCCCTTGTTTGAAGAATTTCTTCTTCCCAATCTCCTGTTAAGATCAGATCATCCACATATACTAGCACAATAGCTAGCTTTTCTCCATTAGTCTTAACAAACAAGCTAGAATCCACATATGTTACTGAATAGCCATTATGAGCAAGAAATTCAGTGATCTTAACGTACCATGCCTTGGGTACTTGTTTTAATCCATAGAGTGCCTTTCTAAGCTTACACACGTAGTTAGGATGATCCTGACTTTGAAATCCCATTGTTTGATTCATATAAATCTCCTGGTCCAACTCTTCATGTAGAAAGGTGTTTTTAATGTCCATCTGCCACAAGTTCCAACTTTTACTAGTTGCAAAAGCTAATAAAACTCGAACAGTTGTAAGTTTTGCTATAGGACTGAACGTTTCATCATAGTCCATCCTATATTTTTAGGAGAACCCTCGAGCTACCAGACGAGCCTTGAACCTTTCAATAGATCCATCCGAGTGGTGCTTTATCTTGTACACTCATTTACAAGAAATAGGTTTCACATCCTTTGGTTTTGGCATGAGCTCCCAAGTCTGGTTCCGTTCTAATGCAGCAATTTCCTCTTGTATGGCTTCATTCCATTCCATGAATTTAGATGCCTCCACAAATGTATCAGGTACTTTTAAACCTGATTCTTCAACAATGGCAAAGTTGGCGTATTTAGAATTTGGCTTTCTAATTCTAGTTGACCTTCTGAGTGCTGATGATTCTGGTCGTTCAAATACGTCATTTTTCTAGGGTTGTCCGCAGTCTTTCCGGCATTATCACCATCACCTTCTACTTCATCTTCTCTTACGCTTAGCTGAACCCGAGCAGATTGTAGCTCATCCTTAAAATCATTTGAGTCTACCATAACTTCCTTGTCTAGGGCCCACCATGCAGATGTCTCATCAAACACAACGTTTCGGGATGTGTATCATTTCCCAGTTGTAGGAGCACAGCATATCCATCCTTTTCTTTGATCATAATATCTTACAAAGATGCACCTTACAGTCATCTTGTCCATTTTGCTACGTAGATGGTCAAGTATAAACACATAACATACACATCCGAAAACTCAAAGATAGCTAACTGTAGGTTTCATATTCCACAGTTATTTAAAGGGTGATAAGAAACCTAACCTTTATTGAGGAATCCTATTGATCACAAAGGCAGCACTCTTCATTACTTCGGCCCAAAATCTTCCTGGAACATGCTTTGAGTGTAGTATGCTCCGATATATCTCTGCTATATGTTTGTTCTTCCTTTCAGCTACGCCATTTTGCTGTAGGGTGTTTGCACATGTAAACTGATGGAGTATTCTGTGCATGTGAAGAATATCAGTGAACTCTTATGCAATATATTCTCCTCCATTATCAGTGCATAGACACTGCATTCTCTTGCCAACTTCCGCTTCCACTGTCTCTTTGAACTCCTTGAACTTAGAAAGAGTTTCAGATTTATTTTTCATAAAATAAACCCACACATACCTGGAAAAGTCATTAATGAAGGTTATCATGTACTTCAAGACACTAATTGAGGTTTGCTTAACAGGTCCAAATATGTCGGAGTGAATAAACTCTAATAGTTCTTTAGCTTTGAACTTGGACTCCTCATATGGTAACTGATGCACTTTTCTATATTGACAGCCTGCGCAAATCGTATCCGCCCTTACTTCAATTGAAGGAAGACCCTTCAACATTGACTTCTTCATCATTATTTCTAGCTTTAAATAGCTACCATGGCCTAATCGTATGTGCTATAAATCTGCATTCTCATTTCTCCTTGTTTTGTCTATTTATGCGATTTCTGCCGTCATTATGTAAATTGATTCCAATCTTTGACTTTCCATCACTGGTTCTTCAAGGATTTAAAGGTCTCGATACACTTTCACATCTTGCGGACCAAACAATACATAATGTCCTGAAGATGTTAATTGTGCTACCGAAAGAAGATTTTTCTTTATACCTGGAACATGTTAGACATTCTGAAGTGGTAACATGGTCCTATGATGAGGAGAGACCACAGCATCTCTAACGTGAGCTGTTGGTATTTTCGAGTTGTTAGTAGTTACCACCACACGACTCCCTTTGTATTTTGTCGCATTCTTCAACTTCTCTTTGTCACTAGTCATATGATTTGAGCAGCCAGAATCCAAAATCCAGTCCTATTCATAATCAAGATGGTCAGAAGTTGTTACTGTAAGAGCAAGCTCCTCCCGTATTAATGGAAGTGGTAGCATTGCTCTCTATAGGCCTTTTATTCAACCAACAGACCTTTTCCATGTGTCCCTACTTTCCGCAATTGTGGCACTTTCCTCTAAACCACTTATTGTTGCTACGATTCCTTGATCCCCTACTCGTGTACTCCCTTCTCCTTTGTAATTCTTCCATTTGTCATTATTCCTCCTTTTAGATCCTTCACTGTCATGTTGCTTGAAATTCCGCCTGCCTTTAGTGGCATAGAGTGCTTCCTCCTCTTTCTTTAATGAAACTCTTCCCATTTGCTTAGCTGTGGCTTCTTGACTGGTATGCAAATTCTCAAATTCAACAAGTGATGGCTGGGTTTGCCATCCCTTTATTATAGCGATAAAGCCTCTATACTAAGGTCGTAAACCGTGGATGATTATTCTTTTCATCCTAGTTTTACCGATAGGGGTTGAGGGATCTAATTCTAAAATTTTCCAACATAATGACTTGACTTTATGAAAGTATTGAGCAATCGACATGTCACTTTGTGATAGTGACAACAACTCACCTTCAAGTAATTATAATCTCGTACCGTTCTTCTTCGAGAATAGTTGGTCGAGCATTTTCCAAGCTTGATTTGGAGTCTTAGCATCCCGAATGTGCTCTAGCATGTCCTCTTCGATTGTTGTTTTTAATGCAAACATTGATTTGCCTGCCTTTATCTTCCATTTTCGCAATGCATCCTTTATCGTAGGTTGCATAATTTCACTTCCATCAACAATTTTCCATAAGTCCTATCCTTGCAGATAAGACATTATGCAAGTATACCAAGAATTATAATTTTGATGGTTGAGCCTTTTGATGCTGCCAATAACCTGAAGATCCTCCATTTGTTGACTATATAGTAGCAGTTGGATTGACGGAGGTAAGCTGAGAAGATGGTGGGGTCTTTTTTGAAAACCTCTTGTAGTGACTCAAATGTAACAATACAAAGTATTAGTTACTATTTGAGTATAGAAACAAGAACAAAGACTAAATCTGTAATTAGTCCAAAAACTAGTGAATAGTAGAGAATAGTGGTGGCAGACTAAAATTTTCAAAACCCACTGACTCACAAGTTTTTCTTTTCTTCCTTAACCCACCTCCTTTGTCTTTTTCTCATTTCTTTTGTTTCACTTGTTCTTCAACCAACCTCCTTGCCCCATATGTTTTTCTTTTCTTCCTTGACCTACCTCCTTTGCCTTTTTCTCCTTTCTTTTGTTTCTTTGTTTCAGCTCTTCAACCAACCTCCTTGCCACTGCGTATAATTTCCAGAACAAAGAAGCCTTTTTTTTTTCTCTCTATAGGGAAAGAAGCTCAATTAAGAATAACAAATCCAAGGGTGATGGATTTTGATTCGGGAAAGATAACCAAAGAGGTATGGCTGTGATACTTGATTGTTGAAGCTAAAAGGAGAAGGAAACATTTTCTGAAGGGATGATTTAATTGATAAAAACGAGCGCTTTTTATAGGCTTACAAATTCTGATGATTTCAACACTACAGCTGTAAGGGAAGGAAGAAATGGAAAAGAGAAAACGATGCAATTTGACAAAATAGAAAACATTGAAGCAAAAATCGGTAGAGACGGTGCTCTCTGCCTAATAATCTTGAAGTTAGAAATTCACTATAAGAAGGGAGCTGGAGTTGTTGACTTTAACAATGAGTAATCAGAATAGGATTAGGAAAATCCATACTGCAAATCGGTAACTAATTTGGAAAATCAATAACGAAGGGCCTGTCGTAACTCATAAAGAGATTTTTTCAATTTACATACCTTATATTCTCCAAGAATAGAAAACCCTAATGGTTGCTTCATTTAGACTTTCTCGTTTATCCCTATGTAAAACGTATTGTACACATTCATTTGATGTATTTTCCATTTCTTTATTGTTGCCACTGCTAAAAAGTTTAGGTCGTCACCAATTTGGCCATAAAAACAAAAATTTATATATAATCCTTTCCTTCAGGTTGTTAATTGCCCAAGATTACCAAGTGTGTTTTATACCTTTCCGTAGTTCTGTCTTAGTTAAATTTGATTTTATAGATCCATTTGTACATGATGGCCCTTTTTTAAGGGATAAAACCTTTAAAGTCCAAGTCTCATTGTCCTCTAGAGCCTAGATTTTTTATCATCTCTCTCCATTTTTCATCTTTAATCACCTCTAAGAATAGAACAAGATCATTTGCTACAGTAACATCTGCCAAGAAACTTCAATATCTACATAAGAAATTAATATATGTCACAAAATTAGCTATTGGATTGGAAGTTGTGATTGAGGAAGCCGATTTGGAGTTGGAACAAGTTAGTGCAATGTGATTTCTTAAATATTAGGCACTATAAGTAACAAAATCATGTAATAAGGCTAAACTCGTGCATTCTCGTTGGCCACTTCTAAGTGTCTTAATTGTGGAGTTTTGTTGAGGTCACCCTCATTCGCCATTTGTTCCTGGTCACCATAGACAATACCACCTTGTTGCTCATGATCATCAATCGCCTCTAAGGGCTTCTCCACCTTAATCACAACATTCTACTACCCTAACTTGGAGCATCATGCTCGCTCTCAACTGGAGCACTCGTAGTCTCCTTATCAAACTCATCGTTAATAAAGCTATTCCCAACACTCAGTATATTCCTGATTGTATACTCTGTACCTTTACTTACTCTGATTGTATACTCTGTACCTTTACTTACTCTAACTGCACAAGGATATACATCTTCATAAAAAATCGCTTCTTAGGAAACCACATATTTTCCTTTTTCAATATTGTAGACCTTCCATCCTTTCTTCCCATAAGGATAGGATACAAACACACATCTCTGACTTCTCTCTCCAAATTTATCTTTGTCATGATCCTTACAATGAATATAACATGGACATCCAAAAACTTCCAAATTTTCATATGAAGGTGGGGTGTTGCCCCAAACAAAGTTTCATGAGGCGTTTTCTCACTCAAAAGAGAGGTAGGTGTCCTATTTATCAAATATGCAACTGTAAAAATGCATTCCCCCCAAAACTCAATAGGTAGGTTGGCTTGAATTCTTAAGGTTCTGACAACATTCAAAATATATCTGTGTTTTCTCTACACCCTACCAGTTTGATGAAGGGTTCCTACACAAGAAGTCTAATACAAAATGCCATTTTTTCCAAAATAAGTCATTAAACACTTAAATTCATTCCCATTATCACTATATAGTATTTTTACTCTTTTTCCAAATTATAGTTCAACTATAACACATAATTTTTTAATTATTCGTGCCATTTCAGACTTTTCAAGTAATAGATACAGCCACATAACATGTAAAAAACATCGTCTACTATAGTTAAAAAATAAATTGCACCACAAAAAGCTACGAATCCTATATACGCCCCACAGATTACAATGAATTAAAGCAAAATAATCCGTTGATTTATTATTACTATCATAAAATGTCTCTCGTGTCTGTTTACTATTATAAAGTTAGTAGTTCGATCAGTTTTGTGGTCTAGGTTTAAGGTTTTGGTTGACTTTGATACCATGATAATTTTGGGAATAATCACTTGTTAATCTTATACAAGTCCCAAAATAAGGAAAATTCCCAAAACCAATAAATACAAACATAATTTACATACAAAAATATACAAATATCCTTCTAAATTATAATTTCTCTTAACTCTTAATAATTACATATAGGTGTTTTATTATCAGTTTATCATAAGGCCCACTAAACTCACATCCAACAATAAAAAAAGTGACAAGATAATTTAAAATAACTCAAAAACTAATCAATTATTATATTAAACAATAATTTTCAGAGTTAATAATTTATTAAGTGTTAAATTAAATACATGCCTAATTTTAAGAATCGGAATCGTAACGATTTCCTTTAAATAAATCATTTGAAATAACTCGTAATAAATTTTTGTTACTTAATTCAAAGGATCAAATTTTCCAGACCACGACGTACACCGGAATCCTGTCCTATTAGAATAAACTAAACGCCCATCCGCTGGGGTTACCTTCCTCTGCCCAAGAAGTCAAACAACACCGAAATCAACGTCGAGCTGAAGCTTCTTCAGTGCGTAGGATATTTATCTTTCAAACAGTTCGTTTGACTATTAATAGGCCACCACGATTCTCTGTTTTGCTGTTGTATTCCACCGTAACAAGCCAATCATTTGTAACTCTCTCCTTTATCTGCAGATATACAAGCGATATACAGCTACCCATCAGAACACGCACTTTTGATCATCACAGAGAAAGTTCCAGCCTCCATTAATGGCAAGTGACCAGATGTTGATTCCCTTCCATTCTGGCAATGATTCTGAGAAGAAGAAGAGGGATTACAAAAAATGCAAATACCCATCTTTTCCAACATCGAGAAAATCAAAAAAGGGCACCAAGACCGCCGGAAATCCTTTCTCGGAACGTGGCCTCGACAAGTTCGAAGAACTTCTTGCTGATATTGAAAAGAAGAAGAAGATGATACACTCTAAAGTGGGTCCTGAAGATGTTTATTATGTTAGTTTTAAATATTCACTTTCCAACGATTGCGTGCCTGTTGTTGTAAAGTTGAAAGATCGTAATGGGCAAGAGGTCTCGAAGAAGAGCACCAAGATTGCTGATCTCAAAGATGATAAGAAAGATAGTAATAACTCCGGTGCTCATGAGACGAAGGTTTTGGATAAGTCGCCGAGAAAAGAGTCTTCAACTCCTGTAGAAAGAATTGAGAAGAAGGGGTCTTCCTGGAATTTAATGTTGCATAAATGGAGAAGACCATCTTTCTATATGCCAGTGATTTTGATCTTGATCTTGCTGCTGCTGCTATTTTTTGGTCGATCTGTTGTTACACTGTACATCTCTATAGGGTGGTACGTACTCCCCACAATGAGTTCGAAAAAGCCACTAAAGAAGAAAATCTACAAGAGAGGATTTAGTGAGCTTAAGATGGCAAGTGAAGGTTTGTCTTCTCCCAAGATTAGCAAGACTAACGCGCCTGTGAAACTTAAGTTCTTCCAAAACCAGAAGAGTTTCTGATAATTATGAAGTGTTCTTGTTTTTGTTGTTTTGGTTCAGTTTGCAGATTTTTGTTTCATGGTTTTGGTTCCAAATTCCGATGTTGGGTCCACATAATTGTAAATTACAAGCAATACGAGATGAGTTATGGCTACAAGAAAGTACTCCCCATGTTTCTATAGTTCTTCGCAACTCTAATTTCAAGCAGGGAATTGAGCATCTATTCCTTCTGTATATTCGTTTGTCTCATTCTTTATTACAGAAGAGATGCTGACATTGGCAATACTCATCCAAGCGAAATATATACAACAAGAAGAGTAGGTTGATGATGGTGCCAATGATTTGTGCTAAATGCCAGTTCCAAGGATCAGCATAAAAAGGGAGCCACAGTAATTGAATAACCAAGGGAAAAGGTACAAAATTAATTTGCATCGTTATCTCAAATGTATTACAAGATTTTGATTTGTATTGTTTTACACAAAGATAGAGGTTAAGATATCAAAAAATATTGAATAAAATTATAAATTGAAAAGAAAATTTGAAAATTACTAATACCTTATTTTAATTTTTTAATGAACTTTAATAAGAAATTATATAACAAATTATTGTTGAAAAATATAAAAACAAAGGCCAAACTAAGGGATAAATTCAAAATCGATTACATATATGCTAGTTGAGATTTATGGTACCCATCATAAAAGGATTTATTCAAATTATCTTAGATAACTCATTTTGAGTTATCTCTTTATGGGCCTTGTTTACAAACAACGAATTGCATTAGTTGTTATTCTGACAACAGATTAATATAACTGAATTGAACAACAGATAACATCGACTGTTTATTTAAAGATGTTTGGAAAAATTAACGGTTTAATATTAGTTGTTTATGTGTAAAATGACTTATAAAGACATGACTTTAAAAAAATTTTATAAAGACATCAGTAAGGAAGACGTATATAATGGGGATGATAACTCTTTGTATATTCTAACTCAAATTTGATATTAATTCAACTTCAAAAATTAAAATTAAAAATATCAAATTTTCAAAGAAAGAAAATATTTTCCATGATTCATAAATAACTAAGAAAGAGTTAAATAGAGCCAGAGACCAATCAAAAACTGTCTATGGTCCCTATGTTATGGCCTTTTCCTTTAAACCCACCTCTTATCCTAGTCCATCATATCTAGAGGCCTCAGACTATGGAAAGGTTTTCAAAATGTCATACTTATTATTCTTATATCAGTCACATAATGGTCACTTCCTTTGGGATATGGATCCATATGTGTGTCATGCAAATCATAGGTGTTGGGAAGATGATATTCTAGGTAAAGATTCTAATTCTGGAGCAAATTATTACTATAATCAAAGGATACAAGAAAAGCATAAGTGTAGACCCCAATAGTGTCCTCAAGTACAAAGATTGTTTAAGGATGATCAAGATGACTCTAAAGTTGAATTGACATAAAAAAAATCCCAGGTTAAGACCAACAACTTTCACCATCTTCTACAAGAAGCAAGATATAGTCATCTCTTGATGCCATATTGATCTAATCTAATCATCCCAACTATTCTAGAAAAATTTGTGGAACCAATTCCCTGTTTGCAGAGATGGCAATAGGTCAGGCCTGAGGCATCTAGACCTTGAACCCAGCCAACTCAGGCTGTTCAAATTTTTTAAAAAATTAAAACTACAAAATAACATCATTTACTTATAAGGGTTAAGCCCGATATGAGGCCTAACTTTTTAAAAAATTATGAGCTTAAGGCCCAATCAGCCCACACTACAAGAAAATTCAGAATTTGCGTCGGAATATTACCGACGGAATTTATTCCGTCGCACCTTACCGACGGAAATGGGTAAATCCGTCGCTGAAAACAAACATTTTCCGACCGCGAACCCATCCGTCGGCAATATTGA
>JANZXR010000006.1:5160631-5174050 GCA_027575705.1 Erythroxylum echinodendron | reverse complement strand
ATGCCCTGAATGTGATCCTATATGTTAAATGAAGTGATGTAAATTATGTGAAAATATGTGAACTGTATGTGTTATGTGATTGAGTAAGCCATCGAGGATGGTTACTCATTGAGTTTGCAAAACTCATCCAAAATTTGCAATATTTTTTAGGCTCTGAAGAGTTATCCCGTTAGGCTGACTTGAGTATAGCCATTGCATCAAGTAAGATATAGAGGTCGGGATCAGTTCACGGCTGTATTAGTATTTCTTTAATTTTGTATCAAAATATGTATTCACAAGTATTTTGCAATGTGTATGTAAATGATTTCGTAATGAAATGGTTGTGACATTGTGTTTGAAAAAGTTTATGAATAAAAGTGGGCCCGATTTATTTATTGAGTTTTTTACAATATGCGTGCATTATTTTAAAAGAAAAAGAAATTTTTGTATTAAATTTGACTGACTGACTGTTCTAACATGTCACCCTCATGGGGTATGTTCTCTAACATCACTCAGGATGTCAAGTATGTGTCTTGCGAGAGTGGGGTGCTACAACCCCTCTGAAAGTCTAAAAACAAGATCACCGTTCAATAACAACTCTGTTGCTCTCATCTCATAACTAGAACCAAGATTATTGAAGAGGCCCTTACTGACAAAAACTAGATTTCAGCCATGAAAAACAAACTGAATCAGTTTGATAAAAACAAAGTCTGGAATCTAGTACCTCGTCCTCAAAACAATTCAATCATTGGGACTCGGTGGGTTTTCAAAACAAACTTGACGAAAATAGTAAGGTGGTAAGAAACAAAACTAGACTTGTAGCTTAAGCTTATAATTAATAGGAAGGTATTTACTTTGATGAAACTTATGCACATGTTGTTATATTGGTATCAATTATAATTTTACTTGCCTTTGCGTGCTACAAAAACTTCAAGTTGTTCTAAATGGATGTTAAAAGTGCATTCTTAAATGATTACATTAACAAAAAGTATTAATTAAACAACTCCCAAGTTTTAAAGATGAAAACTATTCGAATTACGTGATAAAGTTAACTAAAGCTCTATATGGTTTAAAGTAGGCTTCTCGAGCATGGTATGAGAGGTTAAGTAACTTTTTGGTTGAGAATAACTTTGAAAGAGGAAAGGTTGATAAAACCTTATTTATTAAGAGAAAAGAGAATGATTTACTCATAGTGCAAATATATGTTGATGACATAATATTTGGTGTTACTAATCCATCCTTCTATGAAGAATTCTTAGCATTAATACAGGAAGAGTTGGAAATGAGCATAATGGGAGAATTATCATTCTTTCTCAGATTACAAATCAGACAAATAGAAAAAGGAATTTTCATTAGTCAAGACAAATACATAAAGGAACTCATCAAGAAATATCATTTTAAGAATGTCAAACCAATGGGTATTCCCACGTACACTGGAACTAAACTTGATAAAGACAAAGAAGGTAAAGCTAGGGATGAGACAAAGTATAGAGGAATGATTGGATCACTACTATATCTTACAATCTCAGGATCAGATATTATGCTTAGCATGTGTCTTTGTGCACGCTTTCAATCAAATCTAAAATAAATTCACCTTCAAGCAGTCAAAAAAATCTTTCAATATCTCTACGAAGCTATGGATTTTGGATTATGATATCCAAAAATTGATTCATTTGACATATTGGGCTATTATGATGCAGATTATGTAGTTGATAAAGTCGATCAAAAAAGCATAAGTGGTCACTGTGTTTCTTAGAGGATGTCTAGTAACTTGATCCTGCAGGAAGCAAAATTGCACAGCGTTATCACCTATAGATTATACAGGTGATAAAGTCGATCGAACAAGCATAAGTAATCACTTTCAATTTCTTGAAGGATGTCTAGTATCTTATTCCTGTAAGAATTAAAATTGCACAACGCTTTCAACAATTAAAGCGGAATACATAGCAGATACCAACTGTTGTGCTCAAATCTTATAGATGAAGCATCAACTACATGATTTTTCTCTCAACTCTTCTCATATTCCTATATTATATGATAATACTAGTGCTATAAATCTTTCTATGAATCCTATACATCATTAAAAGACTAAACATATAGAAATCAAACATCATTTTCTTAGAGATCATGTTTTAGAAAGAACCATTGATTTTTTGCATGTTAACACTAAGAATCAAGTAGCTAACATTTTCACCAAGCCACTATCTGAAGATAGATTTTGCATGTTAAGAAAAGAGCTTGGTATGTGCAAACTCTCTAATATTATTTCTATATAAATATTCACTACTACTTGTCTTTGCATTTCATTTAGCAAGCTTCTTCAATTCTGATTCCTTAGAAGCTCTCTTAGAGTTTAGTAGGCTCCTTAGAGTTTAGAAGGTTCATCTTCTTTAGAGAAAGCTTCTCTCAGGCTGACATTCTAAGTCACATGTGTTTTAAAAATAGGGAGTCATTTATGACCTCATTTAAGCTTTTTCAAAAACATGGGCGTAGTCTGACAACTCTACTTATGCTTTTGTTAGAAGATACGTAACCGATTATGCTTCCTCTTCTGGCCTATACGTCTACTCAACCTCTCATGAGATCAACGATCAGGAATCACTTAGTATACCCTAAGCAAACTTTTCTCGTTTTTTCATCTCTGTCATTCTCATCTGCGTCGCTTATTCTCTCTGCATTCTTAGTCTTTTGTTTTCTCTCTCAAATTTCACCAAGCTCACCTATAATGGAAAGAAAAAAATCAAAATGATAAAAGAAAACCCCTTCTGTTAACCATGATGAAGCTCGTATTACTGAACCTTAAGAGAAGAAAGTGCCTGAAGTGCACTGGATAACAGATAAAAATGATTCGGATGAAGAATCTACTTAGTTGATTAGACAACCAAATACTAGAGGAAATGTTGCAAAACAAGTCGAGAAAATTTCTAAACAAAAAGAAACTAAGGATGTTGAAAAGAAAGAGGGAGAAGAAGCCAGAAAAAGAAAAAGAGAAGAAATAAAGAAAGGCGAAGCATCTGCAACTAAAGATACTATTAAGAACTCTATTGAATGAAAAGAGCTGCCTCAAAAAGAGATATTTTCCAAAGAAAAAAAGGTAAAGAAAAGAAAGATAGCTGCACACAAGCAAGGAAAGACATCAATATCACCAAAAATGTTTGAATTAATGGAAGTTGAAGTTTGTCATAAAACACAATACAAGAAAAGAAAGGTGGTTTCTAGGTAGATTTTGCCACCTATGATGTTTGATGATATAAGTATTTCTATCACTCACTATTTTCTTGTTGTTGGGAGCATTCCTTAAACTTATATAACACTGTGTGTGATGAACTCGTCAAATGTTTTTACACACATATAAGAAAAGAAGAAATTGATGGGAAGATGGAAACAATCTCTTGGATATGCGATTGTGAGATTTTGGTGCAAGATGAAGGACAAAGTGTGGGTTGAAAAGAAGTCAGAAAGAGCTACAGGTATCTTGAGTCCAACCCCATAAAAGTCAACCTCTGTTCCACTCCAAAGCACGAATGACTTGATCTGCAAAAACTGAAGGACATTCACTCTAATCAGGATCAAATGCGTGAACAAATTGACAGCCTCTAAAACTAGGTCTTAGATTTGCAATTTTTCATTAGGAAAACTCTTCACTGACTGTGTGAATTCATTTTTTTCTCTCCTCATATTTCATTCTGTTTTATTTCACTTCCTCTCTATACTCTTTTATTATTTTTAATAGGAGAGTTTATGTTGATATACTTTTTGCATATTTCTTCATGTATGATGATATATTTCTCAATATTTCTTAATGCATATTTCTTAATGTTGCCTTGTTTATATATGTCATTGATTATGCTGTTGAACTTGTGAAAATCTGTAATATATAAACGATAAGTTCTTTTCTTAAGAGACAGGCTCCTTTTAATTATGTTTGAACATATAAAAATCATAGGTATCTTTCGAAATCATCTATTATCTCTTTGAATTTTAAAAAATATATCTATTATTGCTTATCATCATCAAAAAGAGACAGATTGTTAGCTCAAGGTTTATATTTAACGATTTTGATGGTAACTATATAATATTTCAAATTTCAAATTGGATTTATTTTTTTGTATAGATAACTATATTTTTTTAAGGAAATAAAATCATAGGAAATTACTTCCTTTTTTGCAGGAACCTTCTTAGTAAACTTTCCTTATTAACATCCGGAAAGATCTTACCTTTTTGAACAATTAGCTCCAGAAATTTTCGTTCAAGCAGAGATGATGTTGAAAATTCAAAGTCAACTCAGAATTAAGATGAAGCAACGGCTAGTTGAAGAAATTGACTATTTAAAGAAGAGTAACAACATTTGTGGAAAAAAATGATCATACACAGACTTTCGAAACATTTAAGCAATATTTATTTTCTTGAGATTCATATCATTCTTATTGTGCCTTAGAAAGTGAAATCATTGGATCAAGAGAGAAATCGTTATTTGAAAACTTACTTTTGATTGTATATTTTATTATTTTGTGAGCTTTTAGAAGCTTGTTATATACTTCAAGTGTAGAAGGTTAGAGAACTTTGAAAAATATATACTCGTGAGCTTGAAGAGGCTCACCAAATTAATACTTTGTTTTTATAGTGAAACACTTAAGTTGGATACTTGGAGACTGGACGTAAGCTTGAGTTGTAAGCTAAACCAGTATAAATTGACTGCATCTTTCTCTCTCTTCTCTTAACTTTTAAATTTTCACATTACATTGTATGTATGTGTATTTATTTCAGCAACAGGGGCCTTCACTTTATAACAGGCTCCTTATGTTTTCAACTGGCAAGAGGTTTTCAGCTTTAACAGTAGCCTTCTATTTTAAATTGTCTTTAACATAACTTTTTGTTTAGTAGGCTCCTGTCATTAAACAAGTTTTTTATCACTTAACAGGCTCTCTACGTTTAAATAAGATCCCATCACACAACAAGCTCCTGTCATTTCTTTTTGAGCTAAAAGTAACCCCTTCCAACCAACCCACGACGACTTTTTATGTGTTTGCTTTATCATAAGAGACCTTGTTCGTCTTTCCTCTACTCTCTCTCCCATTCACCTTCCTTCTTCTATAAAAAGAACTCTCTCTAACCAAATTGAGAATCTTGTTGAAATAACTCACTTCCTTAAAGATACAAAAATCCATGATACTTAGATGCCATTGCTTAGTCCTTATAGTCTTTATAACCGAACCTAATCTTTTAATAAGAATATTTGATCTTTAATATCTACCTAGAGATCACGATCAAAAGAGATGATTCAAAGTTCCAAGTTAGATTAGTGTGGCCTTCCTACTATTTCGGCAGAGCAATATGTTACTTTGGAATTTCCTCCAAAACTAATACCCTTTTGGCAAGAAGAAAGGTACACTTATCTCCTTATAGGAGCGGTTATACTAATTTTAACTATCCATGATAAAAAAACATAGTTCAGTTACTGCTTGAATATCCTTGTTGAATACAACACATACAAAGTATTATAATGCTTTTATTGGTACTCTCTTCATCACCCTTAACAATGAAAGTGTCATATTGATAATAGTGCCCAACTTCAACATTAAATTAAATGACCCAACTCTCTCTCCCTGTTGAAAGTTCAAATAAAGATTATAAGTGTTGAATAAGATCCCATAACTACTATGGTTTCCTTACATCACCAAATTATTTATTGTCTGCAAAACCATGTTCAAGATTTGCACCTATTAAACTCTGCCAATGATACTTTATGTATGGTGGCAGGCATATCTCGTAGAGATATTACTTTTATCCAGATGCCCTAACAATTGCCTACAGAAAAGGTAGAGGAACTCATACCTTTGAAGTGAATAACCAATTATGAGAGGGAATTCCATTCCCGTCATCACCACTCTATCCATACTGCTACTCAACCACTCCTTAAATGACTTAACGATGGCTTTCTCAAATCAATTTATAAAAGGCCTGGGCAAGAAAATACTCAATCTACTTGATAAATTTTGATGCTCTCTCCAGTATTTTCACATAAAGAAACCAGGAGTTGCCTTTCGATTCACTTTGTTTGAGCAAATGAGCCATATTCTTATGTCAATCACATGAATGATTATTTCCTTTAGGATATGAATCTATCTATCTATGTGCCATCCGAACTGTAGATGTTGGGAAGATGATACTTCATATACCAATTTTGATTCTAAAGCAAAGGATTATTATGATTAAAGTACAAAATAAAAGTATAAATGTATACCCCAATAGTATTCTCAAGTACAAAGACGGTTTAAGAATGATGACGACGAAGAAGTCTTGGATTGGTTGAAGTATCGTGGAAAATGTTTAGAGGGTCTGGACTTTGGATTCACTCGGCTGACTTACTGGTGTTGAAAGTAGTTCAGAATTCATGGTCACCAATTTGTGTAGTTTGTGATTCTTCAGACTTCAAATTCTGATACAATCCGACCAGATTTGATCCGACTTGATATTCAATCCAAAATAACTGGCATTTAAACTCGTTTAACTGTTAGCTCCGTCCCAGTTGGCCTGATCCTCCTTGTTCAGGAATTGGATGTCGAGCTACCTGGGAAGAATGTGTAGAGTTGCCCACAAGCGGCACTAATTGTGATCTATTTTCTCCATAAACTACTCGTCAAATCACGTAGATAAAATGCTATGTGTTGTATTATGATGCCCTTACGCTCATTTTGCGCTGCAATCTTATTCCTGCTTTAGTCGGGGAAAAAAAATCATTACCAAGTGGATAAATAACTAATTGAAAGCAAGTGACTTTGACATGTCAGCTTTCAACTTTTAATTTAGATCCTTCTCTTCGAAGTGGCTCTGCACAGGATGCTATAACGTTATATAGTTTCACTGGTTTTTCAGTCCCACTTGAAAACTTCCAATATGATTGTTAAGTTGCAACTTGGTAGAGCTTATCGCAGCAATTCACCGAGAGTGCGAGCAACCAACTCTTTTTTTTAAACAAAGGAACTCTTAATCACTATTTTTTAAATAGGCATTAAGTAAATTTTCAAATTGACGCAATTACCTGTAAATTACACCAACTAGGTGCTTTACACTAAGCAATCCTTATACTACAAGCTCGATCAAAAAAGTGTAAATAGAAAATTTCAAATACGAACTTTTTAGCCTCATACTTCTCCACTCAACCAAGAGCAACCCAACCCACTAGCTATACTTTTAGAAGTCATGATTTGGCAAACCATGTAGTTTAAGTCGAAACAATTTTCTGTTAATTGTGATGACATGATGTACATGGTTGCTTGCTCCTCTAGGAATCAATTTATCTTCTGATCGTTAGAATGTCTTGTGTTCCGAAGACCCTTAGCTACAGCAGGATTGCTTTACAAATTTAATCAAAGGGGGTTGGTTGCTACACGCTTAAGTGGAATAAACTCATCTTCAACCGCTCACTAATCTATTTCCCTGTCGATGCCAACAGTTCAAGTTGGTGGTTGAAGATCACAATTTTGAAGTTGCCTGCTTACCACAATTGTGAAATCATTAGACAATGCCTTGAACTGGGGCCGAGAGCCTTAGCTCATGCGCTGCTTGAAAGAAGTCTGCAGCTTGCTGTAATGAGCCTTCCTCTTTTGAAATCAAACCAAGATTGAACCATGCCTCATGATTTGTCGGTTCCAATCGCAAGGCATTCAGCAGGAAGCTTCTTGAAATTGGATACGATTGGCGACCAAATTTCATCAGAACTACCGCTGTTGAGACGATACTTGGTACAAAGTCAGGGTCAACTGACAGAGAGATTGAGAAGGAAACAAGGGCTTCTTTGTAATGCAATTGCGCCTCAAAAAATATTCCTGCTAAAACGACTATGGATGAACATTTAAAATAGATGCAAAACAGGTGGCCATGTAATGGAGCAGTTTTCCTACCTGTGATATGCCAAGTTCTGGGAGAATGGAATTCCATTAGCTTGGCTTTGTCAACACAAATTTTGGCATCCTGCCACAATCCAAGTCTTGTATATATAGCAGCCAAATCTTGCCACGCAGAGAGTTCCAAATTTCTTTCAATTACTGCCTACAAAGAAATTGGAAATCAGCAAACCTATCTCAACAGGTGAATGTTTAACTCTCAATTGGAGAATGTTTAGGAGCACTTGAGAAAGACGCAGTTCATACAGTGAAAGATATAATATGAATTAAAAGACACTCCAAACTAAGGTATCTTATACAAATCTGTAGACCTCTCCATGTGATCATGAGGAGTAATCGAATAGCAACGAGAACAGATACCCATTTCCATAGTGTTACAGTTGATAAAAGAGGTGGTTATCCAAATATTATTGGTAATAACCAATAAAAACAATTAATATTCCTTACAAATGCCAATATCTAATATCAGAGCTCACATTATGTACATTCATCATTGCAGGTCAGGATGGAGGACTAAATCAGAAGTACCTGAGACTCGTATATTCGTGCTTGATCAGAACTCTTCGCTTGGAGATCTCTATGTGCTTGAATTAGAGAAAGCAAAATCCTATATGTTTCTATTGCTTGCTTGGGATGCTCCTGAGCAATCTGAAGCACTGCTTTCAATCTAAGAAGTTCAAATTGATCCATCCTTCCTGCTTCATCCAATGCAAACCCAACAATTTTTTCAGCATCTCTGAACCGCTGCTGTGCAGAAACTACAAGAGCTAACAGCCTCCAACCTTTCACCGAGTTTCCGGCCACCATTTCAGCGTACATCATCGCATTATTCAAAGCTGCATCAAGATTTCTTTGCACTGTGTTTTCCAGACCAAGATTAAACAGCACCTCTGGATCCTCTTTACTATTTAGGGCAGCATTGTTTAAAAATCTCAGAGACTCTTTCTGCAAAATACTCCTTTCTGAATCAGACAATGAAATCCTTGCCGCATTTCCATAACAAACACCAAGGAACTTATGGGCTTGATCAATAAAATGTCGGCCATGATGATCAGCATAATTAATCACCTTACGAGCAAAATCAATGCCCTGATGAGCATGTTTTGGATCTTGGGAACACAACTTTGCTCCCAAAAGGAATGAAGCGACATGAGGCTTATGCTTTGATTCTGAGGAACCTGAAACCTGTTGCAAGAGGTTCAAAGCTACTTCATTATGACCTCCTGCACTGTAACAAAGAGCAAGAAGGTACCATCTCTCTGCTCTGGTATATACACCTGGTCGGGCCTGCTCCACATGCTCTGCTAACAACTCATATTGCCCAGTAACTGAGAGTGCGTAAATGAGAAGATCCATGATTTCTTCATCCTTCTTGATTTCCCCTTCGGCCATCTTACTCATGAGTACTAACAACAAAAGAATTGCTTCCTCGATATTACTTTGTGGGGTAAATGGACCATATACTTGCAACGGGGGAGGAATCTTTGTTTCAACAGCACCATAAAGTAACATAGATGCTAAATCCTTTTGTATTTCAGCCAATCTTTGTGGAGACAAATTCCAAGGTTTGACCAGAGCTTGCCGATATGCAGTAATAGCTTCATCAAGCAAACCTGCTTCTTTCCACAGAATTGGCAATAACAAAAGTGCTTTATGAAACATCTCCTCCAATTTACAGTCCTCACTAATCCCCTCAGTTATACCATTTGGAAGTGCCGATTCAACTACATCCAAGATAATTCTGCACTCCTTTGCCGCCTCTAACATACATGACATGGCATAAATATCAATTTCCAATTTTGTGAAAGCAAAAATGAACAAGCAAAGCTACGTATCTGTCAGTCATTTTGGAAAAAATAGCTAACAAATTCCGAAATTCCCAAATTTGTACCTCTGTAACGCCCAAGTTCCTGGAGGGATTTCGCCTTAAGTAAGATTGCTTCAAGAATTAGACTCACGGAATGCATAGACATGACACTCTGAGGTACTATATCAGCTTTGGAACGTAGCTTTCTAGGCCTAGTTCTTTCAATGATTGCCTTGATCATTTTCTGAGTTAAACCTCCAATGTCAATACCTTGAAATACCTGAAGAGAAGCATCAAAGTTGCCTTTCTGGTATTCAAGTCTCCCAAGCAATGCCCTCGCTTCCTGTATCTCATTTTAAGCATATAGACAATTTAACTGAAAATTTTCATTTGCAAACTGAACAAGTAAGAATCTGAAAAGTGGGGATCAAACCACCTCATAATTCAATGACAGAGCTTCCTTGAGAGTGGATTCAGCTTCATCCACTCGAATATCCTCAAGTTTAGCCTCCCATTCACCGGTGGCCCTGGATGAAATGCCACTCGCGGAGAAATCCCTTGTGGCCAGTGACTCCGGCGACTGCGGTGGCTCCTCAAATTTAAATTGTTCCCCTGAACAAGCGCACAACATCTCTTCTACAACAAATCACCAACAAAACTAGGATCTACTTCAGAGGAGTGCGTGAGACAATGTCAAAATCTGCAACTCATTTTTCTTCTTCATCAGCGTATACCTGGAAATGGACAATGTCAAAATATAAATCAAATCGCCACAAGATTTATGGAAAAAAAAAACATAGTCAAGAACAAGTAGATACTATTAAGATTTGGCACCTAAATCTATCAGTAAATCGTTTCCATGATGTTTCTGACACAAACTATCTGAAGTCATAGCACATTGTAAAACGTATGAAGCTAAAAATTTACTCCTAATTATGGTATGAGCTATAAAACACCATCCCTTAACATCGTTGTATCAGCATACAACAGCTGATAGAACGACCGGAATGACCCAATAGAAGAAGCTAACCTTGAAAAATTGAGAATGCCGTAAGAAGTGAATGGGGAAAATACTAAAAATAAAGAGCAAAGCTGAAAGGACAAAGAGATGTTTGGGAATGGACGATTACGAAGAAGACAGGTTTCATAGAAAGAAACAGAACAAAAAATTTCTGGGAGACGAAGAAGAAAACAAGACAAAACTAAGAGAACAGTGCAGAGCTTTGGGCTTACCAAAAGAAAGGAACAAACAAAACCGGGCAGTGCTGTTTTTGGAGGCCATGTGATGAAAGCTACTTCTCGTTCTCCATTTACTTTTTATTGGTTCAGTGAACAAAGAAAACAACTAACTAGAAGTAGGTGGTGACTAAATAAACAAAAACAACACTGTGGATTTACAATGACTAGAGCCCTAAGTTCTGAAGGTGATGGGTGAGGTATGGGCAAGGGGGCATATAATATTTCTACATTATATTATAGAGAGGAAAGAAAGACGGTTGGTTGCAGCCTTGCATTTGTCACACAGATTACGGAGTGGAGCTCTGGCTCTCCTCTGGTTTGAATCGAACACACTAAGGCATATCATCCAATCCTGCTTGCTACTTTCTTTGGCTTTTATTAAGCGTCAGCTAATTTCATTTACTGGGGGAAACGAGACTTCGCAATCATATGGTTTCAGCTTCCAAGGAGGTTTCTTGTTTTCTAACAAAATGATCAAGCAGCTTTATTAGTGGTAGGTCTCATTTCTCTTTCCAAGGCCCTAGAACATTGAAACGCTAAGTGGAGTTCTTTAATAGGCAGCCTTACGCTTAATTAGCAGAACCAATTCTTGCTTGGCTTCAAATGCACATAAAACACTTTCTTTGGGCCAATACTAATCATTATGCATGTGTTGAATTTAGTGGTCCAAGTCCAACAACATGAAATTGTAGTTGTTCCATGGGAAAGAAAGAAGAAACATGTGAATGAGGATCACAAAATGCAGACAAGAGACTATAAGGAGGGGAATGAAGCTAATGGGCTAATTACTGTTCGCATTTCAACATTTGGGTTTAAAGTCGAATGGCGGTGCTGGAGATGGAGCAAAAATTTTGGTGGAGCCCAAGTGTCTCTGAGATTACTCAAACATGACTTAGCGGGAGACTCCTAGCCGTACAAACGTGTTCGCTTTTTCCGCTCTTTTCAAGAACCTTTGCCTTGCCTGCTCCCACGTCTGGTCGTACTCGGCTGCTTTTTTTCTCTTTAACATAAAGTCACTTTGCTATTTGAAATACAAAAGTACAATGCCTTGTGCAGTAAATTAGATTATGAAAATGAGGCTATTGGCCTGTCTACTCTGACAGTTAAAATAGTAATAAGTTCACCACTGCATGCATGCATGTGATAGGAAAGCACGAGCTTGGCCTTCGGTTGGGTTCTGAATTGAATCATTGGAATTATTACGAGGTAAATACAATTACATTGGGGAAGACACCCACAGTAGAGACAGACATGTGCATGCAGGTGCAGACGTAGTCCACAAAATAACAAAGAAATCACGTGTGCTCATGTTATATTCCTCATACATATGCAACACACCAGTCCACACTTTTCCTAGAGAGACTGGGAGCACTCACTTCCGACTCTTTTTTATTAAATTTTATTAATATATTTATATAAAATTTATTTAAATATATGGACTATATTAAAAAGAACAGTGAAATACCCTAATTAAAATAGCAGGTTCTTTTGAGGTCATTTATGTTGGGAAATCAAGTCACGATCAAATCACACCGTAACGGAATAATCATGAAATTTTTTCGCAATCTTTGATTTCTCAAAAATCAAGATCTCTGTAATTTTATAAAATGATTAATACAAATCATAATAAAGTGAAAATTTAATTCGTACCTTATTTTGGAGCTTAATCTTTATCTTGTCATATCCCTCGAACTGTTCCTGAAACCGATCCGTTTCAACCACCGTAGCAACACACATATCCGACCTCTAATAGTATCCACAAAATAAGTTGAAAGAATTCTGTAGCTTTTACAGAGAGAGAGTTAAGCTAGAAGTACTAGTTTCATAAAGCTTAAGCCTATTTATAATAAGCTTTAGATGTTTTAGTAATTTAATTGAAATTAAATTCTAATTTCAGTTAAACTTTATTAAAATTACAAATAATTATAACTAAATACCAATTATGCTCATATAAGATTCAATATCTCATATTAATCCTTATTTATTAAATATATGATATTTAATTATAAAGTTTCTTAAACTTTATAATCAAGTCTAACTTGATTAAATTAACTTTGCTCTCTTCAAACCATTCTTTGGCAATGATTATAACATCTAATTAAATTAAAACTCCTTTTAATTTATCTTTAATTCTCTAATTAAACAATTTCTAATCATAGACCATAACTTTGCTCTCTTCAACCCATTCTATATGTGAGACCCATCAGGTTCCCAAATATATTGGCAATGATTATAAAATCTAATTAAATTAAAACTCCTTTTAATTTATCTTTAATTCTCTAATTAAATAATTTATAATTATAGATCAAGATTGGCGTCTAGCAATGCATCATAATAACCCAAATATTTAGGAATGTCAAAGTAGTTTTGACTAACCTTTCTATGCATGATTTTTTATATAATTAAATCCTTCATCATACAATGTTTCGATTAGACATAGAGTATGAAATTAATGTCTACTCTATTTTGAGTCTAATCATATTAGTT
>JANZXR010000006.1:5134790-5160531 GCA_027575705.1 Erythroxylum echinodendron | reverse complement strand
ATCCTATGTCCAAGAACTTGGGTTCACTAACTTAGTATCAATTATACTAAACAAGGTAAATTCCACTCAGAACAAAATATCAATGTAAGAAAGCAAGTAATTAATTATATGCCATGACTACTAAATTAGATTAGGACTTTAATAATGTTTTTGGTTACTCTCACTATTTTATTAGAAATAATAACCCTCACTATCATTCGAAAAGATTACTCTAATCTTTCTAATGGGCTAAGATCCCATTCAAATATAGTTAATCTTGAGTTTGCTCAACAAACCAACTAGATTTAAATTAGGTAGATAATAACTTTATCAATCACATTTCATATGACTCCTAGATCCATTAGGTGACAACTCTTGTCAAGACATATATGTTATTCCTAACCTTGCCTTTCAATTCATGTGATCATAAGTTTGCTCATCCAAATCACAAAAATTTAGTTAAGTAGAACTCACTGTCATAAGACTAAACATGTTTGGGTTAAAGCAACCTAGAGTTTCTTCAACAAGCCAACTATAAACAAAACTCTAGTTTATTCTTATAACAATAGAATGCAACAATCACGTTCTTAATGTATACTTAATATTTTATTGAGAGATTTAAATTCATTTGTCTCATCAAACACAAATTGCATGTAAAATATCACACATATAAAACATATAATTTATCATGCATCCAACATATCTATCAACCATATAAATAAAGTATGCAAATTATGCACTCATAATCAAATTATATGCATAGAATATGAAACTTCGTTTGATTCTAGTTATTGATCTTCATAATCTAAAATAAAATTTCCAACTCCTTGGAAAAATTAAATTAAATTAAAACCATCGATTCGTAAATAAATTATATTCCTATTCCTAATAGAAATTTAATTTGATTTGAAAACAATTTTCAAATCTAATTGAAAATTATTTCCAATTATCTTGACTCCTTTGATAAAATTTAATTGAAAACAATTTTCAATAAATTATGTTACTTATCATAATTTAGAAAAACTACTTTTTCAAAATTATATAAATGACATATCTAATCCAATTAGAAATTACTATTTCTAATCTCATTAGAAAATGGTTTTCTTTAATTACAAAACTAGTTTTTAAAATTAAAAGGAAACTACTTTCAAAATTAAATAAAACACTTTTAAAATTAATTAAGATAGTCCTTTATATTATTTATTTAGAGATTGATTTCTTCATAAATTAGAAAAATATTTTTCAAAAATATTACAGAAAGCTCCTTTTCTTGATAAATAAATCAAAACACTTTTCAAATTTTAATCAAGATAATATCCTTTCTAATAAATCAAGAAACTTATTATTTATAAATAAAGAAACAATTTCTAAATAAATAAAATAATAATTCTCTAAACAAATAAAATTATAAATTAAATTTATCTCAATCAAATTGAATAAATAAATCTAATTAAGAAACAAATTTCTAAATTACTTAAGAAAACAATTTTCCTAATTTTAAGGAGTCTAATTAATTAATTTCTATCTAATTGAAACTAATTAATCCTTATTTTAGAAACTACTTTCTAATTAATTAATTTCAATGTAATTGAAAATAATTAATTCTAATTTTGAAAACTACTTTTTCAAAATTAATTAGGAATCAATATAATTATTAATCTTAATCGTATTAAGAAAAATAATTATCTTAATTTTAGAATTGAATAGATAATTTAATTTAATTTAATAATCCAACCCTTAAAATATTAAACTAAATTCCAAAGCATTCCTAATAAAAATAACCCTTTGAAAATATAAAAAAAAGGGAAGTGTGTGCACATGCTAGTCACATCTCTACCAACGTGTTTTCAGAGAACGACAGGCGCGTGTCTTACATGTGCCCATCGTTCTCTCGCAATTTCTCCAGAAACGTCTTCTGGATAACGTTCCATCTGCTTCATCCCAAATTTGTCGATCCATAAAACGTGCTACTCCCATGATTTTCAAATCGGTGCGTCTTAAACCGCCGCCCTATGACTGCTTGACATGTTCCATAAACTTGGGTTCTCTAACAATCGTCGCCTGTCTTCTCGCTGTCGCTTGTGTCTGCTCATCTTCCACCGCTGCTTCGTACAGTCGACTAGTATCCACCACTCCATGGGTGTAAGGCTTCGCCAGTGACCCAATGGTGTGGCCAGCAATGCCATCTAATGGTGTAGGGAGCTACCCAATGGCGTCATTAGCGACGTCACTAGTTGATTGCGCAAACCAGTGGCAAAGCCATTGGTTTTATGGTTGAACTAGCGACAGTTTTCCGCTGGATTCAATCCTTCAAGTCAAGCAAGGGCAGAAACGCAACAACACCCATTGAGCCTTCTCCAAGACTTAAGCAAAACCCAAATACAAAACCAATACTCAATAGCCGCACACGCACATTCAAACATGCTCAATGCTTATGGGTTTCCAAAACCCATGTTATGACAATTGGTTCAATGCTCAATTAAACAAACAAAAGAAAAACGAACAGAAAAGGATTTAACTGTGGGGGTTTTGTGCTTTCCAGAACCTGGGTTTCTATCTTTCTGGGTTTATGTTTTTTATGAACACTAGACACAAAGACAACTCCAAAACATAACCTAATAGCCAGATTCGCACACAAAATAAAATCATTCCAGTCCAAATTCTTACCCATATTTGTATAAAAGGCAGAAAGTGAGATTTTCAGAACGATATGAGATTCTTGTGTCTTTAAAAATGATTTTCAAGAACACAAGCAATCGTGATTCTCAATTGTTAGGCATCTCTATGCCTTACTTGTTCCAGAAATAAAAACAATCAGAAGTGTGCTTAATTAGTGTTGAGAAGCATACAACAAGCAAAAACAATCCATATAGACCTGACCAATCACACTATTAGAATATGCGTTAAGAACTCCAGAACAATTCTAGAGCTCAAAGTTTTTCTGGGTTTCAATTTTCAGAAAAAAGCAAACCCAGATGTGTTTAAAGAGAATTTCCAAAACGCAAACCCAAAATAAAGGAACAAATTTCTAGAATACATAATCTGATTATTCTTTGTAGGGTTTGTTCAAGAATCAGATTATCTTTGATTTTTTAATTCCAAAATTTTTTATTAATAACAATCAAACATATTTTAATCAAATTATAGAAATAAAGATTTCTCTGATACCACAGTTAAGAAAACAAGTCACGATTAGATCCCGATTACAGCAGAATAATTACGAAACTTTTTCGCAATCTTTGATTTTTCGAAAACCAAGATCTCTTTAATTCTATAAAATGATTAACACAAATCATAATAAAGCGAAAACTTAATTCGTATCTTATTCTAAAAATTAATTTTTATCTTGTCGTATCCTTTGATCCCGAAGCCGATCCGCTTCAACCATCGTAACCACACACATGTCTGACCTCTAATAATATCTACAGAATGAGTTGAAAGAACTTTGTAACTTTTACAGAGAGTGTTAAACAAGAAGTACTAGTTTCATAGAGCTTAAGCCTATTTATCATAAGCTTTGGACGTTTTAATAATTTAATTGAAATTAAATTTTAATTTCAATTAAACTTTAATTAAAATTACAAATAATTCTAATTAAATACCAATTATGCCTATATGTGATTCAATATCTCATATTGATCCTTATTTATTAAATATCTCATATTTAATTATAAAGTTTCTCAAACTTTACAATCAAGTCCAACTTGATTAAATTATCTTTGCTCTCTTCAACCCATTAGGTTCTTAAATATGTTGGCAATGATTATAAAATCTAATTCTAGTTCATAATTAGAATTAGATAAATACAAATTCCTTTTAATTTATCTTTAATTCTCTAATTAAAAAATTTATAATTATAGATCAAGATTGACATCTAGCAACGCATCATGACCACCCAAATATTTAGGAATGTCAAAGTGGTTTGACTAACCTTTCCATGCATGATTTTTTTGTATAATTAAATTCTTTCATCATACAATGTTTCGATTAGACATAGAGTATGAAATTAATGTCTACTCTATTTTGAGTCTAATCATATTAGTTCTCTGTCATTAGCTATCGATTCGATTAATGATATTTGTAAACTATTTACAAAGCATCATTCACCTTTGCTAAGGATTTCCTGAATCGATACTAATCGAGAACAATGAAACATTCTCCCTAATTACTTTAGTTTGATGAATCCTATCTTGATCACTCAACTACCTTCATATAGTTCATGCCACATCCAATGATTATCGATTAATCGACCTATTGTTAAATAGATCATAAGTAGTATTAAAATATAGCAATCCCCATACAAGATAACTTTAATGACCTCAAGTCAAAGAATCACTTATACAATCATCACAATGAGAATTCAATAAACATATAAGTAATGTTCCAATTAGATTTCTCATGTTGTGTTTGTTCAGTGAACTTGTTCTCTAACAAGTACCTACACGTTTGTTTAAGTATCTCTATGCTTTAGCGTGTGAGATTGACTACTTCCTTCATAAGAAAAAACAAAACGTGTGCTAGTCTTTTTACATTTTATTAATGTCCATCTTAATAAAACAATGACTAGGAACATTTAGAAATAATACATAAATGCAATATAAATCTCATAATTATAATCTCATTATAATTTCATTTGTAATGTACAATTATCCCTTGGACTTTATCATATACATCTAAATATGTACAAGATAAAGAATGCTTTTAAATAATTTGTCACTAAATTATAATCAAAGCGATTGACCGTAAGGCATAAACCTATTATTGTGTGTGCATTTAACTTTTTACTACTAACGCATCTAACAAAATTTCTTTATTGCTTCGTACCCTTGATAGCTTCGTCTTCGAGGGAGCCCCACTACTCTGCCTCCTACTAACTCACATCACAGATCTTATCTTCAAAACCATCAATCTTGATTTTTTGTCTAATGCAATTTCATTTCAGGGCTTATAATTTTAATTCAAATTGGTATTTTTCCAATTCCCACTTCTCACACAATTATAAATACATTTTACAATAATTCATCAATTCTTCAAATATTAAATTTATTAACCTTATTCTAATAATTGAAATTGTACCAATAATAACTATACCTGAGTTCTAACATTCATGATGCCAGAATCAGCCATTTTAGAATCTGAAGAAGTTCACATAGCAACAAAAAACGCCTTTAATTACCACAATTGGGCCTACTACATTGAACAATGGACCAAATTCATTGACCGTCTTCCTTTCCACTTTTAAAGTTAAGACTAAGGTTAAATTTTTGTTTGGACGTAAAATTTTTAATATAATAAAATCAAATGAAATTGTTATAATAGAATATAATTTAAATGCATGTAATATTAAAAAAATGTTGTATGAGAGGGATGGAATGGTTCATAATATAATATAGTAAAATGTTATTTGAAAGAAGGGTTCATAATGTAATATAGTGAAATGTTGTTTATTATTTTATATTCCATTCTAAATCTCCAAGTCGGATGTAACTTATTTTTACTGTTTAGGATAAAATATGATGTCATGTGAAACCTTTTCCTTCCCTCTTATTCTATTCCATTTTATTATAAACTTTCCCTCCAAATAATAGAATAATATTACATTTTATTTCATTCCATTAATAACAATCCAACCAAACATAACCTAAGGTTACCACGGGAGAACTCAAAAGAGAAAACAAACAAGAACATATCCTCTTAGTCTTGGATAAGGATGGCAATGGGTCGGTCTCGTTAACTTTTTTAAAACCAAATCTCTTTTTTTAATTAAATTTGGATTTGGATTATAAGTCTAGGTCTACCCTAGACGTAACTCTTATTAGGCCTTAGATCGGTATGCTCACGGGCCTTACATTGCTTAGAAGATCTAGAAGAAGAAAGAATAGCTTTTCGTTATTGCTGTTTTCTTCTAAATTATAATAAACAGAGAACCAAATCGAATGGAATAAAAAGTGCCAGTGTTCAAGTTCTTGAGCACAGACTAACTCGCCACTATCCTGCTTTGTCGAGGCCAAAAATGCCTTAAAATCCCGGTTTCAGTCCAACCGGGTCACCGACCTTGTACTCTCAAACTACAAGAACATTGTCCTGGCTTAGAGGCTCGATTAACTCTACCAGGTGTAACTTCCCCCTTTCTCTAATTGCCCATCAAACCTGTGCTTTTCGGAGTTTAGTGGTGCTAATTGATCAATTTCTGGTTGAGAAGTCATGTCTATTGAATGTTTGAGCTTAAAGTTTGACTCTCTGGCGATTTAGAGTTGAGGGCAAGTTTCTGGCACGAAGTTAGTTTGGAGGAAACAGTTGTTTTGATCAATTTCTGATCAAAGGTGTCTGGCTTTTGATTGTTTTTCAGCTCAAAGTTATGAGTATTTATTCTGAAATTGAATTTTGGACCTACCTATCTATTTATGTGTGTACATACATCAATAAGTAGAATGCAAGTATAAGAATCATATATCATCCACGTTCAGATGTGAACTACTTTTGGGAAATAATAAATGGTCTACTTTTGATTACTGATGCATATGATGGTGCCATACGTTTTTGGGACATGGATGCCTTTTTGTTTTGGACCAGACTCAGACACAGCTTGTACCTTTGCACGGAGAGTCATGAATAAGGTTCCTTCTTTCATCAGCCCGTGGTTCTGTATGCTCCCCAAAAGAACCCTACTCATGCAAATGGAATCAAGCGCCGTCATCTCTTGGTCCAAGTCCATCAAAGGGATCTGTTAAGCAGAGCTTACATCCATGTTTATCATATTATCTTGTCAAGATCGCTTTGGTGCTGTGATTAGCTTGAAAATAACTCAAGATGATTCAAATACATGTTACTGAAGCAACCAACTTCATAAGCCTTTCTATTGTCCTTGTAACCGTTATTCTTTCTATTTTTTTGTGACATGGCTTCTGCATGCACGTTTATATTTCCGGGATCAGATTCAAGAGTAAGGTTTGAACTTTGCCAAGGTCATTCAGTTGGCGACAACTCATGCATGAAATCTGTTTAAGACTTGGGTCCTTTCTTCAAGATCTACACTGCTTCTTCACTTTATATTAAGGAGTGGTGTAGAAGTACAGTTTAACTTTCAAATGCTTCAGGCTTTTGACATGTCATCTGGTCATTCACTACATTACGTTGCCATGACGGGTGTAAACAGTTGCCTGTCAAGTCAAGATCAGGTTGGATTCTATTCCCATGTGATTTTCATATATTGACAGGTTACTCTAGGTGTGTTTTTTTATGAGTTGAGGCATTTTTTTTGCTTGATCTTTTGTTTATTTTGAGTTTTAAAACCTTTGTTATTTTTCATGGAAGTCAAAGATTGTGACTAATTCTTTTATCTTGATTGATTTTTAAATATTAATCCTGAACAGTTGTTGCAGTCATTCAAACAAGACGCTATGGTCTTGAAACTCTTAGCCTTAGCAGCTATTTTTAATTCACTTCTGCAGGATCTGGACTCTGGCTGCGACGACGACCGGCAAACCAGTGTGGCCTAAAGATGTAGACGGACTCTCTAATGTCTAGCAGTAGCAAGTGGCTGCTATCTTATGAGAATGTTGACATTGCCTGCAGGATCCAGAGTCAACGGAGGATCAAAATAACTGGAGTGATTGAGACATCTGGGGCTGCTTTTATTACCTAATCCTAAATCCACCTTTCCTTTCCTTTACCTATTATAATTCTTCTCTTCTTCCTGTACGATGATTCAAGCCTTACATTGTGTAAACGTATGTTGCTTCCATTGTACCAAGACTCAGTACGATATATATATATATACTTGAAACTTGATGTATAATATAAAAGACGGCTACACTTTTTCTTTTTACTTCAATGAGATGGCTTCTTCTGTTATGCCAACAGAGACAATAAATGTAAAACGTTGATAGATGAAAGAGATTTGCATTTATTACATAGACTAAATTAAGTTGACATTTATAATGATGGTTTATAATTAACTGCATGGGTACATGGGGACTTATTGACTTTGTAAGAACAAAAGCCCACTTGCATACCAAGCCCAGAAATTATGTCAAACACGTGATTAGGGCACTTAAGAGCTCCGAAGTCCGAAGTCAATTTGTTGGTTTTGCTGATTCGCTACAATCAATCGCGGTCATTAGAATAAGATTTAAATGCGTTTGCATGGTTAACTGGTAGCAGATTATTGTCCTCTGCGCTATACCAGCTGCGGAAGGTTGCTTTCTATTTGTTGAAGGAACGCAATGTTTCAGTTCAAAGGCCAAGCGATCAAAGCTCATAACTTGGCATCTCAATTACAAATCAGAGATCGACCCATGATTAGAAACAGCTTGCAATCTCCGTCCACCTCGCCGGCAATGGATCCCGGAATCTGGAGCCGGTTGCCGGAGGAATTACTTGAACATGTACTGTCTTTTTTGCCTCTGAAGTCGTTTTTAACTCTGAGATCAACTTGTAAGCACTTCAATTCTCTGCCTTTTTCTCCCCCTTTCGTTTCCAAACACTCCTCTGCTACTTGCCCTTTCTCTTCTTTCCTTATGCTCTCGCATCCTCAGTTTTGCAAGCGCGTGCCTTTGTACGATTCTACTCTTGGAAGATGGCGGAATTGTGCCCTATCGCTCTCTCTTTTGCCACCATATAGTATAGCTGGTTCTTCCTCTGTTTGTCTTCTCTCGTCTTCTAATGGGCTGTTTTGCTTTTCTCTTCCTGGTTCAAGTTCATTTCTTGTTTGCAATCTCCTGGCAAAGTCCTCGCGGGTTATTGAGTTCCCGAGTTATCCTTTCTCTTTTGAATGTTTCACTTTTGTTTCGTTGCCATTTGGATACATAATTTTCATGCAATGTTCCGCGTTTGCCTCAGTTTCTACCTTTATTTACGACTCAAGACTCCATCTTTGGCAAAAGTTTGATGGTTTTGAACCAATTCTGAGTGGCAGCAGCCATCAAGAAGGTGTATTTGTGAATGGTTCCTTTTTCTTCACTACCCAGGAGCCATTTTCCGTGGCATGTTTTTGCTTGGAGACTGGAAAGTGGGAGAGATTGAACAGTGACTTGCCAAGGAATCTAACTTTTGCGAGATTGGTGAGTGATGGTGGGCTGAAGCGGTATTTGGTTGGCGGAATAGGGGCAAATGGGATTTCGAAGAGCATTAAATTGTGGGAATTGGTTGAAGGTGGCAATTGGATTGAAATCGAAAGTTTGCCTGAGTTGATGTGCAGGAAATTTGTGTCAGTTTCTTACCATAATTATGATCATGTCAATTGCTTCTGGCATCAAGGTACAATATGTATTTGCTGCCACACATGGCCAGAGATATTATATTATAAGGTGTCAAGAAGGACTTGGCATTGGCTGCCTAAATGTCCTTCATTACCAGACAAGTGGAGTTGTGGTTTCAGGTGGTTTTCTTTTGTTCCTGATCTATACGCTTTTGTTTGAGGGATTTCTCTTTATCTCGTGTTTCAATGTCCATGTCTGATATCTTGGCTCCGTTCTCTTGGAATTTTGCTGTTGTTATTCACCACCATCGTCAGAGTGTTATGGCTCTAGTATATTAGAGCAAGACTTATGTTAGTGACAACTGGTTTGCTTGGATTGTATCATAAGGGTTTTGTCTTTGGATTGCTGTTATTGAATGATAGGGGTCTTGTTTTCGGATTGCCGTTATTAAATAATAAATATCAAGGGGTTGGCTTTTTCTTGTGTTTTTGGTTTTAGTTAAGTAATTTTGGATTTTTTAAGCAAATACAATAATATATTTAGTTGTTAATATTAATTAAATTTATATTATTAATAATAGTATATATTCGAGTACATGACGAATCCTGTACTCGAATAATCTTGCGAGTCTTTGGCCTTGTCTTGTTGAAAGTTGCATACGAATGACTGTCACTTGTCTCCACAATTCTTGAATTGTAAAACTGCGATGGATTTTCCAGCACAAACTGTGTTAGAGATTTATGATCAACTTGCACGTCTAGGTAAGCATATATTCAAACAGAGATTTATGATCAACTTGCACGTCTAGGTAAGCATATATTCAAACCAAGCATCCAAATGAGTCACCATTTTATTGGATGAGGGATTGTAGCCATGGTTGGAAATTTCAAATGGTAGAATCGTCTAGATATTTGAAGCATGAGTGAAGAATATATTGGTCTTGACCGAATTACCACGACATCAGATTCCTCCTTCTGCCATTGATTTCCCAGTCCAAGACTTAATAAACTAAACCCTTATCAATCGCATGCGTAGCTTTCGAAGAGTCAAGTTCAAGGCAATCAATCGTATTACAGACTCCGTGACGATGAAGCAGTTTAGTGTATCCACTCACAGAAAATACGTATTCTATCAACATATTCGTATTTTTTGCGTGTTTGACAACGAATCTTGAATTTGAAGCATATTTGGTATGTACTAAAGTTGACTTGTTCTTCAAAGAAATGGAGAAGAAAACTAAAATAGACTCCTATCTTAGAAAAATAATAGAAGTTTGCTACAATCCATGCAGTCATTGCCTGGCTCTAGGCATTTATTAGAAAGGGGCTCCCTTCGTCAAAGGAGTGACCTAGTCTGCAAAATAGATAATGTTTCTGTGGTTGGGTTAGGTTTCAAATGGTTCGACTTTGAGTCGATCAGAAACTGGAAGTTAAATAAGAAATGGTCAAATAAGTTCCTTAAGAGCCATTCTTATATATAATGTAATCGCATTCATTTAATAATTTGCCATTACAAAATGAAACATTTGCATTTTACATCTTTCATTGGTTATTTATGTTTTATGGGCTCATGCTGTTTGTACAATTCATTCACTAGATGATCACAAGTTGGGTGGCTTACAACATTAGCCAACCCACGTAAAGCCAACTCGAAAGATCTTGCAAGTTTAATTTGTTGGCAAATTAAAGTTGGAATTGATATTACACATAACAGAATAAATATAAATTTCTTTCATTTGATTTTTCAAAAATCATTATTACTTAAATTTTATAACATGATTATCACGTAAAATATAATAAAGTATGAATAATAAATTTATATTTTATTGTACAACTTGATTCATTTCTTGTTGTTTCTTTTAAATCTTTCCTTTTTTTTTGAATAGTCTTTTAAATCTTTCTTAAAACTAGTTCATTGCGGCTGTTATAGCCGCATATGTATATTGCCTCTATTAATATCTAAATAAATGCATTAATAGAACTCTACAAGTAAGATAGAGAGGAAAATTTATAATAGAATTTGATTTTTTGAATAATTTAATTAAATTACAATTTTAGTTTCAGTTAAATTTAATTAGAATTACAATTAATTATAATAAAATGCTAATTGAGTGCAAATAAATTTTATTATCTTATATAGATGCTTATTTATTAAATATCTATATTTAATCCTAAGTTTTTTGAATTTTACAATCAAGGCCAATTTGATTAAAATGTCTTTTTTCCTCTCTTTAACTATTTTTTATGTGTGACTTATTAAGTTTTTAATTACGTTAGCAATAGATGTAAATTATAACCCAAAATGATATTTAAGATTAGATAAATTAAACTCCTTTAATTTATTTTTAATTCTCTAATTAAAAAACTTACATATATAGATTAAGATTGGCATTTAACAATGCATTACGACTACTCAAATATTAGAAATGTTAAAATAATTTTAACTAACCTTTTGGAATATGATTTTTTGTATAATTTATTCCTTTTATCACACCCTATTCTAGTTAGACATAAAATATGGAATTAATGTTTATATTGTTTGAATCCAATCATATTAGTTTCATTCGTTAGCAATTGATTCAATTAATGATATTTGAAAATTGTTTTCAAAGTATCATTCTACCTTGTTCAAGAATTTTTCAAATTAACAATAATTGAGAACAATATAGCACTCTTCCTAATCATTTTAGGGTGATAAACCATATATTGATTACTTAATTACCTCCATATAGTTAATGTTGTATCCAATAATTATCGATTAAGCTATCATTGACTAAAATAAGTCATAAACAATATTAAAACATAGTAATCTATATATGAGATACTTTGGAAATTCAAAATCAAAAAATCACTTATATAATCATCACAGTGAGAACGTCTATAGACATATAAATAATATTCCAAATAGAATTCTGATATAGAGTCAGGTCAGTGAACTTATTCTCTAACAAGAGCCCATATGTTTGTTTAAGCAAATTTATCTCATGGACTTTATCATATACATCTCAATATCTATGAGATAAAGAATATCTTTAAACAATTATGTCACTAAAATTACAATTAATTGATTGGTTGTAAGGCATATATCAACAATGTCCCATTTATACTAGGTCAATTGTTTAAGTATCTTATACTATATCACCATATGATGATCATATTATTGCTAAGATAATGGTTTAGTAAGACAATTATACAAGATTCTCATTAGTGAGTACTCACTTAAACTTTATAACTTTCATCTTAATTTTTCTTATAATTAAGAGAAATTACCTAAATACTTATTTGGATCTTTGATGAGATCTTTGATCCTTTTGCATGACCCATGGCTTTAATGTTCCACAGTACATTACTATTTGAAAAATGTAAAAAACTATATCAAATTCATTAAAGAACTTATTGATCCAAGTAATCATTTTTAACAAATGAAAATTTTATCATGGGTTTATTATCAATTAATGTCACATCAGAATCTTTGCAACCTTAAAATAATGTTTTTTAAGTCAGATATACCTTAACTATTATTTGTTTCTAAAGTTAATATACATATAAACTTAAACTCAATATCAACTCATAATAGAATAACATATATCTTAAAACTTCTTAAGCATTAGATATCTCAAATATTAAATACCTTTAATACATTTTCTATATATTTGGACTAGAATAGGTAAATAACTTTTGTATTTATCTCTATAAATCTAATTCTTATAATTAAGTTGTGATCTTTTCGTATCCAATAAAAATAGGTCTTGTACTATTATATCTTCATTAATTGAAAATGTGAATTCTTATTCTCTCTATAAGCAATATATTTCTACAAGATCCTACTAAAGAGGACAATTGTACTTCCACTAACTTTCTTACAAATATGATAAATCCATAATCATTTACAAGATAAACTATTTGAATTTATCATGAAAGTGAATCTTTCAATATCTCATAAGCTTTTTATTATACATCAAATGTATTAATAAAGGCATCAGTTCCATTTGGATTTATTAAGAGATTTGAACTTTTTCAAATTCCATCTTGCTCCCACTACTTATCTTGAGGACCATGCTTCTAAAAATGTTCATTGAAACAAATATTTTGTTCATTGGAGTCTGTAAGATTATATCCAACCTTTTTGGATATCTCATAACTTTCTATTATTTAATGTAGTTCTAAACTTATTGGATAATATATGCTTTAACTAAGCATCATTTTCCAAAATCATTAACTTTAACTCTTTTAAAGTCTTATCATTTCATATATAATATGAAACCTTGTTAATTTTTAATTGAACTGTTGAAAGTAAGTTGTTGTACTAAGTTTTGTTTTAAAAGAAATAAATATTTCATTATACAATATCTCATACTCTACTTTTTTTCCTATACAAATCCGTATTGTTTTGAGATTTAGTTGTGGAGGTATTTACCATAAAACCCCATTCTTTATAGATAAATAATTTAAATCTCACATCATTCTCATGAAAGTGCTTCAACATTTTCAATGCTTAACTTCTACTTATACTTAAATACTTTAAACTTTTTAAATTTTAAATCAATATTTCATTCAATACAATGATTATATCGCATAAAGTCATTAGTAAATATAATAAAAAATAAGTATTTAACCTTTTATGGATTGTTATTACACCAAACACATCATACGTATAAAATTTAACACCAGCATTTTTTCACAAAAGGTTGATTTCGTTATTGTTTAATTTAATAAGTTTCACAAGTTTTATATGATTCATAATTAAATTATACATATATCCTACTATGAAACGTTGTGATTCTCATTATGTTGATTTAATAAAATTGGTATAAAAGGATAATCTTATTTGTCTAACTTTTCATTTTTTTGGCCACTTATGTAAGCATAAGTTTCCTTTGATTTAATAGATACAAACTATTTGTATAAACTTGGATCAACTACTTTTGCCTATCAACCTATTTCATATGATACCTTGAACATTGTAGTAATGTTGAATCCAAATTTAGAACTACATACTCAAAATCATAAATTAGTAAAATATATAATCTTCATCATATTTCATATTGGTAAGAAAATCCTTGCAATAATTTTTCTTTTGTTGATAAATATTATCATACTATAGTCATTGCGTTTAATTGTAGTCCATGTTTATGCTTTTAGTAAGCTAAATTGAGAGGAATAGTTCCATCAAGGTATTATACATTTTAGTTCTACTTCATGCAACTCCTTGCATCATGTTATCATAGTGTTGATATACATCTTACATGTTGCTATTAAAGTTTATGACACATTAATCAATTTAGAATGCCATTATACTTTGTCATCGATATGACATTGATATATATCTAAAATTTTGTCACCAAATCTTTGACAAACATTAATAGCAATGGTGCATAATGGAAATACAAATTTCCTTTTTAACTTATCTATCTTCACAAACATGACCTAAAATTTAGTTCACTAAAATTTGGTAACCTATATCTAATAAATTTGATTCACTAAAACTTAGTATCAACTATACTAACAAAGGTAATTTCTACATAGAACAAAACATAAATGCAATAAAGCAAGTAATTGGTTACATGTCATAACAACCAAATAAGATTATAATTTTAACAATAAATTTGGTTACTACTATTATTTTATTCAGCAATAACTCTCACTCTTATTAAAAAACATTACTTTAATTCCCATAGTAGGCTAGTATCACATTTAAATTTAGTTAATATTGAGTCGCTCATCAAACTAACTAAACTTAAATTAGGTAGATAACATCCTTATCAATCACATTTCATGTGACTCTTAAATCTATTGGGTGACAAGTCTTGTCAAAACATTTATTATATATTATTAATAACCTTGCCTCTAAACTTATATGATCATGAGTCATTCATCCAAGTTATACAAATTTAGATAAGTAGGACCCGTTAATTTAAGATAAACTATATTTAGGTTAAAGAGACATCGAGTCACTTAACAAGCCTTGTAATAAACAAAAATGAGTCATTCATCCAAGTTATACAAATTTAGATAAGTAGGACTAATTAATTTAATATAAAATATATTTAGGTTAAAGAGACATCGAGTCACTTAACAAGCCTTGTAATAAATAAAAATCTTTTTTAGTTAAATAGGACCCATTAATTAAGGTAAAATATATAGGGTTAAATAAGCCTTGAGTAACTCAATCAGCATTACAATAGATAAAACTTTAATTTATGCTTAAATAATGGAAGGTAACAATTATGTTCTTAACTTTACATTATCTACATTTAGGGATCTTTCAGGTTTGGAAGTGAATTTCAGTAAGAGCCATTTTATTCTAGCAGCTAGTGCCAACATGATGGAGGATAGAATCTCCCAAGTCACTGGTATGAATAGGAATCCTTCTCCTTTGACCTATTTAGGGGAACCCATTACTACCAAAAGGATACAATTCTTTGAATGCTACCCCTTATAGTTTAGAAAATACATAGAAGATTAGGCTTGTGGACAACTAAAGTGCTCTCATTTGGAGGGTGATTGTAACTCGCCAAATCTATCTTGAATTCTCTTCACATTTATTAGTCGTCTAACATGACTTTAGCTAAAGGAGTCATCAAGACTATTAACAAGCTAATTAGAAGGTTTCTTTAGGGGAATTTAAATTTGGATTTTCACTTTGCCAAGGTCAAATGGTCACAGGTATGTATGAGAAAAGAGGACAATGGTTTGGGATTGACCTCTATTGGAAACTTTAATAGAATAATTTTGATAAAAAATCTTTAGAACATCTTATTAGATGGGAATTCTTTATGGATCAGACGGTTTTATAGCTATATTATTAAGGTTCTAACCTTTGGTCCATAATGATAAAATCCACATTTTCTTAGTCTTTATTTCATCTTTGAAATTAAGACCTATCTTAGAGCCAACGATTCTCTATAAGGTTGAAAATAGGGAGAAGGCTTTTTTGTGGCATGAAAATTGGATAGGTTTACGCCCCCCTAACTCAAATTCCACAGGCTCTCGCTTATAAAATGGTTTTCGTATCAACTATAAGATCAGTTCAATTATTATAGGGTTTCAATTGTCTATTCCCACAGATTTGCAACATTTTGCTCTCAACTACCAACTAGACTTGGGAAGATAAGAAATGTTCCATTCTCTCAAACTACAAATTCAACATCTCAAAATTCAAGGCATGGCAGAACCAAGACATCCCAAGGTTTGTTTGGTACCCCATAATATGACACAAGTCACTCATGCCTAGTCACTCCTTTCTTTTATGGCTTGCTGCTCTAAATAAATTGAGTACATTGAATAAGATGTAGTTCATCCCTATCAATTCTACTTGTGTCCTCTGTGAAAGGGAGGAACAACCAATAAATTACTTTTTCTTTCTATTTCCTTTCTCGAAACTTATATGGAAGCAGCAACTTTTTCTGGTTTCTAATACTGGAATTGTCTTTATAGATAGGTTATATTGGCTTCTAAAGTTGAAAGATACTCCTGATCACAGGAAGCATTTTTACATCATCTCTTTGCCTCCACAATTAAGGAGATCTGGCAAGAGAGAAACCTAAGATGCTTCTAGAATATCTCACGCTCCAGAGATGAAGTTTTTGCCTCATTAATTTCCAGAATTAGGGAGAATCTCTTTTGTCTTAGGAGAAGTGAGTTATTGCCCTAATATAGCTATCTCACGGCAAATTGTTGAAGCTCTATACTAGAGCATGCGGTGACATGAAAGGGAAGACAAATTAACATATACAAAGGAAGATTTTGCCTCGTTATGTAGTGTGTTGTTGTTTTATCGTTTGACAATTACAATGACTTATGTGTCGTTTGTTGTAGGAGAGTAATACCACTCTCCTACTGTTGTACTTCAATTTTACTCTATCAATCCAAATTTTTAATTAAAAAAAACGATTATGTTCTTAAGATGTTATTAATATTTTAGTGAGGAATTTAATTTTTATGGTCCCATCAAACACAAGATTGCATGTAAAAGTATCATAATTATAAAATATGTAATTTAATATACATCATAATTATATCAACCTTATAAAATAAAATTATGTAAATTTTTATCCAAATATAACTATATTATAAGCATAAAATAATGAAGTCATGTTTGATTGTAGTTATTGATGTTCTTAATATAAAATAATATTTATAACTCTTTGGATAATTAAATTAGATTAAACATTAATTTGATTTGAAACAAGTTTTAAATTCAATAGAGAAATATTTAAATTATCTTAACTCCTTTAATAAACTTTAATTGAAAATAATTTTCAATAAATTATATTTCTTGCTTATTATAATTTAAATAAAAGCATAAAAGATATAAACATTCCTTGTAGCTTAAAAACTTTAGAAAAATCTCCTAATCTTTGCAAAAAAATTCTTTTATATTTCAGTTTAAAAATAATAATGAAAAACACGTGGTGGAAATATCAGAGGTGGGTTTCTTGAATCAATAATATTAAGGACATTTAAAAATTATTTTCAAAATGTCATTCTATCTTAGCCAATGATTTCTTAAATCAATAATAATCAAGAATAGCATAACATTCTCTCTAATAAAATGAATTTTATATTGATTATTTAATTTCCTCTATATAGTTTATAGTATATCCAGTAACTATCGATTGAGCTACCCTTAACTAGAATAGTTCATATGTAATATCAAAATATAACAATCCATATATGAGATCCTTTCGAGATCTCAAGTTAAATGATCACTTATAAATATCAAATCAAATGATCACTTATGCAATCATAACAACATAGACATATAAGTAATGTTCCATATAGAATTTTTATATGAGGTCAGTTCAATAAACTTGTTCTCTAATAAGCACCCCATACGTTTATTTAAGCATCTCCATACTTTATTCAATGAAGCCGACTTCTTCATTTATAAAAACGAAATATAACATGTGCTAATCTTTTTACTTTTCCTTAATGTCTACTCTTAATGTAACAATGACTATGAATAATTTAGAAATAATATATAAATACAATATAAATATCATAATTATGATCTTAATATAATTTTATTCAAAAATTCTATTAAATTTATTAAATACATCTTAATATGTATAAGATAAAAAAAAACCTGTACCTATCTTCGAGAAACCAGAGCATAACAAAACCCAACATACCTAACCAACACTTGACTTAAATTTCCCCCCAATCAGAGGTGCTTCAGAAAAATCGCATAGGGCTAATAATGGGAAGACCACTTGGAGCTTCATAGTGGGCAACTCTAAGAGTTTGGGCAAACTTAGGTTTGTAGAATTTGAATCTGAGCAACCGATTCAGGCACCTCTGGAGGTGCTACATAAAGGAGCTCAGAAATGGAGAATCTCCCTTGTGGTTTTCTTCCTAGAGAAGCGACTGGCGTTCCCCATAATCAGTCGATAGGTAAATAACACATGGAGAAATAAGGGATTAGAGCATGTCATGGTGAATGCGGATTAACTTTTTGTCTTCAAGTTTAATTTCAAGGAGAATGCACAAAGAGTCTTCAAGTTTAATTTCAAGGAGAATGCACAAAGAGTGCTAGAAGCCAGTCCATGACACATGATGGGGCATCCAATACTCACTAAGAAGTGGCAGTTGGGGGTGAAGTTGTACAGAAGCAAGCTTAACTCTATATCACTGTGGGTCAACATACATAAGGTTCCTCTAGAATATTAGTCAATGGAAGCTGTGAGTTACATAGCAAGTAAAATAGGTAAGTTGTTCGGACTTAATGAAAACATTGCATTAATGAGGAGGCTTGGGTTTGCACGAGTGTGTGTAGACATTGACATTTCTAGGAAATTCCCTGAAAACTTAAGAATTATGAGACTTCTGAGAATGGTGACTTATTAGAAGATACCATAGGAATTTCTTATATATGGAGACCAAAAATACAAGAGGCAATACAAGTTTGGAAAGGAAAGGATGGTCAAGAGGGACAACAGGAGTTAAGGAATGGTCCAGATCATTCGTAGCCATATCCAGTCAGAGAAATAGCCCCTAATGTATGTGTGGAAAAAGAGACTTGGAACCTAGTAGCAAGAGGGGAAAAACCTGGCATATGCTAAGAAGGGCTTTTATAAAGGTGATAATGATAAGGTAGAAATGGGTTCTTAAGAATCAATGGATCAAGCCAGTGAGGACACAAAACTGGGGGGAAATAGTTAGGTAGCACCAAAGATATATGGAGATGCTATAAGGAATCAAGGTGACAAATCTCTCGGGGGGACTAACGAGGATGAAGTCGCGGTTAAGGAGGTTAAGGCTAGGATAACTTTGGATGCAGATAAGGGGGAGGTGAGCATAGCTGGGCTAGGGAATTAACTAGGCAATGAATAAGAGAGATTACGGGCTAAAGAAGAACTCAATGGGACTTTTATATAGGAAAGTGGGGAAGCATCAGGTTCTTAGCTTGACATCGTATCAATCTCCATAGGAATGAGTATGAAGGCTAGTAGGAAACAATTTCGTAAAAAGAAGAACGTATGAAACTAGTAGCTTGGAATGTTAGGGGGCTTTATACCCTGAATAAGTAGCTTACAGTCAGGAAATTGATTAGGAATAGTAAAGCATATTTTGTTGATTTATTGAAAACCAAAATAAAGAGGGAACACCTGGAGAAGGGGTTATAGTTCCTGGATGAACACTGGAGGGTGATCTCCAATCATGATTAGTATGTGAATGGTCGATTGATAATAGGTTACAATGCTTAAAATTTGGAAGTCTTTGCTTGGAACAATAAGCAAGATGGAGAATGGTTTTTAATGTGGAAGTTAGCTAGGTGTATGGTGAATGGGAAGTGGATAGAGCAATCCCCCCTGAGTAATGCCACTTTTGAAGAACCAAATGTTTCAAACCATAGGCCAATAGTTGTGGAGTTACCTAGACGCGGGTGGAGGCTAAACGCTCTATTCAAAATAGTCAATTATCTGATGGAACACAGAATTTAGGGGAATTCTAAGCAAGGGGACAAAGGTAGAGGTCAATGGATCGAAGGGTTATATCCTTAGCAGTAGGTTGAAAGGGTTAAAAGAGAAATTGAAACAACTAAGTAAGGACTCTTTGAAAACAAAACAGATAGAGAAAGACAAAGTGATGGACAAGATGAAAGAGTGCCAGAAAAGAATTCTAGCAAATCCAGAGGATACACATCTTAGGAAGGAGGAAGCTCACCTAGCGTCTAGTTAAAATCAAGTCCTGATCAATATTAATATGTTGCAAAAACAAAAATCAAGAATTTTATGGTTAAAGGAGGGAGAACATTGTACGAAGTACTATATGAGTGCTATTTCAACACAAAGAAACAAGAATAGCATCAAGGAGTTGGTGGACCATACTGGTAGGAAGTATGAGGATCAATAGAACAAAAAACATTTTGTCTTTGACTACTTTAGTAAACAATATGAAGTTGATACACATGTAAAGGAGATACTAGGAAAGTTACTTACGAACCTAAAGAAGGTGGATAAAGAGAACAAGAGGCTATTTGTTAGGGAAGTCACAAGGCACGAAATTCATGAGGTAATTTTTATAATGAACCCTGATAATTGCCAGGACCAGATGGGCATAATGGCAAATTTTTTCAAAAAAACTAGGACATAATAGGGGAAGAAGTTATTAGAGCAGTGCTAGAGTTTTTCTAAAAAAAACCTTCCTAAAAGAGTGAAATAAGACATATGTGTGTCTCGTCCTTAAACAAAGCAATGCAATAAAGCTATATCAGTATAGATCTATTGCCTGCTGTAATTTTCTGTATAAAATCATTACAAAAGTTCTAGCAAATAGATTGAGAACCAGCTTGGAGAAAATGATCAACCTGAGCAGCATGCTGTCCTGAAGGGGAGATCGGTGAGTGCTAATATACTCCTATGCCAGGAATTGATGGAAGGTTATCATTCCAAGAGGAAGATGAGAAATTGTACCATCAAGATGGATATAGCCAAGTCAATATCATGAAAGATGCAAACTTCCCTGAATTGTTTAGAGAGTGGGTGGAGATATGTATCACTATTGCCACTCTGGCCATTTTGGTGAATAAAGAACTCACCGAATTGGTAAAAGCTATGAGAGGACTCAGGCAAGGGGATCCTCTATCCCCTTACCTATTTTTTATCTGTATGAATGCCTTGACCACTCACCTTGCAAGTATGATCTTAACATATACAGAATTTCAATGCCACTACAGATGCAAAGTTATCAAACTAACTGACCTCTCTTTTACAGATGAAATGTTGCAATTTAGTAGGGCTAAGAGAAACTCTATTAATTTATTATTGAAATCTATGGAGGATTTTCAAGACATGTCAAGGCTGTGGAGTAATCCAATGAAGAGCATCTACTATCTTTCTAGTAACTCCAGCACGATGAAAATGCACAAAGCAAGAGAAATGGGGTTAAGACAAGGAACATTACCTTTCAATTATCTAGGAGTCCCAATATCATAAAGAAGATTAAGTGCAACTGATTGCAAACCATTGATGGAGTCCATACATGGGAAAATCAACCAATTGAGCACAAGATTCCTCAGTTATGGAGCTAGGCTCCAACTTATATAGTCAATCCTCTGTAATATTACCAGCTACTAGCTAAGTCATATTTCAATACCTACAAACATACTCAAGGAGATAGATAGAAAACTTTGGCAGTTCCTTTGGAATGGATCGAACCAAGGCAGAAATAAAGCCAAAATAAGTTGGATTAAAATATGCAGACCGAAGGAGCAGGGGGCTTAGGATTATATTCCACAAGGGTGATTAATAGAGCTTGTTTAGTAAAGAACTTATGGTGGTTGTATAGCAAAAAGAAGGACCTTTGGGTGAAATGGATATATAAGGTATTCATTAAAAATGATAGATTATGGACTCCGAAGTATAAGCAAGGCATGTCCAAAACTCTAAGGAACATTTTGTGTATAAGGGAATGGATGGAGAGCCTGATGTTTCACAAAATTGGAGATGGTAATAGTACCCACGTTTGGTTTGACAACTGACACTATAAAGAACCTTTGTACAAAGTGATGGAAATCCAATACTTGAAACTTATGGTCCCTTTAGTTACCCTGATAAGCAGGTTGATTAACAACAATCAATGGAATTGGCCATATCACAATTGTAGGTGAGCAGAGATTATATTAATTCAGGCACTAGGATTCAATCAGACGGAACAGGATGAAGTATTGTGGATAGTTTCCAAATATGGAAAGTTTAATACCAACGCTTGTAAACTCCTTTTGTAGAAAGAAATACAACCAAGAGTACAATAGATGAGATTAATGTGGGATATGGACATATGACCAGCATAATCCTGGGAATAAATGGTGGATTACGTACGAAGGATAAAATCAAGTTTCCTATTAACTCATTGATGTGTGAGCTTTGTAAGATAGAGTTGGAAAATCTGGAACATATTTTGATTAATTGCAGGTATATAAAAAAGATACGAAGTTGGTTGCATACATTGTTGAATATTAATTGACCAATAGATACATTGGAGGAAATGATTAACTGGTTGGTAAAAATTAAAATGAAAAGTCATGGGGATTATAAAGTACTCAAGAGTAGTTAGGCCTCTATGACTTACCATATCTGGAAACAACATAATTGCAAAGTTTTTAGACAACAAAGCAAAAGTGAAGAGTTGTTGTTTCAATAGATTACATTACATATTCGTTTAATTTTGTTAGCTAGAGGTATAGCGGATAACCTTACAACAATTATTAAGTGGAGATGGGCATTAAACTACATCTCATAGAATGAGATTGGAAATCAATAACCTTTCTTTTGTAACTAATCTTTTGTATTATAGTAGCACTTTTAGGGTGCTATTGTTTATATTTAATATCTTTTTAATGATAACCTTTACTTTTCGAAAAAAATTATAGTACTAAACCTACAACCAATTCGTTGGTTATAGGGCATAAACCAACAAAATTATTTAGTAATAACCTCATGAATTAGCCCCATCATTAAAACTTATGCAATTGAGAGATGTTTTGCACTTGACTAATCAATAATGGGGCAATATGAAGTTATATTATAATTGGATAGTTATCTCAACGAAGAAATTTGCCTATGTAATGATGAACCAAATAATTTGAGATAAAATGGACTATTTCAATCTTAATATTTAAACAAAAAGTTAACTTAGATTTAATATTTAGTAATGTCTAAAAATTTTTATTTTTTAAAAAAGATAAAGAAATTTGTATTATCTCAAGCTAAGCTTGACAAAAGAATACATCATGTTGGCAGACATCAAAAGTGCAACTCCAAAACAGAAAGAGTAAATAAAGATATAGAAATTTGTGATTCCTGGTAATCTGAATGTGAACCCTATATCACATATTCCAAAATTTCCTCATGTATGGACTAAGCGTAATATGATTTTCTTTGGCTAGGAAGAGTTCTTTAATCCATTAGATCGTTGTGTGCAATAGCTTCCGCGTTTCCACCACATTACCTATATGCAACCTAGTGTTTCGTTCTCTCTAGATTGTGTAAACAACACATAACAAAGCAATTTGAATAGCTATTCCATCTGACTTCAGTAATGTCATCATGTTGGTAGTCCAATGTATGATATTCCCCTATTCCCCTTGAGCGCAATGCACCTGCATTCTATTTAGGACTGTATTCTAAACTGGAATGAAACTCTAAATTGAAAAAACAGGTGATCTAGAGATTCATTATCAACACCACACAAGATGCATCTATTTTCCATGCTGGTTGAGTTACCAAATCATCTATCTTTAGTATTAAGCCCATTCTTCATTGAGAGCTAGCTTATGAAAGCTGCTTAGGAGATAACGAGTTCTTCCAAATAAGGTTAAACCAAAGGAACTTTGGGTGTTTCTCATTTAGGTTCTGCCAAATTTGGATATATAAATATTTTTATTATTTTATATGAGTACCATATTATCAGATAAACATCCCAACTACAATATGGGTTCATTAATCTTGCCCATATTTCCTAAGAGTTTTTAAGTTATTCCAACCCCTAAATCACAAATTCACTCTCATCTTTGACTATTACCCATATTTGTCTTCATATCTTTATCTCCATTTGCGTCTTTGTTTGCCTTCGTATATGTTGGTTAATTTTTTTCATGCCATTTCAACTTACATACCCTTTTTCATTTTTTCCTTATAGAGGGTTATTTACAGGTAAGCATATACATATGGCGTTTCCATTGTCATTCTTACATTATTTATGCATGTGGTCTTAATTTTTATTATTGATTTTTGTTCTTCTTTATTTTTTACTATAGTTTCTTATTTTATTGTGTTTATTTAGGTTTGGAAAGCAGCCTCGAATCCATCCCAAAGCTCGAATGGCTTTAGCCTGGGCTTAAAGCTTCCGGGCCAAGCCTTAGCCAAATTGGGTTTAATTAAATATATTTTTTATTTTTAAAAATTAAAAACGACATCATTTTCGATTATTTAAAAATTATAGGTTTTGGGTTTAGTTAGGAGGGGAGATTTTTTCCAAGTATATGTTTATCCTTATTGTGACCCACATATTATTATCCCGTCAAAGTATCAATTCATTGAATTTACCAAAAATGAAACAATAAAGGATGAGTGTAGGTATGTGGGAGCTCTTGTTGGACCTAGTTTTCGGAGCTCAACATTCGGAGTCATAAAAACATGGGCAAACTCATTTCTTCAATTTCAGGATAGATTTCGGGAAATCTCAAATCCGAATTTCAATTTGGCTTCTTAAAAATATTTGTTCCCTATTGTATTAAGTTTCTAATAACACCAAAATTATTTCATTTGGTTCAGCAATCTAAAAGTGATAGCCCAAACATCTTCGGACTGTTATTATACTGAAGTATAACACTATACTCAACTTCGATCCAGAATTGAAAGTCTTAGAGACTGAAATTAAAATTTTATTTCTTTAGATAATTTGTGGCTTTGTGTCTCTAGTTTATTTAGAGACAAAATTCATCGCAATTGGATCTCTACAGATTAAGATATCATCAAAATATTGAAGCATGTTTAGTAAAAATATCTAACTCATAGTATTCCAACCGATCCCCACACTTTGATTCAATCAATATTTTCTAAATTAATACCAAAAATTATAAATTTTTGTGGAGAGGTATAGGCATTTGTTAGGAATCCAATGCTTTAAAAATTAGGTCATTTGGAGGTCGGATGACAAAGATATGGTCAAAAGAGTGAAACATGTTCAAGATGGGGGAAAGGACCTCCGGGTTGGCACGATCGCAACCTGGCGCGCGCGCCGCATCGTCGATCACGAATTTCCTCTTCTCTCTTTTCTTCCTCCGACCTATCTTGGTAAAAAGGGCATAACTTTCAATAAAAGCGTTGGATTAAGGTCATTTAAAGATTGTGTTGAAGAGGACTTCTAGACCTACAACTTCTATGAAGACCTCAAAAACAAATTTTACCTCTATAAGGATTAAAAGTTCAAACGAATGCAGCTGTCCCAAAAGTCCATCCTATGTAACATCACAAATTCGAATAACCATAACTCTCAACTCCGATATCCAAATATTTCATACTATATAGCATTGAAAAGCTAGAAAGATAATCTACA
>JANZXR010000006.1:5124148-5134690 GCA_027575705.1 Erythroxylum echinodendron | reverse complement strand
TCAGTGGCTAATATATTTATAACCATTGGCGATGAGCCACACAATCAAACATACATGCATCTAATCATATAAGCATATTCTCTTATCTTGACCCAACAATGTAAGTTCAACATTTATAACTCATAACTCATTACTCAATACATCATCACATGAAACATATTGGATGTAATTTAACATTAAAGCATAATACTAAACTTCATCAAAACTTAACATATCAAAATGCAAATGCACAAACAAATGGCTCAAGGGTTTTGTGGAACAAAACAGAGAAATCGAAGTTTATTCTGTGAACGAAACGAGTCCACTTTTCAGATCTCGTGTGCCACAAGTAGGCAGCAAGGAGAAGGCTTTATGTCGACGTGTACGTGACTAGAAAACAGTTCCTCTCTTGCCCAACAAAATCAAATCTCATGCTCAATTCAAACAATCACAAGTTCATATTCTCATGCTTTTTCTTCTTTCCATTTAATCAAAATGCCATGATACAATTCTAAGGCATAGCATAATTATACTCACAATTCAATTTTTATCACATGTCATACATCATAATTCAATTTCCACATCACAATATTTCAAAGAAAATCATTTTAACACACAACATGCACACAGGGCAATTTGCTCAATACACAATAACTATAAATAAATTACCCACCTTGTAACTCTTGAAAATCTAAACTCAATTTGGCCCTTCCCTTTGCTCTTGGGTAGGATTTTCTTGATTTCCTAAAACAAACCAAATTTTTATTAAATTCCAAATTCAAATAAAACCCTTAAAACTTCCATAATCACAACAATTGAAATCCACACAATTCAAACTCAAAACTAACCTACCCATGGTCCATCTAGGTTAATAAACCCAAAACCTAGTTTAGGAACCTAAAAATCAAAAGGGTCTCTCAATCATCTTCTTTCAACACAACTCATTCTCTACTTCTTTCTCTACCTAAGATAGAAAGAAAGATAACTTACCTTAAAAAAGCTTGATTCCTTCTCTTTCCATGTTTTCTTCTTCTTCCCTAGCTTCTCTCACGACTCTCTTCTCTTTTCTTCTTTCTAATGGACAACTTCTCTCCTTCTTCTCTCTTATTTTTGTTTGTTTTCACTCTTCTCTCCCTTATTCACGTTTTTCTTCTTCTATTTTGCAAGACAACACTTTGTTCTTCCAATTTTACCCTCAATGAATGTAAAAGGTCATCTTTTCCCTTCCTTTTATGCTTTATGACTCTTAAACATAGTAACATGCCAAAATTGCCCTCATACACTCTTAAAGCATTAATTTCACTAACTAGTGAAATAAAATCCTACTAACATTGAAATAAATAATTAAAGTCCAATAAAAATTCTATTATGACCTTAAAATTCATTCTAAGGCAAAAATTCAAATTCCATGCTTATTCTATAAACTATCATGCTTAATTCAATGAAAAAACTTTTCAGGGGCCAACAGCTCTCATGTTAAACAGGAGCACATATATGTTCATGATAAGATAAGATAACTATTTCATATGATGATTTAGTTGTTTGTGATATAAAAAAACAATTTATTCTGAGTTATAGGAAAGTAGATGAGTATGAAATCAAATTCTACTTTTCAACATAATGATAAAAACATTTATGTTATAGACCTATGTAAGAACCAAAAGGAAATAATTAGAATTACTCCAATGTTTCGTCTTCCATCAGCATCCATTACAAGGTCTTAGGTTGTTCTCTTTATATTTCCTTTATGGAATATGTATTTTTTAAACTTTAACCACTTAAAACCTATTAGCTTTACCATGTACTGAATACATACTATAGGGGTCACGCCTATGGAGTGTCTTAATTAGAAAGTTTCTACATGAAACCCTAGGATAATATGGTTCTCTTAATCTTGGAAATATTTGATTTAGTTAGTGACTATATATTATAAATAGTTAACTTAGTTTCCTAATATAATTTATAAGAAGAAAGTACTAAACAATTGCTTAAGCCAAACCAGATTTTAAAATGAGTTTTTGTGAGTCTAATACATATAACTTATATCCCAACTTGAACTTGATCATAAAGTTGATATTATATATTACATTTAGCCTAAAATACAAAATAGCGGCTTTAAAATGGGCTAAAATCATTTCTTTGTCTTTTAGCTTTGGAAGTGTCTCATAGCTTTTCAGTGTTTTAGCTATTTTTTTAGGCTCTCATTTACCAAGAAATATTCATTAAGAAACATTCACCATTATCACGTAATATGGCCTTTATGACTCCTTTATCAATGATCCATAATAAAAGAAACCATATAAGTTGTATAATGGATGTTCATGGCATGCTACAGTTTTTTAAAATATAATTTTTAACAAATGTATATTATCTTTGTTTTAGATTTATGCTTTTTATCGTACTATAATAAATATAATTTTTAACAACTCATATTATCTTTATTTTAGATTTATGTTTTTTTATCTTACTATGATTTTCATATGCTTATGTTGCTTAGGTACTTATCATTTTTAGGGTAGTAATATCTCAGTATTTAAACTTGAGATTATTTTATGGTGGACGCTTTATTCGGATCCTATGATGAGTTATAAAGGATCGGTTATGGTGGACACTTTATGTCAGATCCTAAGATGAGTTATAAGGGAGGGTCATTAAGTTTTTTTAAATAAAGTTGACGTTAATTTTATAAGTTATCGACCAATTTATGAAATGGGGAAGGATCTTGCGTACCAATAGGCTAGCAAAGTCTATTATAAAGTTCTTGTTTTTAGATCTAATGAGTCTTTAAGATGAACTAAATTAAATTTTAGTTGCATTAAGTTAACTTAATTGTTAAAAGTATATGGGATAGTTGATGTCTATGTCACACATATGCTAGAGACTTCGATTTTTGTTCCAAAAGTTTTGGCTATTCCTAAAGATGATGTTAAGCCTGATAGTAATGTTATGCTTGATAAAGAAAATGCACAGAGTACTTTTTTAAGATACATATTTTGAAGATAATGATAATAATAAAGAATAAAGTTGTGTTGAATCCAATGATAACAATGAAAAAAATTCAATTGACACTATTAGTTCATATGATGAAGATCATAATAAAGTTGTAGGAGGGGAGGAGACATTTAATGTGTTACTTCTAAATGACCACAATAGATGCTTCCTTAACAATCAGGAGTACCCTAATGATGGTAATCATTGCAATGAATATTGTGTATGGAATTTATCGACGCCAAAGAATTAAAAAGACCTTATTGATTATTTAGTAGTAAAAAATTTAATGTCAAATGAAAATAAAGTGAAAGTGAATTAGGGTATGGTGCATTAAAGGATCTAAGTGGTAGTTATATACATCATATGACAATAGTAATAGGTGTTTTAAAATCAAAAGGGACCCAAACATACATATTTTACAATTAATAAGCCCAAAATGGTATTGGTCAAGTTCTTGAGTAGATAGTTAAAAGAAAGAATTCTCGAAAAGCCTAGCTTAGCTATGACTAAGATGATTGAAGAATGTAAGGAAAAGTTGAATATATTCACATATTCAAGTATGTATAGGGCTTCTAAGAGGAAGTTAAGGAAAGAGAGCACATTATATTATGCTAGTAAACATTCTAAGCTTCAAAATTATATCCATGAGTTGAAAGTTACAAATATTGGCTCTATCATGGAACGACGACTTTTAAGGAATCAAAAAACCTCATTGACGTAATTCAAAAAGGTATATATTTGTTTTAGATTTATAAAGGCATGAGAGACTCTTAAGGCTAATAATTGAGATGGATTATTTTTAAGATATAATTTCAGTGGTAATTAGTTAGTGAAGTTAGGAGGGATGGAGATGAAGAAATGTATCATATAATATGTAGCTATAGGAGAAATGGAAAATATTGAATCGTGAAATTCTTTCATGAATCTCTTATCAATTAACTTAAAATTAGAATATGGAGATGGAGTCACAAAGATAAATGATATCCAAAAGATACATGCAAATTTGATTATTTTCATTTTGATATAATATTACCTTATATTACTTAAATTTAGACTTCTGTTGATTGACTTATGTATTTAGGGATTTATAAGAACTATTAAGGTCACACTACCAAATGCATATCCCAGAATATGTGATATATATATTTATCATAATTGGCATGGACATTAAATTGAATAAAAATTTAAGATAATTAAGGGCATGTTTATAGCCAATATATGTTGAAGAATTTAGTCTAAAATTAAATAGAATAGGCAAAATTAAACTTGGGTGTGCTTTTGCTTTGCTTAAATATCCAAAGGAGGTTATACTAGTCATTTGGACTAGGTCATACTAGTATGATAGGAACTATAGGGACTATAATTATAAAGAAAGAGGGCCTACATATGTGGATGGAATTCAAATATTGCACCTGCAATTGTCAATGTAATAGAAGATGGTGTGGAATGGAAATGAAGCATATGAAGTTAGTAAAAGGGATGATAAGCATGTCAACAAATTAAAAAGAGACCATTATTGTAGCCATAGAGCATGAGACTTATATAGTTATCCATAAAAACATGTTATTAGTGTTATTGATCATTCCAAACAAAAACGTAGGACATTTTTCAATGATTGCTGGAAGAAGAGAATTCTTCTAGGTGTGTATGATTACAAGCAGATATATCTACTAGCCAAGAGAGTGATATTAGAAAGGTCAAAAAATGTAAAAAGAGACAAAATGAACCAAAAAGAGTATTAAGAGAAAATAAGATGTCATAAAATGGTTACGTTTAGAAATATTGGAAATGCGAAGCTTCAGGAGATAATACTAAAAGGTGAAAAGTAACAAAGTCTAACAAATAATCCATCAATGTAAATAACTTATAGTTTAGATATAATTTTAATTTAGATGTTGGTAAAGGTATCTAGGAGCAGTAGTAGGAATGCATACAATTCCAATTTTAATTTGATATGGTGTTAATAATATGCAAATTATTTTTAAGCCTCAACTTCAATAACTTATACTAGAGAGTAACATCAATTAAAGAGTCAATAACAAGACAAGTAGCAATGTGACCAGAGACAGTCACAAGTAAGAATATATTGCTTTCTTTCAGAAAAATGTGATCATATGAAATATATTGCTTAAATTGACAATAAACAAATCATGATCAGTAAACCAACACTCATATCTAACTATTAGCTAATCAGGAATGCATACCTAGTTAATAAAGTAGAATATATGGGTTTAATGTTAATAAAGTAGAATATATGGGTTTAATATGTACTTACTTATATTCATTGTCTATAATAAACATATATACATATTAGTTAACCATTGTTATATATAGAGGTTGCTAGTTCTACATATACATATAAAAGAAAATATAGACATGTTTTGATCTAAGATCTTTCAAATTGTATTTTGAACCAAAAGGTATTAAATTCAACCACTAATCTAGCATCACTTTAAGATAATTACAACCTACAAAGGTGAGAAATAATTAAGACACTCAACAACAAAGGGGATAGCATCACTTGTGAGACCAGTAGGCAACAATTTGAGAAAGGCTACATCTTGATGATATTGTTAGTAGTATTTATGAATATTTGTATGTCAATGTATATGATTTGACTATATTTTGCATTTTGGGTGATTTTGTAAATTAGGTGAAGAAACATATGTTATATTTTGTCAGTAAAGATGATGTTTCTCTATAACTTATGCATCAATGAGGTTTAAAACATGTTTTATAATGCCAAATGATGTCAATATGGCCATGATAGTCCATTTTGAATTTGACATCAATTTTCCTTTCCTCTTTATCAATAGAAATGAAACATATTTGTTATGTTTATTAGAGCATACCCATTTGAAGACTAAGATATTCTCTAATATGTGTCTCATATGATTTTATTATTTTATAGAAAATAATAGTAATTCAATACTAGAAAGTGGAGTAAAAAAATGTCCAAAATAAAACAACTAACAACATATTTGACTTCCCATTCAATAATCCTTCACAACTACATTCACACTGGTCAATTTTATAATAACAATCCGCGTCTATTTTCTAACAACATATAACATAATAAATTAAACAGAAATGATAATAAATCCTATAATCATATTGAGTAACATCAACCTTAATTCTTTCTTCTTTCTAAATATCAACCCGCTTTCTTCATATGTTTTAGCTACTCATCTATTTTGTTAGTTTCGCTACATTTCTCCTTATTTTATCCTCATTTAATATGGATATTTCTTTACTTAAGTTTTGAATAATATAAACAGCCTTCTTAGGAAATTGTGCATCATATCAATGGAAAAAATCATAATTACTAACATACAACAAGTACAACATTAAGTATATGGATATAACATTTTCAACCAACAATTGTAATTGAATTTTAAATTAATTATGCATCAAATGCTTTTTGTGAAAAAATTCCAATTGAAGCGGCGGGAATTAAGCAATTGGAACATCTAAAAAATCTTCTTTTTGAAATATTTTAGCTCCATAAAATCTTTAAAAAACATCTATTCTATATAAGCAAAACACTGTTTTTAAGACTTCAAACTTCATAGGTTAAAGTCAAAATACTCATATCTTCAATTTCATTACAGACGAGGCAAATTTCAATAATAATGATGTCATATAAATCTTTCATGGGAGAGAACATTTTGTTTTACAAGACCAGCACAATCATTAATCACTAATTGATTCTTGAAAGTAGGGATTTCCAGTATCATTAGACATGTTGGAATTTAACGACTTAGAGAGACAGTCAACAACAACAACAATGAAAATAAAGCCGCCGAACAAGGAGAGACAGAGACAAACTCAAGTGAAAGTAAAGAGTGTCCAAAGGCCAACATGGACAAGGACAGTAAGCCCATTTTGACAAGATCAAACAAGGGTTTAAATTTTTGTCAATGACCGTTGGAGTTCCTTTAAAACACTTCCAAATATTAAACCTAAATTAAAATTTTGTCTACACATTTGAGCGAAAATTGCCCTTTTAGCCAATTAGTTAATATCATAAACTCAGCATAGATCGAATAGAAACCTCCAAAAGGTTAGGCCAAACCAGTTTGTAATAAGAAGAAACCTCGTCCGTGTCCGATCAAAAATTAATAACCTTAGCCAATAGGCGGTTAGTCATGGCTGCAAGCAACATCTGTGTCCTGTCAAAATTTATTCGACAAATTCATTTGAGAATGCGTCTATTGAAAATCAACAAAATTTGAGAGTAAAATCTGGATGAACCGTCGCTGTAACAGACAAAAACTCATAACCATTAAGGCTTCAAAGAGAGTGCCATCCCAAATTTGGGTGTCTTCTGCAAATCTTTGGTGTCGAAAGCACCTGAGACTGTCAGGAATGACTTGGGCCTTAGTTCATGCTGCAGAAGAGCACCCAAACTTCCATGATTGTTGAGCTTTGCCTTCAGCACTGTCTGAGGATCAACTATATAAGAACATCCAACTGTCAGTGTGTTCTCATTGGTGGAGAATCTCCGGCTGATGTCTCCTACCACAGCACCCCCCCTCAGCTGGTTCAAATGATGCAAATAGGACACTCTTATGGAGTCCCCTTTGTCAGCCCTACAGGGAAGTCAGAAAGGGAGAGACATTATTGCCATGTTTACAAAGTTATCCGTCTTTTCCAATTCATTCTTCTACAATGCTACATGCAATTATGCTGCTTGCTCAAGCACAAACTAAAGGCTCAACATCTGAAAATAATAATCAAATAAGAAATGCTAAAGATAAAGATAAAGATATCAGACTTTGTCCAGGGCGGATAATCCTTAATCCCTTAAGTTCTGAACTATTCAGCATTTCAATATATGGTTCTTTAATGCCTCCCTCTTTCGTTTATCTGCATTTAACTATATACATATCTTTTTCTCAACGAATTCATTTGCTGGTTAGATTGTTTTTCTCAACCAGCTACTTTGCTGGTTAGCTCCTAATGCGGATGAGACTAAAGGGACTTACAGAATCACTGAAGCGCAGGAATCTGGTTTTGTCAAGCTCACACCAGTGTTATACTTCATAAATTCTCCAGAAGCTGTCATATAGGTTGCCTCTGCACCAAAAGCAATGCCAGGAGTGCCAATGGCTGCTGACATATCAAGAGCAGGAGATTTGTTCAGACCAACAGCTGCAGTGAAACTAGCATGTTCATGGAAATACTGCAGCTCCAACTGTGATAAAAATAATACAGAAAGCTGTGAGGATCAAGTTTTTGGAAAGGATCCATGACAAATTTAAAACAGAAACAAACTTAGAACCTTTCCAGAGTTATAATCAGGCAGCTTTATAGAAGCAACAGCTTTTGTGGATGTTGGGAAATCAGTAATGGTGAGGGTAGTTAATATCTGCTCCATACAAGTATAGTTAGAAACAAAGAGAAGCAAAGCTTGAATACGGAAACAAAAATCTGTGTGAGTAACTACATTTGATTCTGTATCAAGTTTGACATCAAATAAAGCTTTCTTGTGTTTGAATTGCGCTGTCACATCCCCCGAAGATAGACTTCCTTTCTTGACCAAATTTGAATTCAGGGCCTGTAAGAGAAGATATAAAACGTTTTTCAACTCATATGGAGGTGTAAAATGCAGGCCCTAAACACAAAAGAACATATATCATGGAACTGAATGTAGACACTTGATTAGAACAGGAATCATATTGTATCTACCATTAGAAGTTTCATGCGACCTTTAGAATGTACAAAGATGAGTTCAAAGCATATTTCTCAGAAGGAGAAATGGACTATTACCCTTTCCAACAGTATAATTTATCAAAACAAACTAAACAAAAGCTAACTTGGGAGTCAGGATTCAACAAGCAGACAGCACATCTCTCAAGAACCCTAAATGATAAGAAAAGTATTCTCAAGGTGAATTACTGCAAAAATGTTAAAAAGACAAGATCCACTAATAGCAGAGAAAGACAATGGGAGACATTGGTAATTTTGATGAAACGTGAAGAGGTCAAAAATATAACCCAATCTGATGAATAAGAACATCTAATCGGGCCAACAAAACATCCATATGGAGGTTTTTCAAATGTAAAAACCTGAAAATGGGTATCCAAAACCAAACTTAACAATACCCAATTAGCTCTTTGTCTGTGTGTGAGTGTCAAACCAATTAATGCAAATGTCAATGAGAACAGGCAAAGCCGTACGATACCAAAAGCGTCAGCAAGACAATATTAGTACCAGAAAACAGACACGAAACAAAGAGTAAAGCTTGGTCTTACTCAAAAGAAACAGATTACACAAGCTGGATCCAAGCAAAGAACAGAGTCAGCAATGAACTGCCATGCCAAGGAGAAGTAAAAGCCAAAAACATACAAGGAAACAAGAGTAAAAAGGGGATTACAGTTACGAACCACTCCAGATTCGCTTAAAGTAGAGATTGTTATCTTCTGGTCGGAGATGTAGTCCTTAGTGAGGGAATCTGTGGAACAATAAAGGGGATTCGGTCAGCAAATATGTTCAACAGCGAGACAGTAGACAAGTAGATAAGAGAAAGAGAGAGGGAAGGAGAACTACCTCTGGCTTTCTTGCCGAAGTCAGAGAAGAGTCCAGGTCCCTTGCTCATGGTCGAAGTTGGAGAGCGAGACGTGCTTTGGAACAGAGATGCGAGGTTTATGGAAAAGTTTGTGTTTCTATTTATTATTATTTACTTGTTAGAAACCCTATCTTTTAAATGAATGAATCAGCTTATTCGTTCAAAGAAAACATATAATTCTTTTTTTTTTTTCCTATCTTCAAATAATATTATTACTTAATTCATATTTTATTTTTAACTCATATTTTATTTATAACTTTTTACTTTTTTGACTTTCAATTTTTTATTTTTATTTTTATTTTTTATATTTTTAAATCATTTAGAAGCAATATCTCTATTAATTAAGAGTAAAATTATGTGTTACTAAATCTCTTATGAGTTGTTTGGTTGACTGAAATAGTTATTTTATTACTTATATATTCCTAATGAATAATTATTCATTTGTTTGGTTAGAAAATTACGTATAGAATAATTAATCTTAGGTTTAGTTATTCCTGTACTTTATAGAATGGCTAAAGATTTCACCCTTGTCTTTACCTATTTCACAAAGTAAAGACAATTTTCTCCCTATTATTATTATTATTATTATTATTATTATTATTATTATTGTTATTGTTGTTGTTGTTATTTTTGTTAGTTATTTTTTTATCATTTCAAATTTATGTTTTCAAACCAAACATCGGCATATATTATTATTGGAAATTCTTAAGAATAAACCAAATGAAGTAATACTCATTACATTCTATTCTTAAAAATAATCATTTCATTCCTTATCTATTCTAAAGGGTGAACCAAATCATCATATTAGTTTATCTAGTAATTAAGGGTGGGATTGTAAATATACAAACTAACCGGAGAAAGGACACGACCATCAAAATTGTAGCCTGTAGCAGAACAATTAACCTATGCCCTACCAGGATTTCAATGGACGAGTTCTAATGCTATGTTTCTCTTTATATATTTTTTGATATATTTACATATTTATTAGTGATCATAATAAA
>JANZXR010000006.1:5105420-5118234 GCA_027575705.1 Erythroxylum echinodendron | reverse complement strand
ATTATATATATATATATATATATATATATATATATATATGTTCACAAGTTGTTAATATATTTTTTAATTATTGAAACTAATATCATTTTTTAAAATATTTAAATATTATTTCATAAAGAACTAAAATAAAATGAATAATTAAATTACATTAGTAAGATTTTAAAAGCTATTTAATAAAGAAGAATTATATATTCAGCTAATAGTAAATCATAAAAAGTTGTTTCATAGCCTAATTTACTACTAACTAAATATATATTATTTAATTATTTAATATATTAATTATTAATGAGAATTATGAATAATATAATTTTACTTAATAATTTCATTTAAATTTTGAAATTAAATTAAATTAAATTAAATTGATAATTATTAATAAATATAATTAAATTTAAAATACATTAAAAATATAAAATTTTCAAATAAAATTTAATTTAATAATTAAAATATATTAAAATAAATATTAATTTACAAATAATATCTTTTAAATTATTTATTTTAATAAAATATAATTGTTATTAATAATTTATAAATAAATATTGTATAAGAGATTAAAATAATTTAATTGAATATAATATAATGTATCTTTAAGTTTTGTTCAATATGTAATTGTCATTGATAAAAATATAACTATATTGATGCTAACAACCAAACAAGTTTTTGTTTTTATTTGAAAGAAAAATAGAAAGAGAAAACTAAAAATCAGAATAAAAAATAGAAGTGAAACTAAATGAACCCCTTAGTTACTGATAATTTTCTCATATTTTACATTGGTATACAAAAGCTATGGTCTTTATTTTACTTATTATTATTCGAAAATGGATGAAGAAGAAAACAAATATCAAGAAATAAGCATAGTTTCCACTTCAACTTGATGAGATAACAAATATCAAGATGAAGAGATGAAGGTTTACAATTTTCTACAACTTTTTACAGCATAGGTAGTTCCGAAATATCTAAGAGAAAAAGAATAAATATCAAATTACCTTATTTGTAAATTACCTTATTTGTAGTTGGATCGTCAACTGAAAATGTAATAATTTCATAGTTATACTCACCGTAAAAGTGCCTTTAAAAATGATTTAAAATAATAAATGATACATGATTTTTTGAAAAATTAAAATGATATCATTAATATATAGACAAAAGTTATCCTTACAAAAGGGCCACATGTTTTACTACAATAAAAAAATCAAAAACCCATCGATTCTAATTCTTTATCCCATAATAAATAGTTACCTAACTTAAAACCGTGTTTTGATTTTGGATTTTCTTTGAATGGTCTTCTTGCATGTTGCTTTGTTGCTCCAATTATGTCGTTCGATTCTTATTATTACATGTCGTCTCTTTAGGCATTGATAAGTTTACACAACTCAGGAATGTGAGCTTGTTAACTACCTAGCTGCATCTCTTCTTCTAAAGGAAGTTGATCTTTTAACACTTAAGCGTTGTGATTCTATAAATGCTTTCTTGACCAAGCAATTACTTCCTCTCTTACATATGTTTCAGCTCTTAGTTGCATCTTGCTTTTGAATGTTTGCATTGTTTGCATTATTGCCTTGCATTTGGTAATAGTGGAATCCTCCATTTGGTGGTTGTTTCTCTGCAGAGGAAAACATGAGGATATTTGATCTACAAGCTAAACTATAGAGGATATATTCAAGTACTGGCATTTCTTATAAGTGGGTCAACTATTTACTCATAAATAAGTAGATGTCATATATAATAATTAATAAAATGCTCTCTAATTTTGAGCAAGGCAGCTTATGAAATTCTAGATACTTTGACTTGATCCTTAAAATACACTAAAGTCCATTTCCTCCCATAAAGCATAGGTTTCGCAACTCGCCAACAATTTGAAAATTGTGGAATCTCCTTTATAAGTGAGCTTTACTTTCATAACCTAACTATAAATGAGTTCTAGGTAGATGACAAAAAGTTTAGTTTATAGAGCTTTAAAGATTTACACCAAAATTCCACCATATAAGCGTAAGAATGGAGAACATGATCAATGCTTTTAAGAACCAGACTGCAAAACCGATGGAGCATGTTAGTATAATTCCCTCTAAGCCTGTCTTTGGATATTAGTCTATTATGGACAGCTAACCAAAGTATGAAAGCTGCCTTGGGAGGTCTCTTAACAAACCAGATCAACTTCCGCCATGACACTATAGATATTCTGCTTTTGAATAGATTAAGACAAGATTTATTGGTAAACATTCTAGAGTGGTGGCAAACCATTTAGGTTTGCCTTTCTCATTAGAAAGATACAGATAAGCTGGAGCATGATTCATTACAGGGGAAAGAGACCTCGTTCTTCGATTCCGTTCTCCTTTAATTATCACCTTATTCACTTTTGTATTAGGAGGAATAATCAGCTTTAGGTGATCATTGTGCATGATGTTCTGTAAAATCCTAGATCATTCCAAAAATCATACTAAAACCAACTTTTCCTTCCATTCCCTACCTTGAATTTGATAACTAAATCCATTTCCCTTATTAGCTTCAGAATTTGATTAAAAGACCATGAAAAGGAGTGATTTACCTTGATGATCGAGAAATTTTACTCTTTTATTATGTACTTATAAACCCATTTGACCAATATTGATTGAGCATCGGTGAATAATTCCTAAATTCTCTTAGCCAGCAGCTTTTTGTTGGTATCCTTCATTGAAGGCAGCCCCAAACCACCTTTAGCAATTAGGGAATAAATATTAGACCATCTGATCTTTTTATCGTTTCCTAGCAACCCCCTTCTATAAGTTCTTTTAAAAGTTCTTTAACATTTTTTTCTGTCTTTAACTAGCTTTCAAGGAAGAAAAAAGTGTGAGCTACAATAAATATGTAAGCTATTTAAGACAGATAAAATCAACTGTAACCTACTAGCATGGGAGATAAATCGATTGTTCCAGTGGCTTGTCCATTTTTTGACATCATCAAATAGAGGTTGACACTTAAAGTAAGAGACCCTTTCATCAGAGACGGGGATACCTAAGTACTTAAATGGCATATTGTGAAGGAGAAGGCCTAAAATTGTAGAGAGTTATGGAGATGTTTGATGCATCTGCTGAAATAAATAAGGTGCTCGTTTTGTAAGTTCATAGTAAGACCTAATAACTCATCAAAATAGTGTAGGGAGTTTATGAGCAAAATTTTAGAACTGGAGTCAGCTCCATTAAACAATAGCAAGTCATACACAAATGTTAAGTTGAACAACTTCAGTTTTCCATGATGGTAGTGATATTTGAAATTATAGTCCTGCTATATTCTGCATAAGATCAAGCTTAAAAATACCTTCATATATAAAAAACATAAATACAGAGATAGAGGATCACCCTGATATAACCTTTTGGAGCCTTGAAAGATGTGTATAGGTTCGTTGTTCATTAAAATTGAGAATGATTTGGTGCAAATATAGCCCAAAATCCAAGATATTAATTGATCAAGAAAGTCAAATATTGCTAATGAGTCTAAAATAAATTTCTAGTTCTCTGAGTCAAAAGCTCTTTTGAAGTCAATCTTCAAGGTGCAACTCTTTATCAACTTTTTGTTATTATATCCCCTTAAATGGTTCTTAAACTAGGAGTAAATTATCTCTAAGATTCCTTCCGCTAACAAATTCTCCTTGGCTCCTATTGATTATGCTTCCCAAAAAAGGCTTGAGCCTATTTTCTAACAATTTCAGAATAATTTTGTAAACTAAAAACACAACAGGAAATAGGCTCATAGTCATTTAAATATTCATAATATCACTTCCTGGGAATAAGACTATCAAAGGTCTTATTTAGCTCTCTAAGCATGCAACCTGAAGAAAAGAAATTTAGGACATCATTGGAAATTAAATTAGCTATTAAGTGCCAAAGTTTGTTGGAAGAAGAAAGCATTAAAGCTATCTAGCTTAAAGGCCTTTTCTGGTTTTAAAGAGAATAGAACTAGTTTGACATCCATTTCATTTAAAGGTCTCAAAAGTAGCTCTTTTTGCTAGGAATTATAGACAAATTCTCTAAGTTCCTACATAGTGGAGACATTCTAGATAGAATATCCTAATAACTCCTTAAAATGGTTAAAGAACACAGCTTTGATTTGAGAATACTTGTCAATAATGCAACCTTTGTTAATCCTTAAGGATTGGATTTTGTGAACATTCGTCCAACAACTAATGGAATTATGACAATATTTGATGTTTTTCTCATCATTCATTAACCATTTTATTCTTATTCTTTGCTTAAGCAAGGAATTGTGATTGTCAAGGAATCATCCATAAATTGTTTCCCCTCAACTCTAAAAGTGGTGTCTGTAGGGTCCTAATAAGCTTGTTGCATTCTAAGACAACCTTCCTAGTTTTAAAGATAGCCTATGTGGTGTTCTCACTTTAGAGGAGTTTAACTTTTTTAGTTCTAATTTGATATTCTAAAGTTTCTTCATAAAGATAAAAGAAACATTACCTTTAACCTACAAGTTCAAGCCTTTTGCCACAACTTCCTTGAATCCTTCAATTTTGAATAGATAGTTGTTAAATCGAAATGGATGTCTCACTTTGCCCAAGCTCACTCCCATTGATACCTTTATAAGTGTGTGATCATAGCAAAAAGGCTGATTGAAAAGAGCAAATTTGGTTTTGAAGTATGCAAGCCACTCTAGATTGATTAGGGCACGATCTAGTTTCCTCCTGATTAAGTTGATTATTCTCTTCCTATTATTTCATATATAATAAGCTCCTATATAACTCAGGTCTAAGATTGAAGTAAAGTTTAGACAATCTAGCAAATTATTGCTACTCCTTCTACAACTTAACTTTCCCCTTTAGATTCTTGTGAAAAGATGAAGGAGATAAAATATCTAATAACTAGCCATAGTTTATTTATTGAGCCCCCTATTGCCTTCAAATCATTTGAAAGTGACCTTTAGAACTTAAAATTAGAATCATAGATGAAAGTGACTTCCGAACATCTAAAGTCCATTTTGATTTCCAAATGAGCAAATTGGTTTAAAATTACCTATTGAATGATGTTAATTCCGTGAGGGTCAAATCCCACAATAATCTTATCCAAGTAATGACATTCGTGATTTGTTAGAAGCTCCTAGTTTCTACCAAATACTCCCCTACAAAGCTATAAATTATCTTTCTTGCCCTTTGTTTCTAATAGTCTTATTAAGGCATAATTCTGTATGACTAGATAATTTTTTATTATTTGTATTTTTTGGGCAATTCATAGCTCTCACATTTATAACAGTCCTTTCTTTTTCAATTTCCTACCATATCTTCTCCTTGATGTTACCATTTATTTTGGTTCAAGAGTTGCCCTTGTATCTAATGAGCTTTTTTCTATACTATTTTCAAAACTGAGTACCTTTGGGGAGCTTGGAGGAGAAAGCTCAATTGGATCTTTTAAGTATTTCTTCGTCACTATTCTTCTGCCTTTGGGAGAGCTATCATCATCTTTTCTAGAATTTATCTCTCTAATTCGCATTGCTTTAGGATTAGGATTTTTTGCTATCTTTGAATAGAAAATTTAAAGGGCTGAAGAAGTTTGAGATTAGGAAGCTTATATGAAAAACCAGTCAGAAAAGGCATAAGTTTTTGGTTTCTATTACTAGGGCTTTATTGAAACAAGCTAATCTGCCAACCAAATTTTAGGGTAACACCAACCAAAGTGTTAAATTGGAAGAGTCCTTATCAAGTCTTGTATAAAAAAAATTTGATTATACTTAATTTAAGGTTTTTGGTTGTTTGGGTTATGCGATGAATGTCAATCTTCACAAAGATAAGTTTGATAGCAAGGCTTTTCCAAGGGTATACTTGGGAGGTCTCCAGGATAGAAGGGGCAGAAAATATACATGGAAACACATAGATTGGCATGTCTCGAGATGTGAAATTTTACGAGGAACAATTTTCTTATCTGTCCAGTTACACTCACCAGGATGAGAATGATCTTCAACCAACCACTGTTTTACCTAACAGTTTTAATGTTAATTCAATGCAGATATCTCAACAAGAGACAACACATTTAAAATTTGCTAAGAATAATGATCTTTATGGTTCATATGGACGTATAGCAAATTCCACAATTCTCAAATTTATCTCATATGAATTCTTAGGTATCAAAAAATGGCAGTCCTTCTGTTGAAATAAATTTACCACAGCAACCTATAACTCAAGTTGTTATGCGAAGACATTCAAGCAGCACACCACAAGTTTGGTTATCAAATTTTGTTATTAATCAGAGTCATATTGATGCTTCCACAGATGTTTTTCAGTACACAGATACTCACTCAGCCTTCCTTGCTAATATTACAAAGATCCATGAACCAAGAACGTACCATAACGCAAAGGCAGACCCAATTTGGATCAAAACAATGCAGGAGGAAATAGAAGCTTTAGAGAGGATTCATACTTAGCATTTGGTTTCATTGCCAAAAGGGAAGAGAGCTATTACATATAAATGGGTGTTCAGGGTTAAATATGCCCCTGATGGATCAGTTTCTCGATACAAGGCCAGGCTAGTAGTTTGAGGATATGATCAAGAGTTTGGCATTGATTATCATAATAGCTATTCCCTTGTCACCAAGGTGGTTACAGTCAGGATTTTTATTAATTGCAGCTTTAAATATATGGCCAATACATCAAATTGACATCAACAATGCTTATTTGCATAGGTCAATTAATGAGAAAATTTACATGCTTCCTCCAGGTGGCTACACCAAAGCAAATAAAAATCAAGTTTGCAAGCTTTCAAAGTCACTATATGGATTGAAGCAAGCAGGAAGAAAATGGAACAAAACTTTTACTAATAATCTTCTGCAGATGGGATTTGTGAAATCAATCTATGATTACTACCTTTTCACCAAAAATAGATCAACAGACTTTATAGCTCTTATAGTCTATGTCGATGATGTTCTTATTGTAGGCACTTCCATCCAGCCAATCCAAGATTTGAAACAACAGTTAGATGTTTGTTTTACTATCAAGGACATGGGAGAGGCCAAGCTTTTTTTGGGGATTGAATTGGCTAAATCACAACAAGGGATATTAATTTTGCAAACGAAATACATTCATAACTTGGTTCAAAATGCAGGATTGTTGAATGCACAACCAGTCACCAATCCTTTTCCTTTAAGGGTTCAACTCACTGCTGATTCTGAGTTATATGATAAACCAGGTAGTTATCGAAGGTTAGTGGGCAAGTTGTTGTATCTAGGCTTTACCAAGCCTAATATATCGTTTGTGCCTCAACAATTGAGTCAATACATGAATGCCCCATAAGAATTTAGATGGATACAGCCTTGCATATTGTTAAATATTTGAAGGGTACTGATTCTATGGGCCTATTTTATGTAGCTGACAATGGCTTTAATTTGCAAGCTTACTGTGATTCTGATTGGAGGAGGTACAAAGTTACTCGACGATTGATGACAGGATACTGTGTATTTTTTAGATCCTCACTGGTTTCATAGAAATCCAAAAAGCATAATACTGTTAGTAAAAGTTCAACAGAGACTGAGTACCATGCTATGACTACAACCTCTTGTGAATTAAAATGGTTGACATATCTATTTAGTGAGTTTAAACTTAATCCCACCTTACCTATACCTTTGTTCTACGATAATCAAATTCCTATTCATATAGCAGCCAATCCTGTCTTTCACGAGCGAATGAAGTATGTCAATATCGACTGTCATATTGTAAGGGAACACTTGGTTTCAAATTGTTGATTTACTTGCCAAGCCTTTAACTTCAGCATTAGCCAAGACAAAGTTATTTCAATGTATTTCATCTTAAAGAGGGGGCGTTGGTTTCATGCGTGGCTGTAGGAATGCAATCATAATCAACATATTAGTAAAATGAGCTGGCATAGAGGGAAAAATAGCAAAGGAGTTAGAGGAGTTAGTTACAAGTCTTTTATGATTCTAGCAAATTAAATTCTAAAGTAATAGATTAGATTATAGTTCTTCCCAGCTCATTCAGCGCGAGCTACCTATATAAATACATTATATCACTTTTCATCATCAAATATACAATTCAACAGATTCATCTTCTTTCTTTTATACTAAGACAGATTAATCTTTGTCATTAAAACGGTCACAGTACCATAAGACAAAATTTTAAGTTTTTTCCTCGAACCTTAAAGACATAAGTCATTACAGAGTCAAACAAAATCTTAGACAGATTTACCCTTTTTACCAGACCACTAGGTAATAAATAATTATTTTTCTCTCTTTTTTGTTGTTTAAAAATATGAAAATAGCCTTATAAGTTTGTTTAAGAGTATAAATAAGTTATTACTTTTTATGGACATATTAAGCATGTTTTGAAGCTTTATTACTCAAATACCTAAGTCAAATTTTCAAGTGCAGGCGTAACCTCAATTCCAAGCCCAAGCCTGAACTGATCTACCCTTATCTGTAATGTATGTCCCCTTATAATTGATCCAACCAGGTGTAGTAATAACAAACAAATTAAACACTCCATGCATTGGTACAAACTTGGCACAATATCTTAGAACGTAGGCGTGCCGAAACGTACTATTTGACATCGCTGAGTTGCGGCCACTAACTTAAAAATAAAAGGAAATTAATTTTAGTTTGAAAGGAGGACATAGCTTTGAATTGAAAGCCCTTTTAACGAATACTCAACTTTTCGAGATCAGATCTCTTGTTTTATTTATAACGTTCTTATTGTGTTTCATTAAATTTCATCTATACATTTATGTGAATCCTACGTAAATATATGGATGAGATTTAATAGGATAAAATTGAAACAGAATAATTGAAATAAAATATTTGATGTATAACTTTCCATCCATGCGTATAAAGAGACCATTCGCACGTGCTTACACCAGATTAGGAATTAGGATTTCGTTCAGACACAGAATACACGTGTCGGCCCACCCTCGTATGACCCACACACTCTTGTTTGTGTAGGACTCTTACCTTATCTTGGGTAACCTTTTCCGCTTCTTATGCCCTTCTCTCCTTACTTAGTCTACTCTCTCTCACTTTGACCTTCAAACCTAATCACGTTCGACACGAACACCTCAATTCAGATTCTACCACCCGAAACTTAATCAATCCACAGTTCTTCTTTTTATTTCCCCCTCAAAACCATTGATGCTGTGAAAGAATTCATAAACATGGAGATGGAGAATCAAGAGAACTGTAAGTACATGGGACGGGCCTTTGACGACATGAGCATCAATGACGACTCCTCTGCTTTTAGCGACTGTAACAGCGACAGATCCGGTGAGTTCACGTCGGCGTCGTCTGAGAGCCGGCGTCTGTTGATTGCCTGCGCGACGGAGGATTCCGAAGACGTGATCCGACAGCTCATATCGGATCTCGGATCCTGCTCGATTGACGATCGAAAGCAAGCGGCAATGGAAATTCGTCTCCTCGCCAAGAACAAACCAGAGAACCGCCTCAAAATCGCAAAAGCTGGAGCAGTTAAGCCGTTGATTTCGCTAATCTCGTCGCCGGACGCACAGCTTCAGGAGAACGGAGTCACCGCCATTTTGAACCTATCGCTCTGCGACGAGAACAAAGAACTGATAACTTCATCTGGAGCGATCAAGCCGTTGGTTTGGGCTCTGAAGACAGGGACATCAACGACGAAAGAGAACGCCGCGTGTGCGCTTTTTCGGCTCTCACAAGTAGAAGAGAACAAGACTGTAATCGGACGTTCAGGGGCGATACCCCCCCTCGTGAGTCTTCTAAAAACCGGAGGATTTCGTGCGAAAAAGGACGCATCAACTGCTTTATACAGTCTGTGTTCGGCGACGGAGAACAAGATTAAGGCCGTGGAATCGGGAATCATGAAACCGTTGGTGGAATTGATGGTTGACTTAGGGTCAAGCATGGTGGACAAGGCAGCTTTTATATTGAGTCTATTGATTTCATTGCCGGAGGCGAGAAAGGCTCTAGTGGACGAAATGGGAATTCCTGTTCTCGTGGAGATAATCGAGGACGGTTCTAGAAAACAGAAGGAGATTGCGGTGGGAATACTGCTGGCGTTATGCGAGGACAATCCAGTATACCGTGCGGTGGTGGCGCGTGAGGGAGCGATACCTCCGCTTGTCGCGTTGTCGGAGTCGGGCACAAATCGAGCAAAGCAAAAGGTGAGCCATGTTCTGATTTCTTCGGTAGTTCCCTCGGTGGCTGCTAACGTGGCAAGGGTCAGAATGTGTTTTTTTAAATAAAAAGAATGTTCAAATTTTCAAATGATTGGCCACGTCAGTCACTTCTTTTCAATACAATTTGCCAATGGAAATATCCGTACTTTTTGGACGTGGGATTTTATTGTTTGACAATATAAATTAGCCAAAGCGTAAGGCGTGTTTGGTTTTATTTTTGGTTCGAATATATGAGCTTGTGTAACTGAAAGTATAGTTATGGTTTGTGTGGACAGGCGCAGGCACTCACAGAACTCCTACGGCAACCAAGAGGCGTCAACCCCGCTTCTGGCAGAGCATCCGATGTGTCAGTATGAGCTAGTAACTCTACCACGTACCCATGTGTAATCGTAAAACGAGATAGCGAAATACCCAACAAAGAAACAGAAATCAAGTTGTATATAGTTTTGTAATATCTGTGATAAGTGGTTGAGTTCGGTACGAAACTTTTATCGAATGCATTATGGGTTTCCTTTCCTCCTAGCATATCACAATGGAATGTTTATGTTGGCTCAAAAGCAATACTGTGGAATTGGTTTTAACAAAAGAGATCTATTTCTAATACTTTTGTGTCGAAAGATTAGAGCCATAGTGGAAATAAAGAGCTTTACAAGTATGGGTTGATGGTGCGAAGGAATTAATGATTTTGAGGATTCCATTTCCACGAGCAACTCGCGCATATTATTAATATGACAAATAGAATAGAAGGTATGAATGAGCAACTTCCATACATATGAAATTCAAATACTTACCCACCATCAGTGCCGGCCACGTCGATCGTTCGTCCAAACGTCTCAATCTGGGTCCCATCTTTGACGGCTCACTGGTCGATGTCGCAAGCTCTGTTCTGTTGTTTCTCTTAGACTAATCCCACTCTTGACTTAGTGCCCCTCTTTATCAAAATTCAGAAACACCAAGTGATATAGCTTTTGGCCTCTGGGGTCTCCACTTAATTCCGTCTTTGTTGGAATGAGAGATCAATGGACCTCATGAAAATCAATAAGAACCCAATTCGCCGTCACAAAACACAACTTCCTAGTTAAAAGAAACTTGCACGTTACTCGCCCTTAATTTCACATGACTAGAACAGAGCTTTTCCTTTCTTAAGTTGACAATTCAACTTCATGTGAAAGCAAAGAAAGGAGTGGGATAGAGTAGAAGAATATTTCTATATATATATATACCCTTATTCTTTTCAGTTATAGATTTGGTTGGACGAAGAGGAGGAAGCATTTGTGCAATGCTTTCTTATGGTGGGAAGGAGTGGTAAGAGTCGTAGAAGCAGTTAAATTGGTTGGTGGTCTGTTGCATCAAACCGATTGATGAGAGACTTGAAAATCTAAAATTCCATCATATGGAATGCAGTCCGTGGCGGGCCACGATTCCATTAGTGGTTGATTAGAAGTTAGGGAGATATTTCTTTAACTTTTAAAATAAAGTGTCAATTCTATTCAAAACTAACGAATTAATTTACCCTATCTTTTGGTTATTGTATTGATGGGGACTAAAACAACGAAATAAAAATTCCACCAAGCCCCACCAACTCGTGCACTAAAGCTTCCAATGGAACTTCAACAAACTCAAGCTCACTAAAACAATTGAAAACTTTTACTTTCTGTCAAGGTGCGGCGTCATAAAAAATAACGGAAGTATCATTAATATATTCCCCATTAAGGATTACGTATTAAACGTAAAAAATTAAATTAAACTATCCGAATCAGTTGAGTTTACAAAATTTAAAGATAAAATATTTTTATAAATAAGTCAAGTAGATAAATTTTATTTTAATCTCTTATATAATATTTATTGAAAATTTTTATATTTTATTAAAATAAATAATTAAAATTTTATTTGTAAATTAATATTTATTTTAATATATTTTAAATTATAAAAACAAATTATATATATATTTGAAGATATAAAATTATTTTATTTTTAAAATTTTAATATTTAAATTAGTTATAAAAATTGAATTAAGTTACTAAATTCATTTATTCATAATTCTTATTAATAACTATTATTAAATTATTTTTTTCATTCCTCAAAATTTCAAGGGAAATATATCCTCCAAAAGTATCGTGTCGCTTGATACAATAAACTTCTTAGCTTTTAGATCATATAACATGAAAAAATATCCTACAAGAAAATAAGGTGAAGATCTTGGTTGAAATTTGTCCTATTTAGATCCTTTTAGGTGAACATAACATAAGCATCCTACAGTTCTCAAGTGATTCAGATAAGGTTTTCTTTGATAAAGAATTTGATATGGAGCTTTGAAATTTGAAGTTGTTGTGGGTGTAAGATTTATCAAATGTGTAGCTGCTAAAATACACTTCCTCTTAAGCTTGGTACATAAATTGGCTTTAAAATGAAGCTATAGCCAAATTATGAAAATGTCTATCTTTACACTACATAACTCTATTTTGTTAAGGAAGTAAGTTGTTTTTTATGCAAAATGTCATGCTCCATAAGGATAGTAACAAAGGGACCTCCACCAAATTCCATGTCATTATCCATTCTAACCATTTTGATGGGTTTACTAAATTGTATAATGATCATTTTGAAAAAGTATGAGAAGATATTAAAAACCTCACTTAGTTTTCATCAAATACAGTCATGTACTTCTACTAAAATCAATAAAAGTAAGGAAA
>JANZXR010000006.1:5076460-5097789 GCA_027575705.1 Erythroxylum echinodendron | reverse complement strand
CGGGCCGGCCCGCGGCCGTCTTTTTTTTGGCCGGGCCGGGCTGGGCTGAGCGCGGCCCGAGCCCGGCCCGGGCCCGGCCCATTGACATCCCTACATAAGGTGTGAGTAATTATATAGAATTATGTATAACTCAATATTTGTTTTATATTAAAAATGATGTGCATATTTTATATATAGGCTCCTTAAATTGTTTTTTCCCTTTAAATTAATAAAAGAATCATAATATGATTTTAAGTGATGAGGAATAAATTAATTTGATGAAGCTTAGACCTTGATTTTAGCTATGACCTTTCCAATTTAGTTTAATTATCTATGTTTAAATTACAGTTTCTAACTATTTAAGAGTCCATATTTTAATTGACTAAAAAAATGACTAAAATAGAAAATTATAAAAACAACAATTATATAACTTGTCTTTGGATCATTAATAAATACGGAAAAATGAAAATTTATTGTAGGTGATGTATCTCTCCTTATTAGTAAAGAAAAGGTAAACTGAATTTTAAAAATGTTCCGGACGGGAAGAGAGGTAAATTGGGCTTTTATTAGACTCTGTTGGATTTGGACTTCTATTATAGAAGTTTGAGATGGATGGTGAGGCTTATAAGGGAGCCTTCGACTCCGCTATGTGTTTGCCTATTTGGATCCAAACAATGAGACCTCTTACTCTTTCTGTATCCATCTCCCGTAAGCAAAATAAATTCCAAAAATGCAGGGCCTTCTATCTGGCCCTGGCGCTAAAATTTGGAAATTAACGTACACAGCAGAAGTACAACTTAAGAGTAGCATCACAAAAGTTGAAAGGCAACGAGTGAAGGGAAAAAGACAAGAATTACGACACGTCGTATCATGTTGGAGGGTACCTCTTATCCTTTCTTAGCAGAAATAAGACAGATGAGGTACACAAAATCCAAACAAACGCCTGACAGTCCACAAGTTATTCGCCAGGTGTCAACACCTGGTTCCCTTATTACAAGTTCAGTTTGTGGACCCCACTTAATAGCTTCCCGACTTAACCAAATTGAACTCTCACAGCAAAAGTGCTCGCCCGAGAGCTGGTCCCAAAAGTGCCGGCGCGCTCAAGTGAGGCAAGTGACCTTCCGTCCTCAACACCTCCACGGTGGTCCGACCACCCAAATGGGTCTTCAGATAATCTGCCACTGACGCAGGTATGGACACATCCCTCGAGGTCTGGATTATATGACATGGAACTCTTACCAAACCTAGTATTCCTCTTAGATCAGAGTTAAACACGGTTCTCGATACATATAAAGTAATATCTGGTCTCATATTGAAAAGGGTCCGGCTGAATTCCATCACTGCCGTTGGGACGTCTGCGCCAACGGCGAGAGGTGCAAAACCATTGACCCATGCTTTGTAGTTGGCCTGCATTGCTGCGAAAACTTGATGAATTTCCGCTTGCTCGAAGCCTCCGTGGTAATCTTCATCGTTCAGGAACCTATTTTGAAACAATTTCAGGTCAAGTTCCAAACTTTTTCTCGACGACATCAAAATTGACAGAATGACCCAGAAGGAAAGTTTCATAATTTAAAAGTCAATTGTCACAATTACCTAGGTGATGCTCCGATGAGTATGAGTTTGGAGAATAGGTGAGGTCGGCGAATGGAGGCGACAAGACCGATCATGGCGGAGACAGAATGTCCAACATAGGCGCAACGATCGACGCCTAACGTGTCCAGAATGTTAAGCAAGTCATCAACGTAAGCATCGAGACTTGTGTACCTACTGAAATTGAAGTAATCAGGATTGACACTGCCGGCACAAACCAAATCATAAAGGACTATTCGGTAGTGTTGAGTGAAAAAGGGGAGGATTCGCTGCCACGCCGACTGGTCAGTACCGAACCCATGAGCAAAGACCAGAATTACGTCCCCTGAACCAACAACTCGGACGTTTAGAGCATCAAGGATGCTAGTCCCCATGAAGTAAGTGAGAAAAAAGCAGAGAAGTGTAAGAAGAGGCAGGAAGCTTGCAATTGATACAAGGAGACGGCTGCGTGTGTGTGTTGAGTACAATAATAGTGGCTGAGTAGGTGATTTTTAAGTGCTTATTTGTGGTGCTATTTATATTGGCAGACGGAGTATATTTCTTGTATTTAGTTGAGGTCGTGGATTTCCTTGACCTAGAGAGAGAGATGTCGACTTCTTTCTGCTTCTTCTTCCTTTTTTAATTCAGAAAAATGAAAGAGACAGTATTTAATTTGTGGGTCAATTATACATTTTTGTGAGGTTCATATATGACATGGTTGACAATCAATTAAATGTATTATTTGTTAACTCATTCTATTAATTATTAGCTAATAATTAATTATATTAATTGATTTAATTAGCAGATAATATTAATTATATATTAAAATAAGTAATAAAATTATTGTTTAATATTAATTGTTTAAGTGTAAAATAACTTATGAGGTTATTACTTAAAAATTATAAGATTATAATAAGATATTTATTATAAAAATTAAGTTTTTAACTTTAATAAAAATATAGAACATCCTTAAAAATTTTATCACTTTAACATATTTTTTATTGTTACTAAAAAGCTTATTTTATTAGTAAAAAAATACTACCAAATTTTGTAACTACAAAACTTACTCTATTGTAAAAAACACTAAATACATCAATAACTTTTTAAGATGGTCAATAAGGTAAAAAATAATTTATCAGCTATTTGTCAAACTCCTCCTTTGTCTCCAATAAGGACAGAATTTTTGACTTTTGAATCTTTTAGGATGTTTTATCAAATTACAATATTTTATGTCTTAGATGCCTGTTATCCACTAATTTAAACGAAGTCTTAAAGTTGTAATCCATAGTATCAACGTCTATATGCATATATATTAATGTCAAACATGAGCTTGTAGTTTAACACATAGAATTAATAGTCTTTTTCCTCTAATATTGCCAAATGTTGATATCAATTAGGGTTGTGGACTTAGAATGCCATTGATTGTCAATCCCTACATCCCTTTACAGAGTAGACATTTTGGATATCGCTTTCCATTATTATAAGAAATGGAAGGTAGGCACGTAACTGGGTTAAAGGAAAAAGAAAGGACAGAAAAAATAGCAGGAGCACCACCTTCTTGGATTTAGGATTTCACCGGCCGGTCAGAAATTGATTCACCTAAGCAACATTAGTTGTGCTAATTGGCATGGACAGAAAGTGCTCCAAATGACCAGTGAATGTACTGCACAGATTTGTATATGCGATCTATGTGCTAGATTCATCATGTGAGTAATTACAAAAGTTACGAGGTTAAATTTCCAAGTTAATGAAGTAGTCAAGTAAAAACCATAATGGTCATAACTTAATCTATTATCGTTTTTGTTGAAGAAACTTACATTCACTATTTTTCAAGTATATATCTAATTGTAAATCAAGTATTTAGGATAAGTTATTCATCGGATTAGCAACAGTATATATAGCCAGGACTGTTTAACATGCACGCGAAGTTTATAGGGCTACATGTAATTATGTAAAAGTAGAGGCAGACGGCTTTAACCGGCGAAAATTTAAGAGGGCTGTTTTTAGAGGATGACGTCGAAGGTGGCGCTAAAACGATGACAAAGTTGATCAAACACACTCCTAAGCAGAGTCAGAATGCAACCATCATTAAAGGGTAGTTGCTGTCCCTGCCAGGAATCATTAGCTTAGCTTTTCTTCTTTTGCAGCTTTCATTTAAGATAAGATCGTCAGACTTTGAAACTGTACAATCCAGAGGAGTTGCATTTAATCATTTCCTTGCATGGACGTGAAGATATCCCAGATATGAGAATCCGATTCAATGGCCGTAGCCTTCATTCCTAAAAGATATGCCATCTTTTTCTTGTAGCCGCATCCGACTCAATCACTAGTCACAGAATTGAAGCTCTTTGAAGGGGATTGGCCATGCCAAGCAAAATTAACGCTCCCTCTCTGATTGCTTTTTCTTTGAAGCTCTGTACCATATCCAACATCTATATCGACGTCCTTTTCTTGACAAATCTGTGCCCTTAATCATGATCTGGAAAACTAAGTGCGTGTGCTTTAGTTTCTTTCACGTTTTTCATTTATACTATTCTGGTAACTACTTTGGAAAATTGGTCCCCGCGAGAAAAGATAAAAAGAAGCATCAAGTGATACCTACAAATGAATAAAGTTGTCAGTCGGCAGAATACAATGGGTAGAGGCATGTATCCACCCACAAGTAGTAAAAAATCGTTCGCCATTGCTGTGTTATGTCATCTCTTACTAAATCAATACAAACTTAATTTGTATATCGTGTGAAAAAAAGAGGACAAGAAAGGGCATAAAACCCCTATCCTTAAAATGCGGGCACGGTATTGAACTGAATTGCATTGTTATATATATACTGTCATAGCCTCTCTCAGTTTTCACCACCAGTTTTGGTGATAGAACCTTAATTAGGGGGGGACCATGGAAAGTGAGCCAAAATATGAGCAGACAAGGCAACCATCAAAAACAATAGCCAATCCAACTTCGTATGTCCTTTAGAGAGGGTAAGCTAGAACTGTATAGGCACCACACCAAGTCAGATAAAGCGATGCACAAAATTAAGAAACTTGCCGATAGATAGCTAGGCACTGAGGCATGGGTCCCTGTGCCCAACATAGGCATTTTGTGCAAAAAATGACAGCAAAGAGGGACACTATGAAAGAGAAAGGATGCCGATGGGTGAGTTATGGTTCGTACAATCTTGTGGAGGGCAGTTTTTGTAGACCCCTTTAGTTGATTTTATGATTCAATGAGCTTAGCTGGTGTGTTTATTGTATACATTTTCATTTATTCTTTCCTCTGCTATGTAGCTTAGAATCTACTGATATTCTCAACTTTTGTCTGGGTTAGAATGGGATAGCCGAGTAGGAAAAGACTGAGAAAGATCAACGTACAATACGTTGAATTATTTTGATATGTGACTACCACCTGTAAATTCGATTAGGTATCACTAAGATGCATCCAATGGAAGTTGAGACGGGGTTTTATACAACGATTCTCTTTCTTAATGGGACTGTGGTAGCTCGTCTTTTCATGTTTAATCAAGAATGAAAAGGTTGGCCGGTGTGGAAAGAGATTCCACAAACCCCTGGTGACAAGCTTCACAATTTTCAGAAATGATGTGATTAACTAGTGAATCCCACTTGATGCTTATATCTAATGAATTATTTGATGTTACAACTTCTTTTTACATTGATAAACCTTTTTATTTTTATTTTTACGTCAATAAAATTCATGATAGTTATTTTTCATGATTCATAAACTATATTCTGAATAAATTATATCCAGTAACTTAAAATTAAATAATAAATTTCAACAAATTAATATTAAAAAGTTCAACATTTTTTATTATGTGATCAACTAACATTGCAAGTTTTAAGTGAATCACAACTGATATTACTCAGAATCCTTATTAGAAGTGAGTGAGGGACACTTGAAGTGCTCCTGTGATCGGTTGATCCACCCCTTTAGGGACTTGAGATTAGAACTTTGGTTTTTGGGGATTGATCATATATATATGACTAATATGATGTGAAAATTGGAAAGAGCTAAGTCAGTTTAATATCCTCAACCAGATAAAGAGTGATCTGTTTATCTAGTTTTATTGCATGCCCTAGAGAATTTTGACGATAGAGCACGGGTATGACTAGATAACCAAATATTTGTGAAAGAAAGAAGAGCCAATGTCACAAAGATGAAAAATTCAGGTTTGGCATGTTTCCTTCTTTCTTTCCCGGATTTGATACTCCGCGCCGCCTTTTAATTTGTTTAATCTCCATCGTCTTCGTCAATCAAGCTTGTTCCCATAAACTTTTGTGGTTGGTGAACTACTAAATATATCTTTTTTGCAAGTTGTTCTCAATTGCATATATCTTCGTCGAGAGTGACCAAGCTGGTCCATTTGAATTTAGCTGTATTTTCTCATCTTCAATGTACATGAAACAGGTGCATCTCCTCCATTAGCACACATTTTCTCAAATTTCTTTTCCAGCCAATCCCGCGAGTTCTTCCATTCTAGGAAGTTAAACATAGAAGATAATGCAGCAAGAGAAAAGATCAAAAGAAAGTGTTTGTGATGTGGTTTTGAAAGGAAAAGAATGTTGTTATGTTATATTAATTTCTGGCTTCACCGTAAGAAAACTAGGACACAAGAAGCTCATTAGGTTCTTTATCTATACGCAGTACTTGATCTCGAATTATGTTAAGCACTGGCTATTAGTTACTGAATCACCATTAGAACATATAACAGCTTTTATATTGGAGTCCAAGGTGTTGCATAAGGGGGAAGAAACTGGGGAAGGAAGAGACCTGGAAGATTATTACTCAGCGAATTTCCGTGAAATCATTCGCGTAGAAATCATGTACACATTATCTTCTACCATTCACTCTTCTTTTGACACGTCTTCAACTTTTTATTCGATTCCTCAAGATATAGGTAGACAAATAGCCACGATATTAACCCTTTACAGTTCACGCGTGCTAATGTCACTCCATGTGGGCTCCTTTGATATAATGTGACTTGTGTGTTTTACCTTCCATTGTCTTTGATTTGACACACTGGATAAGTTATCAAAAACTTCCTCCTGTTCACCAACCAACCCAATTCAACCTTTTTAAAATGGTTTGATGATTTATTTTCTATCATTGGAGTTGTTCTTCTTGCAACAACAACAACAACATCCGAAAGGTGCGCTCGAGCTCCATGAAGCTTGGAAGTCTCCAACATGCGACTTCCGTCTTCATCCAAAACGATGGCGAGAAGCATGAGAAAGAAACAGCAACAGAGTTTGTGGACATCGAGTTGGGGCCACACGTAACTTTAAACAATTTTCCTTATATTTTCATATCCTTAATGTAGACAACTTCCGTGGCAATCTGATATCTTCCTGATTTACTTGCCAGAAAGTGTCGAATCCTGAAAAAGGTGTGCAGTAGCTACAAAAAGAAAACATAAGTGAAGAATCCAAAAAAAACCTATAAGATAGGAGATGAGATTGAAGGACTTGCGTTAGATTTTCATGGCACGCGTGTGTACAAATTGTTATTATTATCTGTCGTGAAACATTGTAGTGGGGTTTCCATTATGTGCAATCTAGTTCCTGTTGACTACTACGTATCTCTTAGTTACGTCAAGTTATTGCTTCTAGGCCTGTCAAAGTGTCATAATCTAATCAAACATCCAGTATTCAAAATAGGGGCCGGGTGTAACTTTTGTAGTACGTACATGCTACTAAAGGCCCCGATGTTGATTCGAAAAGGGATCTGGCATTGGACTTGCATCAATCAATTAATGGAAAATGGGCTAAATTGATCCATTAGTTTGATTACAGCAGGCCTATGTTTGAGAGAATGCCAAGTTAGTTGGGCTGGACCTTATTACAGATGGTAGCACGGCCCATTGCAATAGCATCAAGAGAATCTAAAACTCCCATTTATTAAGATTTGTTATTATAAAAGGATCATGGCCTCGAGCATCTTCAATGTAACCTATTCTATTATCTACTGTAAAAAAGTGCAGCATGATCTCACCCACCTGACTCTCTTCTATTCATAGCAAAACAGTAGCAATTAATTAACATAAAGATCAACACCAAAGCACCTAAATTAATCTCAATCTCTGCTTTGATCCATGCCCATCAAATCCGAAAGAGCAGACAAGCGACCAAATCCCCGTCTCGTGGACTGCAACGACGACGTTGGAACCAAAGTATCTAAGCCAGTAAAGGAAAGTGAGTGGGATCCACGCACACTTTTGGGGATACCTCATACCTCATCCCTCATGCCTCATACCTGACCATACCTAACCCCACATGCAACCTTTATCCCATAAGATTGCAACACAACAACCACTGAGGTTACTAGACTAGGACAGTATCCAATTCATTTCACGCGGTTTCAATTCATTTCACGCGGAAAGAATAAATTAAAGAAAGTGTACGTTATGTGCGGGATCTTCTTTCGCAGGCACTTAAAGTTCAAGAGCCTAGAAATTCGATGGTCAACGGCTTGGTTTGCAGTTTTGGGCTTCGGTATACGTTGGTGTCTTGGAGCTAAGCTTCCCGTACCTTGCAGCTTTCCTTTCTCAAAGGAGAAATACAAGTTGGTAACTACGAGGTCAAGCTAAGGTCTTTGTTCGCTTTATATAGATTAAAGAAGAAGAAAAAGGGTTGCTCTAGGACAGCGGAATAAAGCTTAGTGGAACATTTTGCTTTGTGTTCTTTCTTCTTTCTTTTTTTCCAGAACTAGTCTAGTGTAGTGGTTTTCGGAGGGTGAACGTGTTTTGTGCGTGGAGGAGGTAAGGTTTGAGGTTTAGGTATATTCTGTTTTTGGCTATAAGAAGATAGAAGATAGAAGAAGAAACAAGAAATCTGGGACATTGGAGTTGGGGTGATGGAGCAATATTTAAATGAGAACTTTGATGTGAAGCCAAAGAACTCATCAGAGGAGGCGTTGCAGAGATGGAGAAAGCTCTGTTGGTTGGTCAAGAATCCTAAACGTCGCTTCCGTTTCACTGCTAATCTTTCCAAACGTTTTGAGGCTCAGGCCCTTCGTCGCTCCAATTTGGTCTCTCTCTCTCTCTCTCTCTCTCTCTGTGTTCTACCTAGATCTTCTGTTTATGCTCTGTTGGAACAAACGTACTAAATCAGGATGCATAGACATATTGAAAATACAACTTTTTTAATCGACTTTCTTCGTTTGTTAAGACCGAGTTTTCGATTACTAGATGTGTATTGCTTTTGCATGACGTTGGTTGCTGCTTCTGAAGTTGCAAGTTTTAGTTTCCCAACCAACAAGATTCTTCATCAATGGATTTCTAATATGCCTGTGAATGTTGAAGCGTGTAAAGATTTGGGATGGACTGTGGTTGCCTATTTGGAAATACAGTAGATGGTTCTCAAATGGTGAGGGCCGACTCTTCTTTTGTTGAAGATAGCCCTCATGAAGTTCAGACTCAATTTCTTTGACTGCATTGTTACTTACCGTGATGTGGGTGACAGATTAAGATAAATCGTTGGGTAGGCCTGAATGTGCTCAGAACAAAATAAAGATTATGTTGGAAATGACCCAGATATAATTTTCATGTCTTAACATATTTTTTCCTGACCTTTCTTTAAAAACTTTTCCATTGCAGGAGAGCCTTAGACTTGCTTTTTTAGTTACAAAGGCTGCACTCCAATTTATCCAAGGTAAACATCCCGTACTCTTCTAAAATCGTTAGTGTCCTATTGAAGTTCTATTTTCTATTTTGACTCTTCCCCTGCATGTCTATAGGTAGCGACTACAACCCACCCGAGGAGGTCAAGGCGGCTGGTTTTGAAATATGTGCTGAAGAATTGGGATCCATTGTTGAACGATATGATCTTAAGAAACTGAGAATCCATGGTGGGGTTAAGGGTATCTCTGAAAAGCTCTCTACATCACTCAGTGATGGTATTTTTACTTCTGAGAATTTACTGAATAAAAGGAAAGAAATTTATGGAATTAATAAATTCACTGAGAGCCCACCTCGGGGCTTCTGGATTTTTTTATGGGAAGCCCTACAAGACACTACTCTCATGATACTTGGTATTTGTGCCTTTGTGTCCCTTGTTGTTGGGATTATTATGGAAGGTTGGCCTAAAGGTGCACATGATGGACTTGGAATTGTTGCAAGTATTCTGCTTGTTGTGTTTGTCACTGCCACGAGTGATTATAGGCAATCTCTGCAGTTCAGAGATTTAGACAGGGAGAAGAAAAAGATAACAGTGCAAGCTACCAGGAATGGTTTGAGACAGAAGATCTCGATATATGATTTACTTTCAGGAGACATTGTGCATCTTTCTATTGGAGATCAGGTTCCAGCTGATGGTCTATTCATTTCAGGCTTTTCAGTTTTAATAAATGCATCCAGTTTAACAGGAGAGAGTGAGCCTGTCAATGTGAATGCTGCAAGCCCTTTTCTACTCTCTGGGACCAAAGTTCAGGATGGATCATGCAAAATGCTTGTGACAACTGTTGGAATGCGGACTCAATGGGGTAAATTAATGGCTACTCTTAGTGAAGGAGGAGATGACGAGACCCCATTGCAGGTGAAATTGAATGGAGTAGCTAACCTCATAGGGAAGATAGGCTTATTTTTTGCTGTAGTAACATTTTCTGTCCTGGTGCAAGGACTAGTTACTCGCAAGCTCCAAGAAGGTACTCACTGGACATGGTCTGGTGATGATGCTAGGGAAATGTTGGAATATTTTGCTGTTGCTGTTACAATTGTTGTTGTTGCAGTTCCTGAGGGACTGCCTTTAGCTGTGACCTTGAGTCTCGCTTTTGCCATGAAAAAAATGATGAAAGACATGGCACTTGTCCGCCATCTTGCTGCTTGTGAGACAATGGGGTCTGCCACGACCATTTGTAGTGACAAAACCGGTACACTAACCACTAACCACATGACTGTTGTAAAAACATGCATTTGTGGAGAAGTCAAGGAGGTAAGTACCTCCAAGATCTCTGCAATTCCTGATTCAGCTCTAAGAATTCTACTTGAATCATTATTTACCAACACTGGAGGAGAAGTTGTCATTGATAAGGACAACAAAACTGAGATACTTGGATCTCCCACAGAAGCTGCTCTTCTAGGATTTGGGCTTCAACTGGGCGGAAATTTCCAGGAAGAGCGACAAAAATCAGAAATTGTCAAGGTTGAACCATTCAATTCTACCAAAAAACGAATGGGGGTAGTTCTAAAACTTCCGGATGGAGGTTTTAGGGTTCATTCTAAGGGTGCTTCTGAGATAATTTTAGCCGCTTGTGACAAATTTATCAACTCAAAAGGTGAGGTTGTGCCCCTTGAGGAATCATCAATCAAGCATATGAAGGATACTATTGAGCAGTTTGCTAGTGAAGCTCTTCGAACTCTTTGCATTGCATTCATGGACGTTGGAACTGATTTCTTTGCTGATAGCACAATTCCTTATAAAGGATACACTTGTATAGGTATTGTCGGTATCAAGGATCCAGTACGGCCTGGTGTCAAGGAATCTGTTGCAATCTGTAGATCAGCTGGTATTGTCGTTAGGATGGTCACTGGAGACAACATAACCACTGCAAAGGCCATTGCCAGAGAATGTGGAATATTGACAGACAAGGGCATAGCAATTGAAGGACCTGATTTCCGGGAAAAGAGTGATGAGGAGTTGCGAGAACTTGTTCCCAAACTTCAGGTCAGTTAATGTTCCATTGCATTGTGTTGGGATAACATAGGATGCTGTTGCTAGGTATCTTTTCATATTATAAGATCTGAGCATGTGATTTATGTGGTATGCCAATTTATTCATCTGTTTGATGAGAGACTTCCCCAATTGTCCTTGAATTGATTTCTACGGAAAGGTACAATATGCTTCGGACCTGTTTGTTGTGGTGTCCTCCATTTAACTTCTATTAGAGGCCTTGTAACTCAAGCTCCTTTATGCAAAATTCTTAAAAATGGTTTGTCATAAAAATGGTTTGTTCGTTTAACTTCGGAGAAATGCATGTTGAATATCCTTTTCTATGCCAAAGCTGTCTTTTCTATGCCAAAGCTGTAAGACAAGGTTTGCATATGATTTTTAATTAAACTTTATGCAGCAACATCAATAATTAAGTTAAAATTTCCAACATTTTTCTTCTCCAAACATTATAAGTTCAATTCTTCAAAAGATGAGGAATTCCATTTTTTATAATTGTCTAAGATTTGGTTGTGTGATTTGTTCATGACTTTCAAATGGTGGAAATGTTATTTGGTTTTTGCAAAATGTGTAGGTAATGGCTCGATCATCACCAATGGATAAGCATACCCTTGTGAAACACCTACGTACAACATTTGGTGAAGTTGTTGCAGTAACTGGTGATGGTACAAATGATGCCCCAGCACTTCATGAAGCAGATATTGGGCTTGCAATGGGAATTGCTGGAACTGAGGTTTGTTGCATCCAATCTACCTGTGTTTCTGGCCTATCTGTTTTAGACGAGGGACTGTTGAGGATAGCAACATTATAGTAGTTTACACAACTATTTATTTTACTCATAAGCAGTGCATTTCCATAATAGCACAAGTATTGGCATGCTATTCTTTAACATGTAGCTTAAGAAGTGCCTATTGGCACAATAGTGCTCCAAACTTGTGGTGGTTTTGAAAGCATGTTCTTGGTTTTGCAGGTGGCCAAAGAGAGTGCCGATGTCATAATTCTAGATGATAACTTCTCCACAATTGCAACTGTGGCTAAATGGGGACGTTCAGTTTATGTAAACATCCAGAAGTTTGTTCAGTTCCAACTAACAGTCAATGTGGTAGCCCTGATTGTCAACTTTTCTTCTGCCTGTTTGACAGGTAAGTCGAGCTTGAGTTCATGTTTTCATTTGCTACCATGTCTTGTCCTATTTTCAGGTTGTGACCTGTTTCTTGTCTGTTTCTGGCACAACTTTCTCCCAGGAAATGCTCCCCTGACAGCTGTTCAACTTCTGTGGGTCAACATGATCATGGACACTCTAGGAGCATTGGCGTTGGCCACAGAACCTCCTAATGATGATTTGATGAAGAGATCCCCTGTTGGTAGGAAAGGGAACTTCATCAGTAATGTCATGTGGAGGAATATTCTGGGTCAGTCTTTGTATCAATTTCTAGTCATATGGTATCTTCAGACGAGAGGAAAGGCAGTTTTTAATCTTGATGGCCCAGATTCCGACTTGATTCTAAACACCCTCATTTTCAACTCGTTTGTCTTCTGTCAGGTGACATCTTCTCTTTCCCATTTGCAATTACCTACTTATAAGTGAAAAGGATATGCTAGATATTTTGATCATCAGAATATTACATGATTCCTAGTGCTTTTATGAGGTCAATTTGTACGGGACATTAGAGAATATTATAAATTATTCTAGGAGTATGATATTTGCTTTATACACTACAAATAATTCATGAAAGCAATTATTTGTGGATTTTTGCCAGTTTATGTGGGTTCTATGGCTGACTCTAAACTTTTCATCCTCATGCTTCAGGTTTTTAACGAGATAAGCTCCAGAGAGATGGAAAAGATTAATGTGTTCGAAGGAATACTGAAGAATTATGTGTTTGTGGGCGTACTTACTTGCACTGTCATCTTTCAGATTATAATTGTTGAGTTCCTCGGTGCATTTGCAAACACAATTCCTCTCAGTTTGAAGCAATGGTTTGTTAGCATCTTCCTTGGCTTGCTTGGCATGCCTATTGCAGCTGTTCTAAAGATGATTCCTGTGGGATCAAACTGAAACGTTCTGCGAAAGTAGCAGGTACATGCTTACTGGTGCATTTCCCACCCACGAGTGTGTGAATGAGTTATTCTCTGCATCCGTCGTATATTGTTATTGAGTTCCACATAATGGATGTTTTTGCTATGGAAGTTTCTGACCATGAAAATTGTTTGAACCACTGGCAACTTGAGGGTTAAGATAAGAAATGATGAGTAGAAGTAGAAGATTCTTCAAAACTTTGATATTAACTTGTAATTTTCGTTTCGAATATAGGTTTCAAAACTGAGACAGGTAGTTTTTTTTTTTTGTTCTTCCAAATTTCTATTGCTGTAGCAATAACTTTGGCATGGGAACGGGATATGTGAAAAAGCTTTGTGTTGGCCGTTTAAATTTGCTGAAGGGTGAAAAATGCCAACTGAAAAAGAATGTATGAGAGATGATATGTCAAATGTACATAAATACCCTATCCAGAGTAAGACTTAGCCCGAAACTTTTTGTTAGATTCTCACTAATAAAGCTAAAATGCTTAGATTCAATTTTTAGTTCTCTCCCCACGCTTTCATGCTGAGGTTTGGTGCTCAACCATAAAAAGTAGACATCTTTTCTGCACTTTAAATTGGCTCCTCCGAGCCGCCGCTGCCGGGAGAAAATGCGTATGGTTGCATTGAACTGTAAGACTTTTTCAGCGTCATTTGATGCTACATTTTACCATAGTGAATGTATAGTAAAAAAAGGCTTTAGTACATTTTTCTTACAGCTACCCACGTGGATGGCTATGTTTCATTGTCACAATAAGCTCCAGTTAAAGCGTCAAAAGGTTGTCAACTTATTATTGTACGTAAAAAATGGAAAGGACGAACGCCTGGAAGCCTTGTAGGGGATTCTTTTACTTTGTTTACCGTCAGACCTCTTTTAGGCTTTTCTCGGTGGGTGACTATCGTCGACCATTTCACATGGCTGTTCCTTAACAGTTTCTGGGTTAAGAAAATAGCAAAAAGGAGTCAATCACAGTAACATGTACTATTAGAATCTGATTAAGAACTCTGTATAATGAAACAAGTATAGAATGGCCATGATAGGTTAACCAAAACATGTGACATAAGTGTGTCAAGAATCCATTTTAGAAGCATATATTTATCCAGACAAGTTCCTACTGTAATTACTAGTAGGCAAAAGGGTCACTCTTCCCGTTTGGAAGGACTCCTTTCTGCACATACCCAAAACACCTTGACCGAGGAGAGATTTGCATTTGAGGAGCCATCTGTTGCCATGGCTAATTCCTCAAATGTAAATGTACTCTTTGAGAAACCCAAAGCAATGCCATGAGAAGTTCGGGGAAGTGGGTATTCAGACCCTGAATAATTGGAACCGGAGCCACCCTGCTGCTCATGAAAGGTGGTGGAGGTGGTGGTTGTGGAGACGGGCACCGTTCAGGAGGATTCTGCGGTCTCGATGCAACTGGTGGTCGGGGAATGGACTTTGGCATTGCTGATATAACATCAGGACGTGATGAGTACTTTGTTGCCAATACTACTGATGCTGTCGGCCACCACCAACTTATGGGTCATCTGACATTCAAGCAGATAACAATTTGCTAGAAAGTGAGCTGCTAAGCTGAAATCCACGTTAGCAGTCAAAAGGTGCATGTAACTCAACAAAGTTAATAAATCAAGTTTCAATCGTCATGCTGCATCGTTAAAAGTTCAAAAACATTATAGAACTTACATGTTCTGACTTCACAGTGAGAAGGTTATTGTACGTGTTACATACAAACGGAACATAAACTAGAAACGCATCTGCCCAAACGATCATTTTCCAAATCTACAACGTTTCTATTTCAACTGCAGAGTACTCCCACTCAAGCGACACCACTTCTAGTCGATGAAATCCCACCAAAAAAGACAAATCTAAAATGCCAAAAATCCAATCTTTTGACTATGAAAAATAAAAAGGTTATGTAACTAAATCAATACATGCAACTAGGTCGCGAAAGATCAAATCTTTATGTGAGGAACGAGGAGGTGGAGGCATATAGTAGGCAGCCTCATCGTCACTTTTTGAGTCTCTTCTTCCTGCAAAAAATACACAACAAATTCAGCACTACCAAAATCGCCACTGCCCCAACGGCTTTGCCCACTATTACTGCATGAGATAATCCTGAAGATGAATTTGGCGGCGACGAAGGCGGCGACCGTGGGACTGGAGTTCTATACGACGATGGCGGCAGCGGCCGTGGGAATACGACGATGGTGGGGAAGGAGAGGAATGCGGATGAACTACAACAGACAAAATAAAAGATTATTAATATTTTTATATTTTTAGAAAAAGAGACTTACTTTTGCCGTGGGGAATGAATGTATATTTATAATGGAATGAAATGAAATATAATATGAGTAGGTTTTATAATATAATGAAATAAAAAAGGACGATTTTATATTACATTTTATTTTATATTAAACAGTAAAAATGAAAAATTTTCAAATTTAAGGATTAAGATGAAACGTAAAATAGTAAACAACTTTATGTTATATTATTTTATAAACTCTTCATTCAAACATCATTTCATTATATTATATTATGAACTCTTTTATTCCTTGTAAATAACAAATTTTAAATATCATATCTATTTACGTTCTATTCTATTATAAACAATTTTATTTTATTATAAATTTACGTTCAACTAAACACTGATATCTAAATTTAACATTTTTTAAATATTAAGATTATAATTATTCTCAAATGTTAAGATTAAAATTAACATGGTCAAAAAGTTAGGTTAAAAGTCTCTTTTTCCTTACTATATACACTACGCAAGTTTTGAGCATTACTATAATAGGTATTTTATATAGTGTACTAAGAAACTGAACACATGCTTCTGTTTTGAACCATGAATGGCATCAAATGGTTCCTGTAATTTGATTCTGAACACCTGAAAACATCAAGATAGAGAGCTAGGCATGTGCACAGGTCAAGAATGTGCGGCCAATACAGGTAGATATGATGTTGCTTCCAAGTCTATAGTCTATACAGTTGACCAGCGCTAGCGGAGTTGTGTAGTATTGAGGGTACCGACATCAGAGTACTTAGTACTTCTTTGCTGGATTGGCTCCAGGATAATGATCTTTCTTGGTCCTCGGGGCAAAAGTTGCTCACCTATGCGACGTCAATCTGATGTCTCCGTATCTTGAGTTTCAGTCGATATGATATATGAACAAGTACTTGAATCATTAATAGTTACTGATTTTCATATAGGATAATGATGGAGTAACTGATTTTTAGCTTAGTTAATGGATAAAGACAGCGAAGAGGACCGTTCATAAGGCAAGAGGAATTTTTATAATCAACATATAAACTTTCTTGGAGTCCGCATAAACTGCCTTGGGTTTGTTTGTAGACCATTTAGCAACTTACGTTTTAGCCAACAAAAATTCGCATTGGGGATTAAAGCAGTCCCCTCTCTGCCCAAAACATTCAAACAAATCCAACTCATTTTCCCTTTTTCTTTGTTTTTTAGATTTTTAGCCTTGGTGGGCATCATCTAGCATAGAATTTACCCACTCACACAAACATAGCCTGCCTGTTTTTCCTCAGTTTATAATATCTGTCAATACCTTTTCAAATACACAAAGAAAGCATCCCAAGCATCCCATCAAAAGGAGGGTCGCAAGAGGCAGTGCAAAAGCAGAAAGAAAGCTTGAAAAGAATGGAATGAGTAAGCATACGAGTATTTTGCCAAAGTTAGCAGCCTTCAAGAGCTCTTTTGGTCTGTTCTCTTCCACATTAGTGGCACTGGTCTTACACTTGTAGCTCAGCTTTTACATGGAACTCAAGTCTGTGCTTTTTATTTCCCTCTTCCTTTTCTCCTTTTGGCTGCTCTTTTTGGAGACCTTTTTCAACCAACTCCAATCATATCCGTGAACTGACAATCAAATATACGACGAAATTAACGAATCATAAAGAATTTCCTATCGAAGTCTTTTCTCACTTTGATCGGGATTTTCAGAAGCAAGCCCTTTTCTCTTAACGCTAGTAGCCGAAGTAATCGAAGAACTCCCGGAAACATCCGTTGGCTTGAGTTGGGTAGGCAGGATATCCACCGAACTCACAGACCTTGGCAAGTTGAGATTTTCAGCTGCTAATCTTTCGATTAGAGCATAGCACTTGAACACGTCTTCCTGTACACATTCATTCAACAAAGTTTATACTCTTTTTGGTTAGTTGAACATTTAATCTGATCAAGCAAACAAAGCTTCGAACTTACAATTTCGAGAAAATGAGAACAGAGGATGGAATTCATCTTACACTCCAATTCCATCCTTGTTAAACCCTGATCTAACGCTGCAAGGGTGGCAGCAATTGCTATAGCAGACGGTCGATGATCTGTCAAATTGATCTCTGCATTCATTCAGTTGAATCAATATGTTAAAAGACATTGCCGACATGACAAATAAGAATTCACCCTAAGGCTACCTCTCATTAGAGTCAAGATCAATCCGACAGTCCTACGTAACATCAGCTTTGATGGCGATTCGTCCTTGCAGCATTCAACGATGAAGTAGTCAAGAAAAGAAAAAGGTGTAACAGAGATCATTTTCCATTCTAATGTGCTTAATACCAGCAGCTCCATTCGTTGAATGAGTTTGTTCTCAAAATTATAGTCGTCGATCTGGAATTCTGACAAAGATGGTATCTTTATCTCCTCCATCTTTGCAGCCAAAGAAAGACATGCCACTGACAATAATCTAACTGCCCACAATTTCTCACTCTGAAAATGATTGAACAGAAAGGAAAATCAAACAACATAAAAAAAAAACGTAACAAGTAATGAAACAGAAACTCAAGAAAAACATAACAAGTAGCATCTTACATCAATAGACCGTCTTGACAGGAATCTATCAAGGTAAAGCATGGACAAATAAGCTGTTTGTAAACGAAATCCAAAGGTTGCTCTACTCTGCATTAATTAATCCCCGGAAAATAAGCAACTAATTAAACTTCACAATGGCTTAGACTCTAAACCATAGGTGAACTTGATGGAAAAAAAGAAAAGAAAAAGAGAAGAATCAGCAAGACACTGACTTTAAGAATCCATTCAATAGCATCCAAGCGGGCACATTTGACCCAGTTTTGAAACACACCAGATTGATCCACTTTAAACCCAAAACTGGTTTCTCTTTCAATCAACATTTCTAAGTCCCCTTCCCTATTCGAGTAATCACCATTCTGTGGAAGATCCATGAATGCAATCTCATGATCTCCGGCTCCTTCATCGAGGCAGCAAGTATCAGTCTCTTGACAAAGGAGGCCCTGAACAGATTCACCTTCCATGTTTATTTCTGTCACTTTTGTGCCTACACTTGCACATCAAATCCAGTAGAAACTGTACCATACACATTATTCACCGCCAAAAGCATGACTTGAACAACAAAATGGGGTTTGACCAGCACAGTATCAAAACAGAGAGAGAGAGATTGCGAGGAAGAAAGAAGAACAATCACTTAGCCAAAAAGTCAGGTTTAAGAGTTCTGGGTTCCGGTTGGATTCGTTTCTAGCATGCACTTTAGTATCTGCAGTACTGTATTTAAATGCGGAGTTTCTTTTTCATTTCTATCGTTCTTACCTCTGACCAACGTTTTTTTATGTAGTTAGTGTTGTGTTTGTATCTGTGGACTGAGTTTGACTGAGACTGAGGGGGGTGCTTGGTTTCAGGACACGGGTAGTTTTTGTGGGGCTTTGTTAGACATACGCCAGCATTAGGAGCGTGGGGTTCACCGCCAAATAAGAAACTGACGTGAAAGTGTCAAGGAGGTACCGTACATGGGGTCGTACCTGAAACGTCACCCTTTATGATTTGGTGATTGGTTGGATCAGAGTTTGTAGGCCAATCAAAACACTTGATAAACGGAAACTCGGAGCATACGATAATGACCAAGAACACCACTAATCATAACCTTACCTTCAACTTCAACGGATGATAGAATTAGTTAATTTCGAAAAAAACGAGTAAAAGAGTTATTCGATGGATGTATTGTTTTCTTCCAGCAATTAGGGCTGTTCACTTAAAGACGAATTTGTTTATATTTATGTTTTTAATTTTTGTTCTTATTTTGAAATTTTATTAAACAAGTTTGATTGTTTGATTTTTTTTAATTTTTGCTTTTGATTTTGATTTTGGTTTTTTTTCAAAAACAAAAATAATGTCATTTTTATTTTTTGTTTATATTTTTCCTTAATCTAATTTACTATTAGCTAAATATATATTATTAAATTATTTAATATTGTATATTTAATTAACTAAAATTAATCATTAATATAAATTATGAATAATTTAATACATTTAATTATTAGTAAATATAATAACTTAATTTAAAATACATTAATAACTATAATTAAATCTAAAATATCTTCAAAAATATAAATTTTAAATAAAAAATTTATTTAATAGTTAAAATAATTAAAATAAATAATAAATTTAAATAAAAAGTTAAAATTTAAATTATTTATTTTAATAAAATAAAATAATTTTTATTAAAGGATTGAAATAAATTTATTTAATTAAAAATAATATATATTTTTAAGTTTCACCTGATGTGCAATTATGAAACATGGATCTAATTTGACATTGGATTTTATGACAAATAGGCAGTCGAAAATTAAAGTGTTTTTTTACAATTTTTATTAAATGAGACAGTCCTATTGCTTTAATCGATGGGTTAACCTAATAGAATACAAACACGTGGCAGCAATTTACTTGGTGTTCATTTTATAAATTAAAATTCTCTTTTCACCCTAAAATAAATAATTTGGCTCATGCTCTTGTATGTATGTATGTATATATATATATATATGTATGTATGTATGTATAAAATGGCGTTGAGCCTATTGAAAACAGCCTTGGTTATATGGCATGTTTACAATTATTTTAATTACTGAATCACGTGCCATACGTTTGACCGGAGCATCCAAGTAGAAATGGAAAAACAAAACAGTAAAAAAAGAATTAAAAGAAAACAAAAGGGACTTCTTTTAATTGTGTCAGCTTACGAGAAAGGAGAGTCCAGCAACAGATTCCAGCTCTTGTTCTTTCCCAAAAGCTGAGACAAAATCCCAACGTTAGTTAATTAATTTTGACTCCAAATTACCCGCCAGCAAAAGAATCATGACAGCCACTAGCCAGGCCTATCCTCTTGGCAAAATTCGCCTTCATGCTAGAGTATAAAAATTAAGACATGACACAAGATCCAAAAGCCAACCAGTTCAATCAGACCTCCAACCATTCAACTTAGTTATCACATTTTGATTCCTTAACCAAGATCATGCTTTGCAAGAACTTGGATAACTGGGTCAGACCAACTACTAAGAAAACAATAAAAGTGTACATCTGGTCGTGTCTTACGCTATCACTGTTGAATCTTCCATGTCCTCTTCGCATATGGTTATCTGACTTGCATCTTTCATACCTTAATTCTTGCTTCTGCTTTGACCGCCAAAGTACAGATCAGAACTGCAGCTATTTATTATGGATTAATATTCATGTCATCAAATTCCATGTAAGTTTATCGTCAGGCCCGGGATTAGTCAATCAATTCCTTTATTTTTTCTTTCTTTCACCAATCCAAGGTTAAATCTAACGAGATCCAAGTTTTAGGCTGATAACGTTATCTCCCACCAATCCTGTTCAAGCTATGAAAAGGAAATAAAAGAACAACTTTTACCATCATCAGCCCTCATTTATAATCAGTAGTGCGCTGTATAGATTCAATTCACAATATCAGTAGACATCTACTACTTCAGTTCCTAGATCTCATAGGAATGCCTTTTGTTTTCATTCTATATATAGTTTCCAGATTGGTAATATTATATATATAAACCATTTCATGTATATATCCTAATTCCTAAGTAGATAGCCTTTGAATTATAGAAAAAAAAAAGTATTAGTGAGTATTGATCACTATCAATACCATAAATAAAAATATTTTGTTAATATTTTTCTTATATAATAATAATAATAATAATAATAATAATAATAATAATAATAATAATAATAATAATAATAATAATAATAATAA
>JANZXR010000006.1:5053193-5064502 GCA_027575705.1 Erythroxylum echinodendron | reverse complement strand
ATAATTTAGAAAAATTAAGAAAAAAACACATTAAGTATATGAAATTAATAAGCAAAAGGTCAAATTAAACTTTAAATTTTTTTATCAAAATTTAATTTAAATCTTAACGTTTCATCATGTTAAAAAAGAACCCCTAAGGTTCCATAGACATTTAAAAATAACCCCAACTTAAGATCCCTGTCAACCCTCTATTTATTTTCCTATATGCCTTTGCCATATGGTATCCTATGTGGTAAAGGACCTAAAAATTTAAACAATGGGAGGCTTATTTTTCCCCAAAAGGTAACGTTTGGGTTTTTCCCAAGTGTTGTTATCTTGCTTAAACTTATTCATGAAATAAGATGACAACATTTATGGAAAACGTGAATGTTATCTTTTGTATCCATGTGGTTAAAAGCAAATGACACTTTCTCATCCTCCCTCATTTCGTATCTTCTTCTCTGTTTTTGGTTCAAATATTGAATCCATATTTCATGTGTTATTATAGCTATTCCACCAACATTCCTTGATGCTTTTTCTAGTTTTCTTGTCCTTATTCCACCGTCATTCTTTAATGCTTGGATGCTCTTATAATATGTGTGGTGCAACTTCTCCTATAAAGAAGTATAGTGTAGCTTCTCCTCTAACGAAGCGTGACAAAACTTCTCCTCTAATAAAGGTATCCCCATGCCATTCTACTGTCTAATTTTGCTTTCTTTATATGTTTATCCTTTATTGTTTATTGAAGATTAAATACCCATAAGTTTCATGTTTGGTTTATTGTTATATGTTGATTAATTAATAACTTATATAGAGGAAGTAACTATTGTCCTAATGATTAGTTATTTTTTGTAAATTTTCCTTCATTTCCTTCTATTATAAATTAGAATGACCTTGATTATATATTTTGAAAATTAAAGAAAGCGGAGAAGTGGAAAAGATGTTATGACACTTCTTACAATCTTTTTCTGAAGTATAACAAGTATGCATAACTTAGTTTTGTATTGCACATTATTTGTTTGTTGTAGGATCAAAATGTACCCTATTTTTTTCATCTACTTAATTTTACCAAATGGAACTAGTTCATTTGACTTTTTCTTAAATTCATTCTTAAAAATGTCTTGAGAGATGAATGACATGGTTTTAAGTCATAATCTATATTAGTGTCAATGTATATCACCCCTTTCCTATTAATAAATCCTAGGCTTTAAGCAATGCCTTTTTCTGTTAAACTTAACTTCCTTGGGTGTATTGTAGGGTTATTGCATTGCATGATAAGGGACCATGCTCAAATCATAATTCTAAATCAATTACTTTTCATGCGTGGATCTTTTCATTTTCCAACTTAAATATGATGAAATGTTTCAATGGGATTTAACTTATTCAGCTATTAAGTGGAAATATTTCAAAATTTAATATCAAACAATTTCACTATATATGTTAAGCATTTAGATCATATCATATAGGTCGTCTATTGGTGTATAGATGTGAGACAACTTATTAAGTAGGGTAGCAACAGTGGGACTTAGTAAAATCTTTTTAGAAGATTCCTATATTTGACATGTTGAAAAAGAAGGTTAACTGCAATCTTGTGCATCTTTAGTATTAATTTGACATGTTGAGAAACAAGATTAAGAAACACTTTGAGCTTGTTCTTGCGTTAAACAAAAATGATGAACCTTTATGCATGTTTTTGAACCATTTTCTTTGTTATATTTGAAATAATCTTGTTGTTGATTAAACGTAATGACTATAAAACTTTTTTCATAATTCCACATATAAAATTCTTAACTTTTAAAAGCTCTATTTATAATAATGTTTGTAAATTGGTTTACATTTATAGACTAGATGCTTCTTTGAGGACATTATAAAGCAATAGTAATCGAGGAAGAAAATATTTGGGATTTCCTAGTTATCCCATTGGTAATTGTGAATTTTCTAATGATATGTAAGTGATTTCTTAAAAGAGCTATATATGTAATTCAAAAATTAAGGAAACATATATCTATATTAAAGAAGGAGGTTGAATGACGCATATAAAAAGCGAAGGAACATGATGAGCAATTGAAAACTATATAGCAAGAAATTAAAATGTTAACTAGAGAGAAAAAAGAGATGAGATTGATGTTATTCAAAATAATTGTAAGGTTTATCTTATTTTTTTGTTTCCTTAATCATCTTCTACATGGTTGTCAGATTTTAATATGACTATAAATGTACTTAAGTTTTTTGTTATTGAATCGAGATATAAAATTATGTGCTAGACTTTATTCAACACTTTTTTTCTACCAAAAATTAAGTACAGTTTAATGCAATATGCTAAAACACTTAATTAGGTAAAAGACATATGTTAGTAGATAGCCAATACACCATTGTATCCAGATAACATCATATCTCCTTGTATATAGGATCTATCATATGTACATACTTCTCATATATTTATCATATATACAACATCTAAGCAAATTAACAATGTCCATTCAATTTGGGAGACAAATATATGATTAATTACAAAATACATCTAATCAATTGTCATAGGTTGAAATGTAATGGTTTATCAAACCAATTGTCTAGTTTGTCAACTTGTTGGCTGTTAGTCCCAATTGTCGCTATCCTCTTACTTATAGTAACTTGTAATTGTCTTCAAGTAATGTTAGACTTACCCTTAAATCTAAGTCCTTTTAGTTTAAATGATAATTTAAAAGATCCTGGATTGACTTATCCATATTTCCTTTGAGTAGTGCTTGTAAAACTGGCAATTTGTGAGCTAACCTTTTAATAAACATGCATATAAATTTGATATTAATCAAGCTATTAATGAACATGCATATGAGTTAAATATGAATACAAATAATGTTGATGCCTTTAACTAGGATGATATTCCTCATTACCTGACATACTACTTGAATCCGGGTTCAAAAAAAAAAGTTAGGTCAAATGAGGATCATCGTAATTTGTAAGATATAATAATCATTAAGTTTGTTGTAGGGATAATTAGACAACAAAGGCTAGGGATAATTAGACAACACAGGCTAGGGATACTTAGACAAGTATTTAATGTATATAATGTAGATTTTTTAGGACTTATAGAATATTGTGATTAACTGGTACATGTCCACTAATTATTTGCCTAGCTTGTTAAATAATAATGTTGAGCAAGTTAAGATGATTAGTGGATGACAAAGAAAAAGGATATTCTCATATACTAGGAGTGAAAAAGAGAATTCTTATTCAATTCAAATGACTTTTTACAATGGCTCTAAGAAAGGATAAAAAAGAAAGATCTTCATAACTAGAAAATGTTAATTAAGAATGTCATAGAGTTTCTTGAGGTACAATCAATGATACAGATACTATTTCATAATGGTCGGTACTAGCCGAAAGGTACCATATTGGTTGAATACAGAATGGTATCGCCTCTTTTGATACTGACCTTGGGTATCGGTCGGTATTGACCGATATTTGAAACACTGGTAAAATATCAGGTGGTATTGTTATTTTTGAAAAGTTTAGGGAAGAAATAGCAAATTTTTTAATAAAATCAACCCCCTGACTTTATCACTTACATCTCTGCTCTCTCTGTCTCGCACACTATCTCTCTCACCTCTCTCGACCTTACCGCAAAATACAAATAAAATATTTTTAAACATAAATCAAATAGAATAGAATAATATTTAATATAATAAATTTTATTAAATAATTAATAATAAAATAATCATAATTAATAATAAAATAATAAAATTTTTATTAATGAAAATAGAAAATATATAAAAATTTTATTATTTAATTGTTTAATGTTACTTTACTGTTTTGAAGTGATCAATATTTAATTTATTAAATTGACCTCCTTTCGTTTTTATGATATCGCATCTATTTTATATATTTTTATGATATCGAATATATATTGTAGAAGAATTTTTAGTTTACTGAATTAAAAAAAGACTTTTTATAGAAATAAGCTCATAATAAGGACTATTATCTTAAGGATTTTTATAGAAAACATTCAAATCCTTATTTACTTATTTAAATTTAAGAAAAGGAATTTTTATTAATTTTTACATTTCTTAATAATTTGTATATTTAATAAAAAGTGTTCCATTGAATTGACTCTTTCAAGCTCGACGATTGAATAAAAATAACTTTCAAGCAAGCAACTATGGTGAAATTGGTAGACACGCTACTCTTAGGAAGCAGTGCTAAAGCATCTCAGTTCGAGTCTGAGTGGTGGCATAAATGTCTTTTAATTTTTAAAAGGACACAATAAGTCCTATAATGTCCTACAATAAATTCAATTCTTGATTTCAATTCCATAGAATTGAGGCCTTCTCTTTTCATTTCTTTTTTAAGTTCAAAATTTTTGTGATATTTTCGACTTTAGAATATATATTAACTCATTTATCTTTTCTGATCATTTCAGTTGTAATTACAATTCATTTGATAACTCTATTATTCGATGAATTCGCCAGACTATATGATTCATTAGAAAAAGGTATGATAACTACTTCTTTCTATGTAACAGGATTATTAGTTACTCGTTAGGTTTACTCAGGACATTTACCATTAAGTAATTTATATTAATCATTAATCTTTGTTTCATGGGGTTTCTCCACTATTCATATAATTCCGTATTTTCAAAAGTGTAAAAAAATTTAAGCATATTAATTCTATGAAGTAATTTTTTTACCCAATGTTTTGCAACTTCGAGTCTTTTAATTGATATACATCAATTCGAAATACTAGTACCCGCTCTTCAATCCCAATGGTTAATAATGCATGTAAATATGATGATATTGGGCTATGTCGCTCTTTTATATGGATCATTATTATTTGTAGCACTTCTAGTAATTACATATCGAAACGACATAAAGTTTTTTGACAAAGCACTAATTTATTAAATGATTCATTTTCCTTTGGTGAGGTCCAATACATGATGGAAAGAAGCATTGTTTTAAGCAATACTTCTTTTTTTTTGTTCTAGGAATTATTACAGGTTCCAGTTGATTCAACAATTAGACCAGTGGGGTTATCGTATTCTTAGTATAGGGTTTATCTTTTTAACCGTAGGTATTCTTTTGGGAGCACTTTGGGCTAATGAAGCGTGGGGATCATATTGGAATTGGGACCCAAAAGAAACTTAGGCATTTATTACTTGGATCATATTCGCAATTTATTGTCATACTCGAAAAAAATCAAATAAAAATTGGAACGATTTCAATTCTGTAATTATCGCCTCTATCGGCTTTCTTATAATTTGGATATGCCCACCACGACTCTCCTCTTCTCTAGTCTCCACAGCACCTCTCCTCCTTCTCCTCCTCGACTTCACCTACTACTGCCTCACTCCTTCTCTCCTCTGTCTACTACTATTCGCATCTGGATCTGTCGATCTCCACCATCGCTGCTTGCTCCTGCTCATCTTCTATAGAAACCAAATCTGGTTTTCACCCGACCCAAGTCCGACCCACCAAAAACCCAACCCAACCCACTGAATTTGTGATATTTTTGGGTATGTTTTAGATTTCTCTACTCCTAACATTTGTGAATTGTGATTGTGAGGTTGTGAATGGTTAGAACTTGGTGAATTTTTTGAATGGTTGGAAGAGCTTGGAATTGAATTGTTGTGAATGGTTTATGGTTAGATTTGGAATTGAATGACATGGATGAAATGTGTTGTTTATCTATTTTGTTTGGAAGTTCATAAGTCATTGAGGCCCTGAGGGATTTGGATTTGGACTTTGGATTAGTTTATTAAAATTTGCAATTACAAACTAAATTATAAATAAATTAGATAACAAATTAAATCAAATTAAGTCTATCTATATAATTTCAATTTGATTAGAATTATTTGGGTTGGTTTAAATGTTTAAAAATAAAAATTGTTTAACAATATTAAACCTTTTTAAAGTTCTAATGCAACATATATAACATCTTTAAACACATATGAAAATATTTTATACATCAATGATTCAATATCATGAAATTTGCAATTATTTTGAGTCTGACTCAATTTAGAATTCTTACTTAAAATGACTTTGTTTAATTAAAAAAGACCTGAGTATAAAAAAGCATAATATAACTATAAGTTTAATAGTAATTACATATCATTAAAATTCTTATTAAAGCAATATTAATTAGTACAAATTGTAGTGTATACAAATACACTATAAATTATAATTCAAGATAGTTTTTTAAACTCTTTATGCGTTGTTTTCCTAGGTTTAGCTTAATTTTTTTTATATTAACTAAAATTTTGGTGAATAAATATAAAATTACTGAATTGTTAGTTTTTGACTTGATGAATTGTGTTAGACAAAATTGAATTATGTTGGATGAAATTGAATTGTGTATCATGTAATCATACAAAATGGCTTATATTACATATGATGGATATGTGCATTATGTAATTGTGTATGTTGAATACTTGAATTATTAGTTTTTGAATTATTGATGAATTATGTTGGATAAAATTAAAATTTGTATGACATAATCATACAAAATGAGTTATATTACATATGACTGACATGCACATTGTGTAATTGTGTATGTTGAATACCTAAATTGTTACTTTTTGACTTATTGATGAATTGCATTGGATAAAATTGAATTGTGTTGGATGAAATTGAATTGTGTGTGATGTAATCATACAAAATGAGTTATATTTCACATGATGGATATGCTTATTGTGTAATTGTGTATATTGAATACTTGAATTATTGGTTTTTGACTTATTAATGAATTGTATTGGGATAAAAATTGATTGTGTTGGATGAAATTGAATTGTGTGTGATGTAATTATACAAAATAAGTTACATTACATATGATGGACATGTGTATTATGTAATTGTGTATGTTGAATACTGGAATTGTTAGTTTTGACTTATTGATGAATTGTGTTGGATAAAATTGAATTATGTTGGATGAAATTGAATTGTGTGTGATGTAATCATACAAAATGAGTTATATTACATATAATGGACATGCGTATTATGTAATTGTGTATTTTGAATACTCGAAATATTGGTTTTTGATTTATTGATGAATTGTGTTGGTAAAATTGAAATGTGTTGGATGAAATTGCATCGTTTATGACGTAATCATACAAAATGAGTTGCATTGTAACATCCCATTTCTATAATAACAGTTAGAACCCTAAAATATGGTACATGTGAGATCAATGAGAGATTAAGAAAAATGCATCTCATACTCATGCATAATTTTAGCATACACGTATGTGAATTTGAATTTTTCCACATTAAAATAATTGTATATGCATTAATTGACATATTCCAGGTATGGTTGATCTATAAATGTGATTATAATTGAAATTATGAATTTTATTGTATTGAAGTCTAATTTTTTTTAGTATAAGCATTGATTGAGTTTTCAGTGGAATATAAACATTTTCTTAATTTTAGGGGGTACTTTTGGATTTAAAAAAATGTCAAGTGACAGAACAATTGATGAATAGTAGTAGAAATAAGAGTCAAATGGGAGTGAAAATTTTGATGAATGACATTAAGATTTAATGTCAAGTATCATTGAAAATTGGGTTAAAAATTGGAGGCAAATAGATTAGCTTATTAAAAGATCAAGAAGAGACCTTGAGAGAGTGACATGTGGCACTTGCCACACCACTTGTTAAGTCACATTTTTATTAAGTGAAAGACCATATTTGGTCTTTCACTTGCCAAAAACGTCATATGCTTCATTTATCCAACTTCTTCATTTCTTCCTCTTCTCCATTCCTCTCCTTCACCCACGACATCCTCTCTCACCCTAATCATGTTGGCTTTTATTCAACTCTTTCACATTGCTTCTTCAAGATTCATTGTTTCCCTTTTCTTGTTGCTAAAAGACCCAACCTATTCCACCTTAAAAAGGTGAAGATCATGTATGTGGGGGAACTAGGGTTTCTTGGTGATTTGAAGGAGCTTAGAGCTAAATACGTAAGTTAAACTTTGTTCTTCATGGGTTGCTTAATATAAGCATATTTGATGATAGTTAGAAGTGAAATGAAAGTGGAAATGAAGTTGAATATGTGTAGGAAGTTGAGGATGAATGTGTATATATATGTATGTTTTGTTATTAGTGTTCATGATCAATCATGGACTATAATTTGTTTATAGATGATATTGAGTTGAAATGGAGTGAGAATGAAGAAGAAATGAAGTAGAAAAGGTGATCTAGGTACAAGGTAGGTTAGATGTAAAACGTTGGAAGTTATAAAATCTGGAAAATTGGAAGATGAGTCATGTTTACTGCTTTCTATGAAAGTTTGCGGCGGCCAATTCCTAGTTTCGCTGCCAACTCCTGGCTTCGCTGTGGCCAACTTTCTCATATAGCTTAAACATACTTTGCTATTTTGATGATATCTTGATATATAGTTATTCAATTAGAATGATTTTTAATTTAGAGTAAACTAGAGATATAGGGCTACAATTTGTATGAAGAAATATATTCCAATTCTGTCTCTAAGAATTTCAAAATCTGGATTGAAATTGAGTTTTGACTAAGGCTGTAGCATTAATTGAGACAGAAATCATATCTAGTTTATATTAAATAAAATGTATTGATGGATGCCAAATTAGACAAAGGTTTTTTCATAAAAGTTGTAGTTTATTCACTTATCTTTCAACTGATATAAATTTCATAATTTTTGAATATGGGAATTGAGATATATGAGTTGTATAATTTGACGGCATGATCATGTAAAAGCCAAAGTTTCAAATGTGCTTAGTTTGTAGTATTTTAAATATAACTTTTGAAATACTAAACTAAATTGAATGATCTTAGTGTCATTAGAAACTTAATACAACGGGAAACATTGTTCTGGAAGAAAGTATTACCAAATTACTTCATTTTCTTTGTCAGAATGAACAAGAAAAATAGACCTGAAGGTTTGGAATTTTGGAGAATTTCTAAGAAAGAATGAGAGTTTGGATATTGTATGATTATATAATATTATAATAGCATTAGTGAATGAATTTTTGGTATAAAAGAACCAAATACATGTTTGTAATGGAAATGAAGAGGTTCATGTGATTGTAGTTGTGATTCACAGGAAATGAGTAATGGGTATTAAATGGAAGTGAATGAGAGTTGGATATTATGAGAGCAAATAATGCTAAAAATGGAATGACGAGTAATTGAGTTATAAAATGAGAATGTGGATAAAATGTGAAAATTGATAATATATCCGAGATTGTCATTGAGCATGTATTGTACATAGTCCATATACACATTTGTGCATAAATGAATACTTAAGATTGTGCAATTATTAATGTGTGTGCAACATGTGTATTGCATAATATTGATTTGCAGGATAAAATGTCCACATCCAGATGTTTCCAAATCTTGGAAGCAAATGCTAATCTGGAGTGTACTATGAGTCAACCTAGATGATCTCATTTCATTGTTTATTCTATTTTCAATTTCTATATTGAATTATACTAATGTGAATGTGATTGAGATAATTCCGAACATTAATGATCCGAGGAGTTTGATAAATGTGAGAACATTGGAAGTGCTCCTTATATGTGAATTTGATGAAATATGTGCTTTCTCAACTTAAATGTTGAATGTCGGACCAAGTTCTGAAGAAAAATGTGAATGTGTATATAAATGAAATATGTGTATTCTCAACATAAATGTTAAATGTCGGACTAAGGTCTGATGATATATGAAGGCAAATATGATTGTGAGATTATGAGCACTTTTAATTGACTGAATATGTATGATGCATTTCATTACATAAATGCATGAAACATAAAGGTTGTTGTGACCGGAGTAGCCACCGAAAAAGAGCTTAAATCTTATAACATGATAAGAGCCTTTGGCTCAGTTGTGAATGTACCCAACATCCATTAAAGGATATGGGACATTATTCGATGCAGCTCGGTATCCACTAAAGGATATGAGCTAGAAATAAAAGAGGCTCTCGGTTACAATAATAATAAAAGAAAGTGAGTCACATGAGCACTGTATATGCATATGATAGGTATAGTTTAAATGGTTGACTGATTTCTGAATGTGAAATGTGTTGAATGTGAAATATGAAATGAATGACCAAGTGGTATGCGATGATATATAATTATCAATGAAATGATGTTAATTATATGATTACATGAATTGTATGTATTATGTAATCGAGAGAGCCATCGAGGATAGTCACTTATTGAGTTTGCAAAACTTACCCAAAATTTGCAATATTTTTCAGGCTTAGAAGGTCACTCTAGTTAGACAAATTGGCGTATAGCCACTGCATTCAAGTAAGAAAAAGAGGTCGGGATCAGTTCGTGTCTGCATTAGTATTTTTTTATTTTTGTATCAAATTGAGTCTTTCGCAATTATTGTAACTTGTATATTTGAATATTTCTGTTTTGTAATAACTTTCCATAGTGGAAAGGTTTGTAAATGAGATTGATCTTGAGTGCAATAATAATAAATTTGATTTTGATGTTATTAAACACAAGAATGAGCCTAATTTGATTGTTGATTTCTGCATATGTGTGTTGAAGAAAAATTGTAATGAGATTTTACTGACTAACTGTGCTTGCATGCCACCCTCAAGAGGTATGTTCTCGAACATTACTCAAGATGTGAGATACGTGTCTTGCGAGAATTGGGTGCTACAGTTTTGGTATCAGAGCCCAGATTTAGTATCTTACATAAGTGTTTTTTTTGAAAGATATGTCAAGTTATATGATTTTAGACGTGTCATAGCTGGCAGTAGCAACTGATCCCTAGTCTGAGTCGTATTTATATGAGTCACACGCATGAGCATTTGTTAAGAGTTTGACAAAATAGAAATAGTGAGAAAAATGATGATCTGTCAGAATATGAGAAAACAGAAATTTGGGAATAATTAGAAATGAGAGATAGTATATGGTTAGATATAAAAGATAAAGATCTAACACAATTTTGTTGGTGGAAGTATTATGGAATACGACATCAATATTGTACAGTGGTGGTATATCCTCGAATGTGAAATAGACGTGAATACATTGTCGTGGATTATTTGAGCAAAATAGAGATATAGATATAAATGACGAGATTTAAAGTGTACAAGTCAAGTTGAAAGAAAATAAAAATTTCTATGACCTTGAGAGGTTAAACTTGGACTTGAAATGAATGTCAGATAAGTGTCATAAAAGTTATGATTTAGCATAAGAATATGTCTGTGATATTGAGATCAGAATTTCGTGATGATTATGCATCTATAATTCTAAATAGATTAAGGATATACATATGGATGATGAAATAAATGACAATAGGAAAATGAGATAGAAATGAGGAAGGAATAAAAGGGGAATGAAATAGACATAAATGAC
>JANZXR010000006.1:5023289-5046712 GCA_027575705.1 Erythroxylum echinodendron | reverse complement strand
TTGTTTGTTGTCTTCTTATTCATTATCTGAATAATATTCGTTCATTCACTTTTATCTTTCTAAAATTATGATTATTTTTTATCATCAAAAAGGAGGAAATTGTTAAGTCAAGAGGACTTCACGATTATTAATTTTGATGACAATCAAATAATAATAATATTAGAAATAAATGAATTATTTTGATAAGTGTGTTAAGTGTGCAGAAGAAGCGCAAAACACAAAAGAAGCAGAAAACATAGAAGAAGTACAAAAAACAGAAGAAGCGCATAACACAGAAGAAGTGCAAAACACAGAAGAAGCAAAAAATACAGAAGAAGTGAAAACACAGAAGAAGCAGAAGATATAAAAGAAGCAGAAAACAAAGAAGAAGTAGAAGATACAGAAGAAGTGCAAAACACAGAAGAAGCACAGAACACAGAAGAAGTGCAAAACACAGAAGAAGCGCAAAATACAGAAGAAGTAGAAAACAAAAAAGAAGCAGAAGACACAGAAGAAGTGAAAACACAGAAGAAGAGAAAAACACAGACCATACAAAGAAGAAGATACGCTAGTAAGTCGGATAGTTAGTTAGTTGGAGTTAGTTATAGAACTCAACTAAATAACGGATTCTACAAGAATCAAAAAGCAGTTATCAAGATTCGAGAAGCAGTTGGAGACTTAGGCTATATATACTAGTCGTAGTCGAAGATTGAACAATCTTACAACTTTTGAGCTTTCAAGTGTTTACTTACAAAGAAAAATACTGTATTTGAAAACGATCTAGAAGGAGGGTTGAATAGATCTTTTGAACTTTTCACAAAGTGCTATAAAACAGAGAATTAAAGCACACGAAACAAACAAAACAAATCGAAATGTAAAAGAGTAGAGAAGAGAGGCAAACACAATGTTTATAGAGGTTTGATGCTAAGACCTACGCCCTCTACCTAAGCTTCCACTTAGGATTTTGGCAATGCTCTTTACTACATACTTTTTAGTTCAGTGTGAACTTTCTAATCAACTTGACTTCCGGCCCAAGCTACACCTTACAGTTGATTTATTTTCCCAGCACAAATCCTACCTCTAAGCGATTCTTCTCTAATCACTTAGCTCACGATAATAACAACAATAGAAATGAAGTAGTAAAGTTTAGTATAGCTGAATACAATTAGAATATGCTAAGAAGAAAATTGAGAGCATCAAGAGGATAATCTTGAACTATAGCAAGTATGCTTCACTTTGGACTTGTGTAATTGATCCTCTGAAGTGATGACCTTTATTTGAAGTCTTCAAGACGTTGATGGACGTTGTATAACTCTCCTAGCCGTTGTATGAAGATTTCTTCCTGCTTGAAATCAATTGATAAAGTCAAATTTTGTTCAGTTGTAACTGATAGTCGACTAGTCGGTGTGTGATAGTCGACTAGTACATTATAGTAAACTTTGTCTTCAAGAATTAGTCAACTATCACTAGCGTTTTTCATCAAACTTTCAGCTCCGCTCTTCGAATAGTCGACTAATATGATGATAGTCGACTATTCCATTTTTCTAACTGACAGGTCTGATTGTTAATAGTCGACATGCAACATGATAGTTGACTCGTCCAATGCTCCAACTGACAGATCTCACAAAATCTCCAATCTTTGATTGTTGAGATGCTTATTTGAATTCTTCATACGAAATCTTCTCATGGAATACACGTTGTTCAATTCTAATACTCATTATTGCAATCTTGATCTTCATGAATTGACTTTATTTAAAATACATCTGACTTGAAATTGTGCCATCCTTATTCGACTAGTCTTCCATTAAATTTAATTTAACCAGAAATTATTTCTTAACCAATTCTTTAAATTTTATTATTATCAAAACGTATAAGCATTTAATTTGTCAACCTCCATTGGTCTAACAGTATTCAAAAGTGCGATACTAGAGAGCAAACCCTACTGTAACAAAAAGATCACAATATCTGTCTAGTAAGAGAAAGAAAAGGCTAAGAGCCTGGAGAGGCTAAGATAGCAGAAAGAATACTTTGTGTAAGAGACTTGAAGAGGCTCTAAAGGGAATAAAGAATAATTGTAAATTTGTCAAAGTATAGTGAATACACAGACGAACTCTGAGGACTGGATGTAGCCCATGGTTTGGGGTGAACCATTATAAAAATCGCAGCGTTTATCTTCTAACTTTACACTTTATTCTATTTTGTTTTTAAACAAGTATATAGAAGTTATTTGCGATTTAACTACGTAACTCATTTTGTATAAATTTTGTGGTATTCTGTTAACAATTGGAGAAGCTCTTAAAAAGAAATATTAAAGATTTTGTATTCACGAAAAGAATACACAATTCAACCCCCTTTCTTGTGTATATCATATATTGTACGTGAATTCAATATTAACGTGTGATTTACTTCACCAACCTATTCCACTTTAAAAGGTGAAGATCATGTATGTGGGGGAGCTAGGGCCTCTTGGTGATTTGAAGGAGCTTGGAGCTAAACATGTAAGTTAAACTTTGTTCTTCATAGGTTGTCTTAATAGAAGTATATTTGCTGATAGCTAGAAGTGAAATGAAAGTGAAAATGAAGTTAAATATGTGTAGGAAGTTGATGATGAATGTGTATATATGTGTATGTTCTGTTATTAGTGTTCATGATCATCATGGACTATAATTTATTTATGGATGATATTGAGTTGAAATGGAGTGAGAATGAAGAGGAAATGAAGTAGAAAAGGTGATCTAGGTACAAGCTAGGTTAGATGTAAAATGTTGGAAGTTATAAAATCTCGAAAATTGGAAGATGAGTCCTGTTTACTGCTTTCTGTGAAAGTTTGCCGCAGCTAACTCCTTGTTTTGCCTCAGCCAGCTTGGACGCCGCCAATTCCTGGCTTCTCCACGGCCAACTTTCCTGCACAGCTTAAATATACTTTAGTATTTTGATAATATCTTGATCTGTAGTTATCAAATTAGAATGATTTTTAATTTGGAGTAAACTAGATATATAGGGATACAATATATCTGAAGAAATATAATTTTAATTCTGTCTCTAAGAATTTCAAAATCTGCCTTGAAATTGATTTTTGACTGAGGCTATAGCATTAACCGAGACAGAAATCATGTCCAGTTTATATTGAATACAATGTACTGATAGATGCCGAATTAGACAAAGGTTTCTACACAAACATTGTAGTTTATTCTCTTATCTTTCAACTGGTATAAAGTTCATAATTTTTGAATATGTGAATTGAGAGATATGAGTTGTACAATTTGATAGTATGATCATGTACAAGCCAAAGTTTCAAATGTGCTCAATTTGTAGTAGTTTAAGCATAAATTTTGAAATACTGAACTAAATTGAATGATCTTGGTGTCATTAGAAACTTAAGACAATGGGAAAAATTTTTCTAAAAGAAAGTGTTGCCAAATTCCTTCATTTTCCTTGTTATAATGAACAAGAAAAATAGTCTTGAAGGTCTGGAATTTTGGAGAATTTCTAAGAAAGAATGAGAGTTTGGATATTGTATGATTATATAATGTTAGAATAACATTAGTGAATGAATTTTTGGTATGAAAGCACCAAAGACGTGTGTAATGGAAATGAAGAGGTTCATGTGATTGTAGTTATGATTTAAAGGAAATGAGTAGTGGGTATTAAATGGCAGTGAATGAGAGTTGGATACTATGAGAGCAAATAATGCTAAAAATGGAATGACGAGTAATTGAGTTATAAAATGAGAATGTCGATAAAATGTAAAATTTGATAATTTATCCGAGATTTTCATTGAGCATGCATTGTACATAGTCCATATACAATTTGTGCATAAATGAATACTTAAGATTGTGCAATTATTAATGTTTGTGCAACGTGTATATTGCATAGTATTGATGTGCAGGATAAAATTTCCTCATCTAAACGTTTCCAAATCTTGGAAGCAAATGCTAATCTGGAGAGTACTATGAGTCGACCTAGATGATCTTATTTCATTGTTTATTCTGTTTTCAATCTTTTCATTGAATTATTGCTGGTGTGAATGTGATTGAGATAATTCTGAACATTAATGATCCGAGGAGTTTGATAAATGTGAGAACATTGGAAGTGCTCCTTGTATGTGAATTTGATGAAATATATGTTTTCTCAACTTAAATATTGAATGTCGAACCAAGTTCCAAGGAAAAATGTGAATGTGTATATAAATTAAATATGTGTATTCTCAACATAAATGTTAAATGTCAGACTAAGGTTTGATGACATGTGAAGGCGAATATGATTGTGAGATTATGAGCACCTTTAATTGACTGAATATATGTGATGTATTTCATTACATGAATGCATAAAACATAAAGGCTGTTGTGACCGGAGTAGCCACCGAAAAAGAACTTAAAACTCAAAATGTAAAAAAGAGCTTAAAGCTCAGAACGTGATAAGAGCCTTTGATTCAGTTGTGCATGTACCCGACATCCACTAAGGGATATCGGACACTATTGGATGTAGCTCGGTATCCATTAAGGGATATAAGCTAGAAATAAAAGAGGCACTCGGTCACAACAATAATAAAAGAAAGTGAGTCTTATGAGCATTGCATATGCATATGATAGGTATAGTTTAAATAGTTGACTGATTTCTAAATGTGATATGTGTTGAATGTGAAATGTGAAATGAATGACCAAGTGGTATGCGGTGATATATAATTTATCAATGAAATGATGTGAATTATATGATTATGTGAATTGTATGTATTATGTGATCGAGTGAGCTATTGAGGATAGTCATTTATTGAGTTTAATTTGCAATATTTTTCAGGCTTAAAAGAGTCACTCTAGTTAGACAAATTGGAGTATAGCCACTGCATTCAAGTAAGAGAAAGAGGTCGAGATCAGTTTACGTCTGCATTAATATTTTCTTATTTTTGTATCGAATTGAGTCTTCCGCAATTATTTTAACATGTATATTTGAATATTTCTGTTTTGTAATAACTTTCCATAGTGGAAAGGTTTGTAAATGAGATTGATCTTAAGTGTAATAATAATAAATGTGATTTTGATGTTGTTAAAGAAAAGAATGGGCCCAATTTGATTGTTGATTTCCGCATATGTGTGTTGAAAAAAATTGTAACGAGATTTTTACCGAATGATTGTGCTAGCATGCCACCCTCACAGGGTATGTTCTCGAATATAACTCAGGATGTGAGGTACGTGTCTTGCGAGAGTGGGGGTGCTACATACATTACATATGATGGACATGTGTATTGTATATGTTGAATACTTGATTTTTTGTTTTTGGTTTATTAATAAATTGTGTTAGATAAAATTGAATTGTGTTGGATGAAATTGAATTGTGTATGATACATCATACAAAATGAGTTATATTATATAAGATGGACATGAGTATTATGTAATAAAATTATGTGTTCTTTATTTTGATATATGTCTCCATTTATTGTTATAAATAAAAGGAATGAAGTTCTTTATTTTGATATATGTCTTTATTATTGTTATAAATAAATGGAATGAAGTTCAAGCACTCCTTATTAAACCGCTTTAAGAAGATACAATGACCCAGTTAGAGCTCATGCTACTTTGGTCCCAGGTATATATAACCATACTACTTGCTTGTTTTTTAACAAGCATTTGAAAGGTGGTGAAATCACCCTATGAAAGAATCATTTTGCTGGGGTTAAAGAAGATGTAGAACCCTGTAAAAAAGTAAGTCATGACTTTGAAGTAACAAATGAAAACTTTGCTTGAAGAATATTAACATGGAAAAGATAGAAGGGAGACATTGAATTATCATATTGGTAATGGAAGTTCGTTAGCTGGTTTTCATGATGATTATGGAAATGCTAAAGGTAGTAGTGGTAGTGATAATAGTAGTGTTCCATCCTAGGCCCAGTAAAAAGTGAATGTTACACCTGGACCTGATGTTAGGAATAGAAAAAGGTAGATGCCAAATTTTTTTGCACCACGAACAACTCTTGGAGTCCAGCCTTCAATTCGTAGTGCCATGCAATCAAGAGATGCGGCTCACAATGTTGATATGACAATGACTAGATGGTTGTATGATACAAGTGCAACATTTAATGCTTCATAATCATACTATTATCAGCTTATGGTGCATGTTATAGCCTCTTACAGTCCAGGATATAAAACTCCTTTAATTGATGACTACAGAGGTAAACTTTTGAATTACTTAATTTTTAAAATTAATAGTTATTTGGAAGAAAGAAGAGTGGATTAGGCTACTTATGGGTGTTCAATCATGAGTGATGGTTAGACAAATAAGAGATATAAGCCTATTATAAACTTTTTGGTTTATTCTACAAATGATTCAATATTTTTGAAGTCTATTGATGCATCTGGCCTTATTAAGAATACTAATACTTTATTTGAGATATTCGACGAATTTATGAATAAAGTAGGGCCAGAAAATATTGTTCAGTTCATTACTAACAATGATTTTGCTTATAAAGCGGCAGAAAAAGGTTACAAAATATGTTAGGCCTGGGTCTCGATTCAAATTTCATGGCGACTAAGTGCCATAATTGAGATTTAATGAAATAATAATTAAATTAAAATTCTAGCTAAATGAATTCATGGTGGGACTTTTATGAAATAAACAATTAATAATCAAATGTTATAAAATAATTTTAGACATGGAAATAAATTAAAAGGAGGAGGGGGGTCAGATAACACATATAATCACTTAAAACTTAACCACTAAAATGGTTTTGTCCAATCTTTGTAATTGTCATGGCCATGACATAAAAATGCCACAACCATGAATTTTCCATGTAAGTGTCATAGACATGACACAATAATGTCACAACCGTGACAATAGGATGAGGGATGTTATGATTGTGACATGAAATTGTCACAACCGTGACAATTGGAGAGGGATGTCACAGTTGTGACATGAAATTGTCACAACCGTGACAAAAATAGTCACAACCTTGACAATGAGAGGTGTCACGGGGGGGAGGGAAACATGCACGGGCATGAGAGGAGTTAAAAGAGTCACAAGCGTGAGTGAAACATGCATGGGCGTGAGGAGAAGAAAATGAAGAAGAGAGTTGCGACTTTCCAGTCGCATTCCATCCCTTCAAACCATCATAACTTGCAACCCAGAAATCTAAAAATTTCAAACTTTATGTCGTTAGAAAGCTAAGAAAAAGATCTACAACTTTTATGAAAACACTTTTGTCTATTTTTTCCTAAATCTGTGCAGTTTATGCCTTGAAGTTTCAGACAACATTTTAACCTTTATTCTGTATTTTTCTCTCATCTATCCATATATATATATATATATATATATATGTATGCAGAACCAATAACTGCAACCATAAAACCCGAATCCAATATTCAAATTCCATACATACAACTTCCAATCTAAACAATTTTACTTAAGAAAATTCATCCAAAAATCACCACATAAATAAAAGCTTATTCCCAACCACTTTGTCAATAAAATAGAAAAGAAAATTCTGCACATAAACCTAAGAGTCTGCAACTTTTACTATAAACTTTCAATGAAACAGAGTCCTAGCACAACTTCAAATTTCATATCCAAACCACATCAGTAGCACAATACAAAATAAAATCATGAATGTTTATGCTTAATATGCTTCTAAAGTACCAAAAGTGAACCAAACTAACTAGTTAAGTTACAAATGTTAAAGATCCTTAGAATTTACCAAAGTTTTGCTAGTTTATTGCTGATATGCTTTTTCTTCACCTGAAAAGTGGAAAAATAGTGGAGTAAGCTAGGAAGCTAAGTGGCTAATACGTTTATAGCCAGCGATAACAAACCACATACAATCAAGTACGTAGATATATACAAACCACATGCTGGACTTAACAGATTACATTCAATATTTAAGACTTTCACATATATCTGAACACATTACCACAAAATTCAACTCATATTTTTCATTCAATCATCACCAAATATCATTCAAATATCTTCTGTAACTAACAATTCGGGATGCAATGCACAAACAAAATGACTCTAGAGAATCCCATAGAACGAAATAGCGAAACCAAAGTTTACACCATAAACGAAATGAGTCCATTTTTTGGAGCTCATATGCCATAAGCAGGTAGCCGAGAGAAGGCTTTAAGTCGATGTGCATATGACGAACTAAACGGTATCTCTCTTACCCACATAACAGATTTCAGATGCGTACATATCAAAATCATATTTTTCATGCTTCTTAAGTTTTTGTTTTTCCTTAGCATAAAGCAACACAATTATACAACAAACATGATATAAATTTAGAGAATATTTTTTCCCACATTCACAATGAGTCAAGGCTAACATTTATAGTTGTAATATACACAAATATTTTTGCTCATCATCACAAAACTATAAACATATTACCCACTTATTTTACTTGATACTTCTAAGATCAAACTTGCTCTTCTCTTCATTCTTTACTTCAACTAGCTTGATTTCCTTAAAAAACATATATATTTTCATTTAATCAACACACACGAAAGAAGCTTTCCTTAAACCTAACTATCCATGAATGAGCTTAAGCTTGATCTATTGTTGATTTCTCTAACTCAAAAAACTAAGATCTAACTAAAGTCATAAAAATCTAAGAATATAAGGCTCTTATTCTTCTTTTTTCTCTCTCTTCATTTTCATCACATAAAACCTACTTTCTCTACTTCCTTCATCTATCAGAACAAAAAGAATAGGCAAAGAGTACTTAAAAACTCATGTAAACTTTTCTTTCTTCTTCTTTCTCCTTTTTCTCTCGTTCCTTCTTCTTCCCTTCTAGTCTCTTCCACGTCTCTCTCTTCTTCTTTTGTTTTCTTAACTCTCACGACTCTTTCTTCTCTTTGTCTTATTAGTTTAAGACAAAATATTTAAAATTTTAATTTTACCCTTCCTTATTAAAACCAATTCCCACTAACTCCTCCACCTAATTTTTATTACTTTCTTACCATATAAAATTCATAATATACCATATTAAACTCCAAAAAAATTTTAATTCATAAATTCTAATTTATTTTCATGCCTAAAATTATTTTATGGCATTTGATTATTAAATTTGTATTTCATAAAAGTCCCACCATGAATTTCCTTTAGCTAGAATTTTAATTTAATTATTATTTCATTAAATCCCAATTGTGGCGCGTAGTCGCCATGAAATTCGAATCAAGACCCAAGCCTAACAAAATAAGTATTTTCTTTTTTTTGGACTTCTTGTGCTGCACATTGCACTGACCTAGGAGATGCTCGGTATTTGTTCTATTATTATGAAACTGTGCAGAAAGCTAAAAAGGTAACCAAGTTTATCTATAATCGTGCATAGGTGTTAAATTTAATAAGAAAGAAATTTAACAATGATAGGAATTTGTATCGTCCTGCTGTGATAAGATTTTAAATGAATTTTTTATCACTTTAGTGTTTTGTTACGATGAAGAAAGATTTAAGGCAAATGTTTACAAGTGATAAGTGAATTGCATCTCAACATGCTAGGTCTTATGCTAGATTGAAGATTTCCAAAATTATAAAGGAGCATAGTGAATTTTGGTCTCAATGGCAATTTTTTATCATGTAAGCCTTTAGTGAGGGTGCTTTGCTTGGCTGATAGTGAAGAAAAGGTAACAATATGTTTGTTTTTATGCCATAGAAAGGGCGAAGGAAGCAATCAAGGCCAATTTAAACCATATATCTTCTTTGTATACACCGTATCTTGCAATCATCAATGAGAGAAAGGAAAGACAACTTTCTTTTCCGTTTTGTGCTACTGGGGTGTCTATTATCTATTTTAGACCGGATTTTACAAAGAAAACTGAAGTTAATAAGAAAATGTTATTAACTATTACAACAATTGTTGCTTATGACAAGATGCAAGATCTCTTGAGCTCACAAATGGAGCTTTATAAGAAGTCTTTTGGAAATTTTAGAATGTCGATTGCTATTCAACAAAGAGAAAAAACGTTCTCCAAGTATTTGTTGTTTCCTTTTTCTTCCTTGTTGAAAATTAATTATCACTTTATTTTGTTTATAAGGCTACTATTATTATCTTTCGACTTATATTTTTTGGTGAGATCAATTCAGAAGTGGTGTTCTAGAATTACAAAGATTTGCAATTCAGATTTTAGGTCAATATGTGAGTGCAGCAGACTGTGAACGCAATTGGAGCACATTTAAATTCATCAATTCCAAAAAAGGAATAGATTGAAGCACAAGAGATTGAATTATTTGGTTTTCATTCGTTACAATTATTAATTTCGATATAATTTCTTATGATTTTCTAAAAATTAAATTTTATTGTTTACTAGGACTCTCAATAATACAAGTAGTTTAATTGTTCCAATTTATATTGATAATATCGATCTTTTGGTGAATTTGGTTTTTGAGGAACTGGGTTTGGTAGACGTGAATAACTTAAAAGATAATCTTTGATAGAAAAGCATTGACATGTCATTTGATGTATTGAATTTGAATTATGATGATGATAATGATGAGGCTCCTCTCAATAATGAGGATTTTGTACCAAATGATAATTAAGGTCAGTGTAATTATAGTGAATATCCTCTCGTAGACAATAAAATGAAGTTCTAGGCTTTCAGGTTTTTGTTTTTCCTCTTCTTTTAATTTTACTTATATTTGATGTATATGTTAAATTCTACATATGCAATGTAATTGTAAATATTTTTGTTTCAGATTTCACTTCTACTTGGTTGTTTCATCATCGTGAACTCTTGTCTTAAATTGTAATAGTTTGAGAGTTGAGAATATTCATTGTTTTTTTATTTGATGTTTTAAAGTAATTACTATTTATTATACAATGAAATTGTAATATTTTAAATAATTTGTGTTGTTCTTAATTTTATATTTGTATAATAATGATTGTCTTTTTTCATATTAATTTTAGTTATTATTTATATATGAAATACTTGAAAATTATTGTTATTTCATATTAATTGTGGTTATTATTTATTGTTACAATATAACAATAGACTATTTTGAAATTTAAAAAAATTCAAAGATTATCTCATAAATTTAAAGAATTACTCAAAATAATACCCAGTATTGACCAGTATTAATATAGTATCGTACCAAAACTTAATTTGTTATCAGAGCCGGTATGATATTCGTAACATTGGGTACAATGCTTGTATTGTCTTTCCTTCTTCAAAATTTTTTGCTATATGATATTACCATCTATTCTGAGGATGGCTATACTCCTCAAAATTGTCTCAAGTTATAGTATAATAAAGTTAAAAGTCAGTATAACACGCATTGATAAAAGTCAACTTTTTCAAAAATTAGAATGGTAGTGGATTTATGAAGCATATATAGGTTAATAAATTTCTCCAATAAGTCTTTGAATTTCCTAAAAAGAGACTTCGTGAATAATCCTATTATAGATAAATAGAGGGAGAAAATAAATGAGAACTAATAGACTTAGCTAGAATAAAACAATACATTGTATGAATTGCTTAGTTCCTATAGCCATACGCTCTGTTTCACTTACACAATAATTTAATAAATCAAAGACATGTTTTATGTTCAGGGGAGGTAGCACTACAATTCGTATTTGATATGGAAAAACTACCCCCTCCCTCTATGAATTCATTTCTCTAACTTCTCTAAAAAAATTTCTAGAACTTCATTGAAGTTTTCTCATCTTCATCAAAAATTCATACTCTTGACAATGTTAGAGTCAGAATTACCACTATGCATCTTCAGGGTTGAGCTCAAGAGAGGTAAGTAGAATCTAATAGGAATTTGTGGAATGGAAGGAATTGACAATAATTAAACAAAGATTTGATGAAGAAATTTTTTAAGACTCCATATGTGACATTAAGAAGCTAAAACAAAAGGTTCCTTATATAAATATTTTGCCCTATTTAACGAGTATTTAAACAAACTATTATTGCTAAAAAACTAGTTGATAAGGTTCTTTTTAAAGACTTTAAACCAGAGCTACAACTCACTGTGATCCCAAAAAGTAAAATGCTAGGGCTTAGATAGAATTCATAGCATCCTACAAGTATACAAATGTACATCAATAAAATGTCTACGTACGTACATTCTACTATGACTACAATACGAAACAGCAACCAAAAAATTTTAATAAAGTTCAAACCTCCATTGACCAACTAGGAAGATCAAACCCATTCGAAGTTTGTTCCTTTAGGCAAAACCAAAGCAATCAGAGAAGTTGAAGAATCGGGTGCAATTGAGAACATGGAACAAACATCGTCAGAGTAAGGAAGTATAAAGAGCAGCCTGGACCACATGGATTTAACGGCTGGAATCTTAATTACTCCTGCGCATTCCCTCTGCTTTAAGTATAATATGAAATCCTGAAACTGCAGAGCAACAATATTGAGTGCCTAAGCGGTACAAAATAAAAGGGCCAGTTGACTCCCTGAAATTAGATTCTCTAAAGTGGAAAAAAGAGGATAGACAAACATTCGTGACCAGTTTTTACAACCAAAAGGTTGTATCACTAGACTTGATACTTAATGAGAAAACATGGAAGCATATAATAAGGCAAATAAGAGAATGCTTACTCCTTTTTGGTCAATCATACATGAAGGGATCAGCCTGCAGACCTCCCTCTGCATTAAACAGGGAAAGCCCATGAGAACAAGATTGGAGAGAGAGAGAGAGAAGTCAACAAAATTTGTGTTGAGGCCCGTCATAGAGGATAACCAATGGAATGCAAGCACAATTAATATTAATTCATTTCCATACTCTCATGTTAAGAGCTCAACTCATTGTACTAATAAATCATTCCATTGACTGGAACAAACTTCGGCATCTAATCACAGTCATGTCAGAGAAAGGGTGAAAGAATGCAAAAAAAATTAGGGTTGAGGCCCAACAGAGGTTAATCCGTGCAAAGCAAGCTCAACTAGTACTAAATGACTCATAGTACCAATACAATGTGTCATTCCATTGGCATAAATTTTGTGGCCAAGATCATTTTAAGCATGTGTAGGAGAGAGCATTAAAGATAGCAATTTTCATGGACTCACTTTATGAGGTGGGGTGCTCGTAAATGTTGACTTCACATGTTGAAAATCTGTCCGTTTTGTCATATCCAATTTGGTAGGCCATCTGTAGCATAGACATAACACTGGTAAGTTTACTAGAAATCAATATAATTTCAGCAAAATCTAGCATGAATGCAGTTCTTACTCGGCAGGTTCAGAAATTCCATTTGAGTATCTGCAGTTATCAAGGTCCAATTTCTGTGCATAAACTGTAGAGTAGTGAACTCCGCTTTTACACAATGTGCCCTGCCAGGGATACTGCTGACAATGTCCAGAAGTTCCAATATCAGTTGATTCTGCAAAGGGTGGTGGAGGAGGTGGCGAACAAGGAGGAGGCGGAGCAGGTGGAGGCGATGGTGGCAATGGTGGTGGAGGTACTTCAGGTTGAGGTGGTAGAGATGATGACATTTGGGGTACAACAGGAAGGGAAAACATTTGGTCAAAATGTTGGACTTGAGCTCGCTGCATCTGTGTTAGTGGAGTCACAGAAGCAGTTATAAAAGGGGGTCCAACAGCATTACCCTGAAAGCAATTAGGCATTACGTGATTCGCTGGTTGTGATATTGGGTTCATAGGCATATGATGATCTATGCCTCGTTGATCCCATGAGCTGTTTGGAGGAACATACATGGGTCGCAAAAATGGAGATGGTTGAAATTGCGGTGGTGATGGAATAGGTCCCTGAGTTCCTATGGGTAAACATGGAATGCTCCCAGGGGCAGTATGCTGTTCAGAATCACTCTTCTTGTTCGTCCACATTTGTTCGGTAACAGCAGAAGCACCATGGCAACCTAAGAGTGAAAATTTTCCAGCAAAAGATGTGTGTATGAACAAACATTAAATAATTTAAGTGGTAAGAGTTATCACCTCCATGTGAAGGATCAACCCCTCCAAATGAATGGACAGTTTGAAAGGAAGTTCCTTGATTCTCTGGTTTTACCCTAGGGGATATCAACTCCATTGAGTAGCTCTCGGACTTCATTGGCAAAGGTGGAAAAAGGTTCTTTCCTGGTTGGCTGTTAAAATAACACGGATTTTTCTGCCATAAGCTTAGTTATAGCAAAAGAAGACCAGGATTGTTTGCTCAAGATTAAGTGTTGCACATAAGAGGGAAAAACAGTATTGTGGTATTGCACATTGGGCATTAAATATATGTTAATACATAATATCGCACACAAAATGAAAAGTTTAGGTTTTGTTTAGTAGCTCAAGTAACAAAATGAAAACTTTTGGTTTTGTTTACAAGAACAGTTTGTTTCGGTGAACAGGATAAGAGAATAAAGAATTATACCTGTATTCAATCTGAAAAAACATTCCAGGACAACCACGAAGATTTTTAAAAGCAGTAATTGCCCCATCACTGCTGCTAAATTCGACAAACCACCCGCTCCCAATTTGCATATTTGCTCTCATACACTTAACTATAGATCCAACATCTGCAATCGCAAGATTGCAAACAGCCAATAATTCATCATCTGTTAGGAAAGGGGAGCTAGCATTTGGGAGATAAATCCAAAGAGTGCTTGATGGGGCTTTATCCACATCTTTCACTGCAACAGTATGACTGTCAAAATAACTTGGGTTGTGATTGACATTATATTTAGTACGTAATGATGCAATCAAGGAGGATATGTGGGAAATCCTTGTCCTACAGTTGTCAGTAGTTTGAGTTTGGGGTGATTCCATCATACTATTGGAAATGCTTCCAGAGTTACTGGCTCTCATATCAATGTTGATAGGAGTTGGGACTGGTTTTACACCATCCAATTGAGGAATTGGAGCAGTAGCTGATCCAGGATTCAACTGTGCACTGTTACAACTATCCTTGCGACACTGTCTGAGGTGAGCCATTACAGTAGTAGCTTCCTCAGGAGTTTCAAACTCCATTATTAATGCTTGATCATCGTTAAGCTCTTCAACCTTGTAAGGGCCCTTATACAGCACTTTCCTTGATTCATGCAGAATTTCATCCCTTAGCCACTGACTTGTAATGTTTCCAGCATAAACATGTGGACTCGAACCTACTGCAACACCATTAATAGCACCTCTAGTTCCCAATCCTATGTCCATGAACTTTATCTGCCAAGGGAAGTGATTGCGCATATATCCCCGAGCTCTTACAGCATCAAACATATTCCAATACTCAACCAACGCAAACCCTTTGCAGGGAAAGAAGAAGAACCGTTCTATGGGACCAAATTTCTCAAGCTGAAACCTAACATAAGCTTCAGTTGTATCTGGACCTAAAGAACCCAACCAGAGCTGTCTACAAGCAGAGAAAACCTCCATTGATGTAGGGTCCCCATCACAGAACCAAGCAGAACCATGAGATGGCCCTATAGGAATCTTTGGCGAAGAAAAATCATCACTCACAGCTCTGGTTGAGGATCTTGATGCAGGTAAACAGAGATCTGTAATTGAATTTGGATTGTTCTCTGAACCAGTATTGTGGTTTCTACATTCAAACAAGTTATTTCCATAGTCTATCGATGTTTTTGTGACAGGTGACAGCCTCTGTTGATTGGATCGCTCTCCTGGCATGCCATGAGAAGAATCTCCAGGGTCACTAGCCTCCAAATCTGAGGACCTTGCAACTCCACTGCTATGACTAGATCCTGCAATCAAGGAAAAACCAGTTTAAGAAACTCCCAAACAGTAAAGTCCTAAACAGTAAAGTCCTAACTCACCATCCCTGCAAGGTGTTTCCCCGGAGATTTCACAGTGATTGGAATGACTAGGTCCTACGTACTGTTGATTAATACTTTTTGATGGGATGATATCATCCTCATCACTATCCATATGGATGTCTTCCGTACCCAGTTTTTTATAGGTACGAAGGATTCCTTCAAGAGCAGCTCTAGTTTCTGATGCAGCGACTGCAGAAGGCAAGTTACACAACTTGTTATACTTTGATAACATCCAACTTCCGAGTGATGGATTCTTATCAAGAACCTGCTTATAAGAAGCCTCAGTAAATTTTTGGAAGAGGAAGAAGTGAAACAAGAACATAGGATATATAAGCAAGCAAATTCCTATCAGTTGCGTTACAAATAAAAATGTAGTTTCATCTGCTCAACAACTAAGGAAGAAGAACAAGCACCCATCAATTAGCTAGAAATCATCTAATACATATGCTTCAATAATGGTATCCAAGCAAAAAATTCATGCTGGATCAAGTCATTTCCTTAGTACAAGCAAAACCAATCACAAATGTTAAGAAGGATGGGGACCATAAAAATATTGACATAAAGACTTCAGAAGCTATGTAGCACAACCAATAAACATTAATACCACTCTCAAAACAAGTCCTTTGATCAATTGGAAAGTAAAAAACTGCAAACTTTTCCGCTTAACATAATTTTTGAAAGGCCTAATGATCAGCTTCAGCACTTATGACCCATTCCTTTTTATCACTAATGAAATTAGCCTCCCCAAAGGCAAAAGATGAATTTTCCATCAAGAATTAGAATATCCAGTATGCATCATCAGCACAAAGAACCAAGAGTTCATACAACTAATAGGATTCAGTTAAGCCTTAAAGTAGAGGCCTAACACATTAAAAAACAAATATCATTCACTTTACCAAAATCATAGAACAGCATGCGTTGAACATCACAATATTTTACATGGTCACTTAACTAGGTTACGTTTCTTGAATAAATAATTGTTTGATATAAGCAGACTTTAAACATATTACCAAATGTAACAAGCACTTCTGTGGGACAGACGATACATCTCCAGTGTCATGGTTGGCATCTGATGACAAATCCTTACCACTAATCTCGTATTCTCTGTCATTTGTTCTAGAAGAGCTTTTACAAGTAGTTCTATCATTAGGTGCATCCATAAGATCAGGCATGGCCTCCTCATCCAGTTGTCGAGTCACCTGACTGATAAAACCCTGTGCTCCAGAAATTCCCTCTGGTTCAGCTGATCTGAGAAGCTCAAAACACTCTGCAATCAAGTTTTTTGGATAAGAAAAGAAAACCCAAAGGAAACTTATTGCACGGAATTTGCATAGTTTAACCAATGGAGTAACATCTTCATCAGTAAACTTCTGCTTCAGCTTGGAAAAGTGCTCCACTGAATCTTGCATCTTCAAAACGTCCTTCTCAACAATCTGAAAGACATAATTTTCACCTATTGACGACATCATCAAATAGAGCACTCTTTGAAATACTTTAGAGGAGATTCCTCGGACTACAGATGAGCCTGGAGCTTCTGAAGAAGCAGCCCGACAAATGTCAGCTAAGCCCAAAATGCAAGCCTTGGCAGTCTCAAATGCGACTCCATCACAATCCTCTCCTCTGCTAACGACTGCCGAGCTACAGTTATGAATATCGATAACTACTTTGGTTGCAGCTTCAAGAGCAGTTGGGCAGTGTGACGCGTATCTAGGAATCAAATCAGCTAAAAGACGCTGTACACTGATGCAACCTGCAAGACTAGCAGAATTTCACGAGACTAAACTATCATATTTCTCAGTCCATCTTATTCAAACAAGCTAGGCAAACAAAGAACCTCATAATGGCTAATAGCTTCAATTAGACATTAAAGCTAATTGTTCGACATTCGATAAATTGGACACATTCGAACCACTTCACAAATGGCACAAGAACACCTAACTTGAAACGAATTATGGTATTGAATATCAGTTTAAATCGTAAAATTTATAAACGAAAGAAAGGAAACAGAAGCAAAATACCCCTAGAAGCAGTAACAAGAGAGAGATAAGCTTGTTCAAGGTCAGACACGCGGCGCGGGTCTTTTCGGGAGACGCAAGATTTGAGACGCTTGTAAGTCTCGTAAACGCTCTTAATCTCATCTTTATTTCTCCGTCTGGTGTTGATTTCGTCTTGGGAGAGAGGCGGGGGCGTTGATGGTGGAGCAACAGTGTTCTGCGGCGGTTCAGTTGGGATTTCTAGTGGTGGCGGTGGTGACTCTGGTTTGGGCTCGTAGAGCCTCCGCTTCTTAAGCGGTTGCTCCGCCGCCGATGTCATGGCTCGAGACGAGCTGTGGTAGTTTGGTAGGGAATGAAGCGCTCGACAGGGGCGAAGAGGGATGTAAAATTACACATTCAGCCTTCCCCAAATCATTAATCTTCATGGGCTTGTTTTGCGGGTTCGGCCTCTGGTCTTAGCCCAAGCAAATCTCATAGCATTTTAAAGACTTGCAATCCAAAACGTTAACGTGTCCCCTATGCTACAGTAGTTGAATGAACCATCTGATCTCCTAAAAGTTTAGTTATATTTATATTTACTGTTTTTGTTTTTAAATTTAGTAAAAAAAAATCTATTTGTTTGCATGTTTTCTTTTGTTTTTATTTTAATTTTTTCCGTTCTTTTAAATTTATAAAAATCACAAAAAATGATTTTTGCTTTTTCCAATTTTTATCAAATCAATTAAATATATCTTATTTATTATTTAATTTAATATAATATTTAATTAATTAAAATTATGAATTATTTTATTTAATTTAATAATTCAGTTAATTTTTGTAATTAAATTAAATTAATAATTGTTAATAAATATAATTAAATTGAAAATGTCTTCAAATATATAAATTTCGAATAAAATTTTGATTTAATAATTAAAATATATTTAAAATAAATATTAATATATAAATAAATTTTAAAATATTTATTTTAATAAATAATATTTTTAAATTATTTATTTAAATAAAATTATAATTTTTATTTATAATTTATAAATAAATAATATATAAGAAGTTAAAATAAATTTAATTAATAAAAAATAATTTATCTTTAAGTTTTATCTAATTATCGTCACTAATAAAAATATAACTACATTCATATTAACGAAAGAAAAACTAAAAACTAAAAATCAGAAAATAAAATGAAAATAAAATTAAACAACCTTTTTTATAAAAAAAATCTGATTAGATTATAATTGCATGTATGCCAGTTCAAATATCCATATTATTTCAACTGTACATAAATAAAATTTAATTAAAAAATCTTGGAAATTTTAAACAAATGTCAAGCATGTAATTTAACTGAAGATTTCTATTGAGCTGTTCTGCAAGTAATTATATAACTAATATCAGTTTTCAGGATCATGCCACCCATCATATGGGTCGACTATTATCCACCTGACGACATCGACAATCGAATCGTATATCATATAACCACATTTTCTACGCAAATATTGATTTCATCTGCAGTGTTTTCCGATGTGAAGGTCTTCTCTTTCTATTGCTTAAAAGTACTTGAAACTGAGTTATTATATACATATATGGGACTTGATAGACAAATATGCGTTGGTTCTGCTATCTTGAAGCCACATATTTGTTGTATGGCTCCTCGTGGTTTCGACATTGAAATTTGTTGCGAGTATATAAATATTTATATCATATAATTCTATACTTTTCTAATGCATTGTTAAACAAAACATTGAATTAGAAACATTATAGAGCTTCTGTCTCTCCAACATCACAAGAGTGCAGAAATCTTCTGATTGAGGCCAACATCCACTCCGTTGTAAGGGATAGGGGCGTACATCCACAGATCATCCGAGCTCAAAAGCTGCAAGTTTGATATAAGAAGAATTAGCGGAAATGTAATGAAAGAAAGCCTCTTCTTCTTTTTTCTTTTTTTTCTTTGGTTTGAGCTTGCAGAAAAAAAAGTTTGCATGTGCCCTTTTATTACCTTGATTTGAAGCTGCAAAAACTTGACATAGTGGACTGCCTCTTCAAGCATCGTACTTATATCAACCTTTGTTCCATTAGGAACAAGATTCTGCAAGATTTTCAATCTCTCATTTATCCTCTCTCTTCTTCTCTGCAGCACAATTATCAAAATAAATATGTATCAATAAAAGGTAAAACGGAAGTAATTAATTTGATGGAGATAATCTTATGCATGAGCAAACATGTTAAGGGTCTTACCCTTGCATAAAGGCTCTGAGGGTCAGTGGCTGATCCTCTACTGGCTCTTGTTTTGCCATTGGACCCTAAAATAGTCCCTTCAATGGAATCATGGGAATCTTCATCGGAGTTACAACTGCTAGAGCTCTGCCCATTTCCTCCAGCGTTACTCTTTTCTTCGTCATCATTGACTGGAGACGGCTTCTGGTTCCTTTTCGACTGACCGCTTGGTGCCTGGGTTTAGAAATTATGTTAAGACTAAAGATCAGGGGAAAAAATTCCTTGGACTGATTGAAAATTCGTTTCGATGTGAACGTTGATGAATGCACTTACATCTCTTGTAATTCGAGGTTTTTCCTTCATAAAATCTGATGGACGTGATTCTTGGGAATCAAACTTTCGTTTAAGTTCAAGTTCCTTGTTAGGAACAGCATTAACTGCCAGCTGATTACTGTCGTTTGCAGAACTTCTCATATGTTGACTGCTTATGCCTTCATTAATAGAGACAGTTTCTGTCATTCCTATTTCAGGGGACAATGGTGCAAGTGAGCTGTTATTTTTGTCGTCCATGACAGAAATATCGATGGACATAGGAATGCTGTTAGTATTGCTTAAGGAGTAGGTTTCGTGACTGGAAGAGGAAACCAAGAAACTATCACTATAGTTAATATTGCTGCTGTTATCTTGCGATAAAAACTGCAAATTGTGGTTAAGAATGCTTGAGTAAAATGAACTGTCATTGATCTCTACCATGCTCGCGTTGGCTTCAGGATACGAGCAAAAGATCTGTGGGTTGGCAAGTTTTGTTCCCTCAATATGCTCTAGAGGGAATAAACAGTGTAGAGGAAATTCTGGAGTGAAATCAAGCTCTTCCATGGAGAGTATTCTGTTGAACTCCCATTCTCCTTCAGGAAATGCTCCAATGGGCTCCATAATTGTTTCAGACCCTAGGAACCCTGTGGGTTAAAAAATAGGTGTTTGTGTTTCAAGTGTGATCAGCTTGATTGCCCCTGAGACAAGCAAGAAACTAGAGCCATATTTATACCCAAACTACACAAAGAATGCTAGGAAGGATTGACTTAACTAATTTATTGGAATTCTTAATTCTCCATCATTTCTCTGGGGTAGGTCCCACGCTCGGTAAACTAACCTTGGGAGTCCACTCTGGGGCCAATACAAGTATACAACTAAGGCAGGGCCAAGTTCATGCAATGACATGATTAAAATAACAAAAAAGAAAAAGGCTTCAGTGCCCTTCAACTATATTCTACATTATAATCTACAATTAGTGATACAGAAGGGTCTAAGGCTTATCATTGACAGGTGAGCCTCCAAATTAAAGGGAATGTAATTAGGCAGGATGAGAATGAAAGCATGCTTTTTTGAGTATTAATTTGAATGTAGTGTATTTTAAATAAGAACTTCTTAGTAATCATGCATATGTGTTTAAACATATCCAACAGTTGGAACGTGGGAAGTCCTCGTGAGTATAAGTTATTAATGGAGGGAATTCTGTTGGATAGGTAGACGATAAACGCGGCCAAAGGACGGCCAAGTCGTGGAGATTAGTCTGACATTGTTATATTAAAACACGCAGAACCGGACACGTTAACCGTTGTACTCGTTCCTTGTCTCCTGTTTTGCGGCTCATACCCAACCTAAGTAGTTTTCATCTCATTTAAAAGTTTATAAAAGTTCTCATTGGCTACTTGATAATCACTGTATTTGACTTGAAAGTGCAACTATAGTTCTTCACTGAAATCTGTAATTTATCTGTTTGAACCGTATGTCACCTTCTATTTCAAGTAGGGTAAGGGATGAAGGGAAGAGATCGGGCAATTCCTAATTGTCTCCAAAACAGAACAAGAATCAGATTACTCTACAAACCAGAAGCTCCATTGCTAATATCACTTATATATCCATCCTGTGAGAAGATTGAAGCACTGAGAGTACATGCCATTGAATTATGATGCTTTCGGATCTAATATCACACTATATCTTTTAACCAAAGTGGACAAGCTGCATAGGTTTAACTCCATTATCTTTTCATACATAATCGGGAGAAAGTAACCTGATTCTGGAGATCTAAGGTTATGGTTCTTCTGGGTGCTGTAACTAAAGGTTATAATCACCTGTTAAACTTTAGACGTCCACTATAGCTTAAGCATTTTTGTTGATATTAATAGGAACGCATAATTTAACTCTAAATCTGGACTTCCCCATCCAGAACATTAACAATCTTCCTTATCAGCAATGAAATAATGTAAGGCTAGTCACGATCTTACGTTACAAATCAAGAATCTAACTCAAGCCACAAGAATCTAATCTATGTAGTCAACTAACCGTGCAGGATAAAAAATGTCGTGTCATGTTACAATATACTGTTCATTTGATCAAAATGTTAATATGACTAATGTATCTTTGCAATTCATGAAACAAATCGAAGAAGGGCAGAGTTCAATGGCTCTAACTATGGCAAGTCATACAAATAATTCTGTTAAAGATCACACAGAAATTGTTATCTCTGGAAAGACATTGTATCTTCAACACGACCGTGTATATTAAAAACCTAGAAATCCTTGATTTGTCAAGAAATCCTATCGTAGTAATCGAGTTGGGTTACGTGAACATAGCCATAAACACACACTGTTTTTCTCCTAAGATTCCGCCGAGCCTTAAGATAAATTTCCACGCGTCGAAATCGGAAAATTTTCTACGTTTACTTTTTTCCTTGCTAAGAAGCTGAAGTCCTTTAAGAAATCTTAGTGTTACTATGTTCTGCGGTGCACCGGCCAATGCACGACTGACTTAGAACCAAAAAAACATCGCATAAATACCATATTCGCAATTTGGCAATTAAATGATGTAAAGATCAAAGGGAATAAAATCTTACAAATACACTACAGTTGGGACAGAATAGAACACATACAGAGATCGGATTTTATTCCTCGCCAATTTAGATAGGTTAAATGCTGTCAAAAGAAAATGAAAAACAAGACTCTTCATAAGGCCGGCTTGCACGATCATCGTCATTTTGTCTCCTTAGTTCCCACTCCCCTGTTGATAAGGATACAATGGTAGCCATTGACAGCTAGTTCTGTCTTCATCAGAGTTGTTATAAGGACCACCGTCAGGCACGTAGAACTTTCAATATTACTTGTTACATTTGCTGCTCTGGCTCCCATAATTTAAACTGAGAAGATATGATAGTTTATTCAATTCCAAAACAAAATAATAATAATACGTAGCTTTTGAAGAGAAGTTTGACTCGTATAAATAGGACATGGGTTTGGTGAGAGCTAACTCCAACCCTCCTCCAAAATGGAGGAAAATTGGTGTGTAATTGGAGTGATTTTTTATTTTAGAGGAGAGCTACAGTATTCTTCCAAATTTATTAATGGTGCTTCTTTTTTTCATTTTTCTTTTTTTCTTTTCCTTCTTTTTCATTAATTCAATTTTTAATTTTTAATTTTTCATTCTTTATTTTTTATTTAAATAATATTTTAATATTTTCATTATATATTTATTTAAATAATTAT
>JANZXR010000006.1:4987126-5006890 GCA_027575705.1 Erythroxylum echinodendron | reverse complement strand
CATAAAATAAAATATCGTACCAAATAACCATGCCAAGCAAAAACTCAAATTTCTCTATTGATGTGGCCAAATCTTCAACGTGACTCCTTATCCCTAATTCATCTTTAGAACTATGCATCTTCATTAAAGCAAGCCTTACTTGAGGAGCCTAAAATCTAGTAGCTTTAACACTTTTAATCCGACTCTCCCAACGTGTATTAGATAATGATTTGACAGTCAATCCAGGAACATTGTCAGTACCTTCCACCTTTTAGGAGAGCTAGAAAAGAATGTGTATATACGTTACACAACCCCAAAAATGAACTAGCTCTAACGCAAGATTCTGCCATATTAGAAAGGGTAAGATTAAGACTATAATACACACAAGGCATATACAATGCTTTTGGATTTATCTCAAAAAGCCTCTTTTGAACTCCTTGATGTTTGCTTTTTATGTTTGAACCATTGTCATAACCTTGACCCCTAACATCATACACATTAAGATCAAGAGACTTTAGTACCTCCAATAATTCATTAAAAAGTCCCAAACTAGATGTCTCATTAACTTTCAAAAACTCTAAAAAGTATTTTTCCACCATTATCTTGTCATTTGACATATTCACACATCTAACTATTAGAGTCATTTATTCTTGATGGCTCACATCTGGGGTACAATCAAGAATCATAGAGAAATACTTCGCCTCTTTGATGATTTTCAATCTATAACTTTTCACGTTATATGCCAATAGAGAAATCAATTCATTTTGAATTTTGTGGCCAAGATAGTGATGGTGAATTTCTCTATTTTTAATGCGCCGAATATGTTCTTGCATTACCGGGTCAAATATAGCAATCATTTGCATAAGTCCTAAAAAGTTACCATTACTAACTTCATAAAGTTTCTCATTGGAGCCACGGAAAGCCAGATTATATTCAGCTAGAAATTCTACACTAGCAACTATTCTTTTCAAAACTTCTCTCCATCGCTCTCTCTTTATCATAATTTCTTACTGCAATTCCTTATCAATTGTTTCATTCTTTTTCAACCTGACACGTAGTTCCTTCCAGGAACTCATATTAGCCATATGTTCAGGACTATTTTCATGTTGTTTGAGCCTCTTGTTGAGATGCTTCCAATCTCTGAACCTGGTACTCGCTAAGACATGATTGTTAACACTAGAACTAAACAACTTGTAGGGAAAGCAATACACTTTATCCACATGTCTTGAGTACACCAACCACTTTCTATCACTAGTCTCACCGTTACTTAACTTTCTCGAATAATGATTATAACCAAAATGTCTTGAATGATCATCCAATGGAAATACAAGATCTAATTCCCTTATATGCCCCTTTTTAACTAGTAAGTCTCTTGTTTCATGATCAAGATTATCCGGCCAATTACTAGGATCATAAATATCAAAATAAAGGATAGGATGTTCATTGACATCACAATTTTCAGCATTTGATCTATTCTTCACATTGTCATTTTCATCATGACCATCAATACATAAATCCTCATGAACTTCATATGAACTTGTATCACACAAGACAAATTTATCCATTGTCCTTTTTTGTTTTTCTGTTAGTTGCTCAATTCGTTTCCTTTTTTCCCGTTTTTCACTTCCCGATAAATGCTTTTTCGATAACATCTTATCAAATCTAAACAATTCAAGAAGATAGGAGTAATATCACCTGATTATAATGCTTGAAGGAGCCCCCAACAGTTTGCTTGTAAGTGTTTAGAATCGCACACTGAAAGATACAACAAAGTTCATGATTAAAAATAACAATAGTAAAATTAGAATTTAACAACTCAATTATGCAATAGCTGCATGATACTATCACAAATCATGAAGCACGTCACAAATTTTTTTCACTACTTGCAAACTTCCTAATTATTGTCATTTTCGTAGTAAAAGCTGAATATAAATCTACTCCGAATTTTTTCCCCAATTTTTTTATCATCTGCCCCTTATACTCTTGGGGCACTTCACTCAGGTGTATCGAGTTGTTAACATTGAATAGGCACGTCAACTTGACAACTTTATATGAAGGAAGCATGACAATCAATGCGACAGTCGACAACGCCACTTACATTACAACTTGCATGCACTATAATATGTTATTAGAGGCAAAATCACGAATATGATTTTCCATTATTTGAGCAATATTATATAACGTTACAACCAACTTTCATACATATATATATGAACATATAAAATGGTTGTTCGTAAGTACCTTAAAACCTCCATATAATATTGATGATTCCTATAGACCAAAAAAGACGTGTAGCAGTAAAGCAAAGTATCAAAGGAACTTGTGAAAAGATGTGTAGCAGTAGAGGAAAGTATCAAAGGAATTTGTGAGGCTATAGGCTTATAGCATAAACATTATGCATCTGTGGGTCAGTGGGTGGGAGTGCGCATCAGCGTATGCGACAACAGAGTTGCAGAGAAGAGCAACACCATCGACATTGCAACACTCAAATTTTTTTTATAATAAACTATATTCAACATTATTAAAAGTGGGCCCTGGGCAGAGGCCCAGCTCGCCCCTGCCCAGGGCTAGGGCTGGGTATCAGTAAGAAAAGAATTCATAAAACTCCAAGTGATACTAGTACTGTTGCTTGAATCATACCTATCCTTACTATCGTTCATCTTTGAGTAAATAGAAGATTCATGTTTAACTTAATGATATGCAAATTCAACAGGTTTAAAAAGACAAAAGGTGCATCATGAGCCACTCTCAAACAATTGCAATCTTGAAATGCTTAGCTTAATTTATCATATAAAAGTAGGGATGGATAACAAAGTAAAATGTTAAATATGAAGAAGTTTCACTACCTCTCCTGAGAAAATAATGGTCACAATTAATAATGATGGACTTCTAGTTAAAAGAAGTTTAGTCCCTGTAGAGAACAACTATCCTCCGTTTAAGAATATTCCAACAAAGAATCAAGGCATCTAGGTCATTTTATCCCCTTATCTTCTCTCTAAGTATTCTGGGCATATGTAATACTCAACTAGAAATCCAAATTCCTCTTGTATTACTCAAACATGCTATCTCTAATTTAGGTATATTACTTTAGATACATTCTCATTAACGTCTTCAACTATATTTCTCCAATAGACCTCACCTATTCGAATTCCCACTCATCGTGAATGATGAGTAAAGTGTTAAGGAAAAATGATATATGCTAAATATTTAACATATAAGATAACTAAATGTTAGGAAACTAATCGTAACTAGATCACGAGCGTCAGAAAAAATGATATAATTTTCTAATCATATCTTACTAATTGAATAACTTGAAAATATGAATTATAAATAAGAGACTAAATCATACCTTATTTAGATTTTTGCAAAATTTGTTCTCGAGCTATAATCACTTTTTCACATGTCTAAGTTTTAACATTATCAATAGAACAAATAAAAAGAACTTAACACTTGAGAGTAAAAGGTACAAGTATTAGCTCATTCCTTTTTTCTTATTTATAGAAAAAGACAGTAGAATTTATTTCTTATTAAAATTAAAATTTATAATTATAATTAAAGTTTAACTATAGTTGTAATTACAATTTCATTTTAATACAATCAAATATTTTATATTTGATTCTTGAAATTTCTTAAACTTTATAATTAAGTTTAGGTTAGTTTAAATTAATTTTTCTCTTTTTAGTTTCTCTTTATGTGTAACCCATTATATTCCTAATATGTTGATAATGATTATAAATTATAATTCTAATTCGTAGTTAAATTATATAAATTAAAAATTCTTTTAATTTATCTTTAATTCTTTAATTAGACAACATGTCATGGCCACCTAGATATTATGAATGTTAAAGTAGTTTGACCGAATATATGTATACATTGTTATGATATATAATTTAATCACTTCATTTTCTAGTGTTCCAATTGGACTTAGATTATGGAATTAGTGTTTATTTTTTAAACTCTAATAATGTTCATTCTTACTAATTAGTAATTAATTTATAATTAATATTTGAAATTTTTTTTCAAATCTCAATTCACTATAGCCAAAGAACTTTTTGAATAACTAATAATCATGCTCCCTAAATACTTTAGAGTGACGAATCATTTATTCACTTACTCAATTATCTCTATATAGTTCATACTATATCTAGCTACTACCGACTGAACTACCCTTAACAAAATAAGTCATAAGTAACATCAAAACATAGTAATTCTCATACAAGATACTTTATTTAATAATCTTAAGTCTAAGAATTAATTATACAACTATCATTGTGTAGAAATCTACAAATATATAAGTATTATTTCATTGGGGATTCTCATAATCAAACAAATTCATTGACTTTTTTCTCTAATAAGCACATATATATTTGTTTGGTTATTACGATATTTTAATTTTATGAGATAAATTACTTTTTTATAAGAAAGAAACGTAATGAATATTAGTTTTATCGTTTCATTAATATCATGTCTTGAAAAAATTACAACTAGGAACAATTTAATAATAATATATAAACGTAAATCTCATAATTATGATGTCGTCATAATTTTAATTGCATAGCACCTTTCAAGGATTGCATCTTTAGTATTAAAATATTAAATGTAATTAACAGTATATGAAGATAAAGAATGTCTTTATTAATTAAAATAATAATGTCAAGCATAAAATTGCAACCAAATGATTGACTAAAATGACATAAAATAATAATAAAGACTAAGAGATTATTATAATCACTCCACTATGTTTGTTATTAGGGAGCCCATCAATGCTCAAATTTTCAAATTGTTGTGAAATAGATATTCTCTATACCCAGACCCATCTTCAAAGTATTATATACATATTTCACTTGCTTATTTCCTTAAACTTACATTCTTATTTATTTATTAACTTGAGAATTAACTTAAGCATCGGAGGACCCCATCAAAATAATTATGATGTCTTTGATCACCATTGTTAATAATTTGGAATTTCAAATTAACTATTCATTCTAAGTTTACTCTGAACCTAGGGCCCAACTCCTACAATCCAGCATGAACCTTTGACCTTTAATTTCTAACAAAATGTATCTATTTAAGTTGACCCTCTTATTGTTTCTAGTTGGATGTTATGTAGTTTCCAAGCCAATCTTGAAACAAAACCTAAGGGAAAAGTTAAGAATGAACAATTCTTGTAAATCAGTTCTCTAATGGGATTGGCTTTGGTGTTCAATGATTATCTTAAGAAAGTCAACCTCTTGATCTCCTCTTTTTAGGCACACACAAAACTAGGGTCTATGGGGCCTTTGGTTGGAACCCATAACAAACTAAGATTGGCATATTACCTTAAGCAAAGGTGTAAATAACAAGCAAATGCTTAGTTCAGGTTTGACTATGTTAGGATCAGACAGACAATGATTAATTGGGATCAAATGTGTCAATTAAAAATGATTAAGGCTGAGTCAGAATGGTTTTGATGACTATTGAGGCTTCTGGAGAATTGCAAAAATGTTGACAAGAAGAGATGTGAGCCAACCAGTCAGCGACACGAAGAGATGTGAGCGAACCCGTCAGTCTTTTGACATTGAGATTTTGCCATACCTTATTTTTATAGGTTTGCTAATTTTAGAAAAGAAATTCTATCAAAATCATTTAACTAACAACAATTCAATATAAAAAAGTTAAAATATTAATTATTGAGATATTTATAAAGTTCCCAATATTGTAAGTAATAATTGTAATAAATTCAATATTTATATGTTGGGAATTAAAACAAGCATTTGTATGCTCCTATGCTTCTCATATGATATGTTGAGACTTCTTCAACAAGACTAAATAGGAATATTCGGTTTATTAGATGAAAGAGTCCTACATGTAACTTGAATTCTTTATTATTTCCTGTTTGAGAGTTTAAACTTTAAAGGATAAGTCAGGGTAAGAATACTAAAGTTTCAAGTACTGTCTTTTGAAGTATGAATACATTTGTTTGAAATATCAACAGCAAGCATGTTCCTAATATTCCTACAATAAGCATATCATTTCCTATTATGTCAACATGTTAGTTGGTTGACTAAGAAGAAAATAAGAATCGATTAAGCACAAGGAAAAGAAGACTTTATTGATATTGTTTCCACTTAACAAGAAGCAACACGCACAACTACTCTTATAACAGTTAGAAGCCAACTAAAAGGGACGAAAGCCCTAATCTTGACCAAAACCTTCTTTGTGGATAGGAAACATTTCGGGCCTATTGGTTGTGATAACTCCATATGGGCCTAAAGTAGGGACATATGCTTTTTTGTGAGAGCAATTCCCATCCATCTGAGAACATGTTGAACGTAATTTATTATAACCAACATACTCTACCTTTTTGACGTTGTCCACTTGAGTACCGTCCTTTTCACTCCATTCATCCTTATCACTCCACTCAAGGGGGCTTACTTTATCACCTGCCCTCAAACTATGTTGAGGCTCGAGGCAAAGTTTGGCGCGAATGCTAGTGAGGGTAATCTTTGGTTGTGGTTTATGTTGAGTCATAAGGGGGAATATGTTGAGTCACGAGTAAGCCATGAGTAACACGTTCTCGAACAACATGGTAGTCGATCTCAATGTGCTTGGTACAAGAGCAAAAGACTGGATTGACTGTTATATAAAGAGCGCTGAGATTGTCACAAAGTAGTATTGGTGTAGTGTGAGGGAGAGCAATACAGTCGTAGAATGAGGAAAGTAAGCTAGGTAAGTTCAGCAGTTGCATGTGCCATAGCTCGATACTCTACTTTAGTACTGGAGCAAAAAATAGTATGTTATTTCTTGGCACTCTAGGAGATGAGATTGCAACCAAAAAAAGGTGCAAATTTTGATGGTGGAACGTTAAGTGGTCAGACAACTTGCCCAATCTGCATCCGAAAAGGCACAAAGATCAAGTGAAGTATCTACCATAAATTACATACAAAGAGAAATGGTACCCTTGATATAACGTAAATGCGTTTAATTAAAGAGAGATGGAATGCAATAGGTGTTTGTGCAAATTGAGAAGTAAAATTGATGACAAAGGCAATATCAGGACGTGTGAATGTTAGATATTGTAAACTACCAAGTATAGCACGATACTCGATTGGGTCAGGAATTATGTGACTGTCAGATGGTGTTCGAATTTTGAAGGGCAAGGATGTTCTTGCCAGTTTGCAGTCAAGTATAGAGAACTTAGAAAAGATGGAGTGAGTAAATTGAGCTTGAGTAAGAAGAAATCTTCAAGTATTATGATGAATCTTGATGCCAAAAAAATGAAGAATCAGACTAAGATCCTTCATTGCAAACTTTGCATGTAGAAGAGAAATAAATGTGGATGTGCGATTTACATTTGAATCAGTAATAAGCATGTCATCAACTTAAAGTATAAGAATAATAAAGCCATGGGAAGAGTTAAGAGTAAAGATAGAAGAGTCAGAAAAGCTCCAGAGAAAACCAAGTTCGAGAAGAAAAGAGTTAAAACGATCAAATCAAGCACACGGTGCTTGTTTAAGTCCTTATAGAGCCTTTTTAAGTTTATAGTCAAAGTGTGGACTTGTGTGTCACAGAACCTAGGTGACTGATCGATGTAGATGTCTTCAATGACATGACCATGAAGAAAAGCATTCTTAATGTTGAGTTGACAAACTTCCCATCCTTGCACAAGAGCAACACAGAGAACAAGACAAATAGTTACAGGTTTAATAACCAGAGAGTAAGTTTCATAATAGTCAATAACATCAATTTGATTGAATCCTTTAGCGATTAAGCAAGCCTTAAGGCAATCAACAGTACCGTTAGCCTTAAGTTTGACTTTTAAAACCCATTTGGACTCAATAATGTGCATGTTGGAATTGCGAGGTACCAAGTCCCGAGTGTCATTGTCGTGAAGAGCAGTGGTCTTTTCCACCATAGCTTGTTTCCAACTATCGTGTGACAAAGCATATTGGATCGAGGTATATCGGGAATAGAATCTTAGGTGACAACCAGAGCATATTTGGGATTGAGTTTGAAGATTTTAGTGCGTGAACGAGTAGTCACAGGATGTGCGAGTTGGAGATCAAAGGATTGATGCGTCGGTATAACTTTCAGGGGAGCATTATTAGGCGAACCTACATCCAAACAAGATTTTGAGTGTAATGAAGGAAAAATATATAAATCGTTACCTATGGTAGGTGTGTAAATAGTAGAGGAGAGCTTTTATTTGGGCTTGAGGAAACCGAACCAACATGATTAGATCTCCTTGAAGAGAAGTAGTAAGGAGCTGGATGATGTGGGTAGGTGAGATGGCATCAAAGTCGCTGTCCAGAGGAGCTTGTCATGGTGAGGTAATTGATGTGGAGTCAACTGTAGCAGGTGACAAGTTGGGAGACAATGATTCCAAGCCTCGAGTAGATGGGAGAACAACAGTAGGAGGCAGGTCATGAATATGAATAAGAGAGTTGACATCGTCATCGAGGAAATTGGATTTGACCAAGAACTGCTCATGGAGTGAGTGATCAACTATTGGTGATTGATTCTTTCTATATGGAAAAAACAATTCATCAAATTTAACATGTTAAGTGACCACTATTTTTTGAGATGAAGGATGAAAACACTCATAGCCTTTATGCTTATCACTATAACCTAAAACAATAAAGGGAGCACATTTCGGATTGAATTTGTCTTGTTTTGTATCCCAAGTATATGGGTAACACCTGCAGCCAAACATTTGAAGCAACTGTAATTCGGATGAGTAGAGAACAATTTGAAGTACAATGCATCAAAAGAAATAACAGAAGAGGGTAAACAATTAATCAAGTAAATTGAGGTGATGAAAGCTTCATGCTAAAAAAAAGTGAGGAACATCACTATGTAAAAGCATCATCTTGTCAAGTTCTCTAATAATGTGATGGCAACGCTCCACTCGACCCATTTATTTAGGGGTATAAGGACATGAAAGTTGATGTTGGCTTCCTTGTCGTCAAAATTGATGAGAAAACTTATTATTGACAAATTCGCCACCATTTTCTAAGTGAAAAATTTTAATGCGATGATCATATTGAAGAAGAACATATTGTTTGAAATCCAAGAAAATATTAATGAAAGAGTTTTTTGTTTTTAAAGGTATGAGCCACATGTAACGAGAGTAATTGTCAACAAATGAGGCATAATAATGAAAATTTCCTAGGGAATTAACAAGAGTAGGTCCCCATAAATCACAATAAATTATTTCAAAGAGTTCACAAGCATAAGAATTTGATAAACTGAAGGGCAATTTTGAGAGTTTGCCAAGGTAGCAACTTTCACAAAAAGAAGTTGACATGAATTTATTAATAAAAGATATTAAACCAGCAAATGCAAGACGCCTTACAAACGCATCTTGAGGATGCCCGAGTCTTTGATGCCAAATATCATGATGAACTGACGATTTAGATGCAAGAAGTGCACTTTCTGACTTAGGCAACATATACATATCACCCTTATGCTTTCCGACCAATAAAACCTTCCCTATTGTTCGTTCCTTCACATAGATAATTGATCAATAAATTCACAATTAACATTATGTTGGTTTATAAGCTGACCAACAGACAATAGATTATATGTTAATTCAGGTACAAGAAGGACATCTTAAAGAAGCAAATATTCTTACCATCCGAAACTAAGAGATTTCTAACACCCGTAACTTTTAACTTTGAACCATTACCAGCCAAAACAAAGTCATGGCCAAGACAAGCTCTGATTTTTTCGAAAGTACCTGAGTTTTGAGTCATGTAGTTAGGCCTACTAGTGTCAACTACCCAATCAACATCTAGGATGGTATTGTCGAGCGTGATAGCTACAAGAGCTTGTCAAATTTGATTATGATTTGCGGTTTGTCTCTTGAGCCACCAATAAATTGTTGAAAAGTGACCCTAGTTGTTGCATCATTAACAAATCTCGTTTTCGTAGAGCTCACATTCAAAAGGTGTCATACTTTTCATACTAGGAGGTTGTGGCTGAGGCTCTTAGTGATCAGCAGACATATTACCTCGATCACTCGCAAAGTCACGTCGATCGTTCACAAAATAACGACGATCATCGAAAGCCTGCACTTAACTATTGCTCCCACCAGCTTGGCACTAGCAATCCCGATTATAGCCTATAAACTCATTCCGAGAAGTATTATTTGCAGTCACAGAGTTATTAGAAGTAGGCAAAAATCCTCTCCCCTCGAAAGTGAACCAAGTATGATATCTGGAGTCATCACGACAATTGTTTTGTTACGTAGCAAACGCATAGCTAGTATTGACAAAATTCTCAAGAATAGTATTCCTAGTCTCATATGCTTTCAATTGGTTTGTGCATTCAGAATATGTTGGCAATGGTGGTTTAAGAACCATGGTGGTAAAATCTTTGTAGTCAGGACCTAGACGCATAAGGAAAGAGTGAACCTTATTCTTGTTAGGAAGTGGTTGGCCAATGGTAGCAAGTTCATCCCAAATTTTTTTGTAGTTCTTGAGATGTTCTGAGGTAGATGTGCTTGACTCCTTTCGTAGGTAATTAAGTTATTGCTGGAGTCTGAATTCTCGCTCCTGAGAGTGGCTGGGGAACTCTTGTTCAAGAGCTAGCCATAGTTCACGCGACGTTTCATACCCAATCGTGAATCCCAATGCTTCTACGGCTAAAATCGCAGTGCAGAGGCTAAGGAGAGTTATGTTTGTTTACTGCCAGTTAGTGAATTTCAGTGATTCCTCGTAGGTGTCGTCGGTATGTGTGACGTCGTTGGTAGATGAAGAGTCCTTGTTGACATCAACAACGTCTTTGTTTTTTGCTAGTTTGAATTGTGGCAGTGATGTGATCTCTCTCGTAAGATGGCCCCAAACCTTGTAGGATCGAGCCATGTTCTTGACTTAGGCCCTCCAGACGACATATGTATCGTGTGAGAACTTTACTATGATGAAATTTGCAATATTGATTGATGTGGTATTGTTTTGGTTAAAGTCGAAGGAAGACATGTTTGATTAACGAGAGAATGAGATAGTGTCTCTTTTTAACAAAGATCTGATACCAAGAAGAAAATAAGAATTGATTGAACACAAGACAAAGAAGACTTTGTTGATATTGTTTGCACTTAACAAGAAGCAACATGCACAGCTACTCTTGTGATATTTAGAAGCCAGCTAAAAGGGATAGAAACCATAATTTTGGCCAAAAGCTTCTTTATGGATGGGAAGAGTTTCAGGCCTATTGGCTGTGATAACTCAACATGGGCCTAAAGTCGGGACATATGTTTCTTTGTGAGAGTGATTCCCATCCATCCGAGAACACGTTGAACGTAGTTTATCATGACCAACATACTTTAACTTTTTGATGTTGTCCACCTGAGTACCACCATTTTCACTCCGTTTATCCCTATCACTCCACTCAAGGAGCTTACTTTATCATACTATAGTGTTCAATTTTATTAAGTAATTTTGGTTTAAAATAACTTGGATAATAGAATTATAGATAATTCGTTTTATATTTTAAATTGCTCATTTCAAGATTTTTACATTAATAAAAAGATGAGGTAAATTCAAGAGTACTAAATTTACTTGTAAATTTTAATTAATAATTCTTTTTTAGGTAAATCTACACATATAGAATTAACTCTCAGACCTAAAGTCAGTATAAAACATAAACAAATTATGTGTTCCCATTACTCTATTCTTCTCATGCTTTATAAATATCCATCAATCTAATAAATGAGACCTACAAAAATTAAATGATAAATATTCGTAAAATAGGATAAGAATAGAGAATTAATCTGAACCCGTGTAAAACTATGACAAACACCTCTCTTAAATCTTCAGACATGCTTGTCGGGAGTAACTTTGCTCCTTCTAGATTGTTGTGAGTTTTGTTAGTGTGCTTATCGTACACCAAGTCCATTAACTACCAAGAAAAGAAGAGATGCAAACAAGATAGGTCCTCCATTGGTACAAAATGCCATTTGTCAACCCAAGTCCCAATTACACTTATACTCCTTTCATCTAATTTCTTTGGCCACTAGAAGTTGGCTTTTTATTGGACGGCTAATTTTATAATTCAAATAATCAATCGGGAACTAAAAAGGAGTCACCAAATACTGACATAAACGACTGCCACGTGTACTTAAAACCTTAAGTTCAACAACCTATTCCAATTTCCAACCTCAAGAATCATAATTTCCCGGCAACATAACAATATCATCAACCGTCTTTCTTTAACTATAATATATACTTTATAGAACTAATAGAAATCAAAGTCTTTTGGCCTTTTAAATGCAACAAAGCCAAGTGTGCACCGTATGGAAGTCGGTCAGAAACTGGAAAGGAAAAGTCAAAGTGTACGAGTAGCAGCCGGCCGCGTTTGGTAGGAACGGGGTGTTGGCTGTTGACTTTGAATCAGTCTCACTCCCACTCCTAGTCTTCACTTCACTTCACTCGCTCGAACTGGGCCCATGGGTCTCTCAACGATACAGAGCATCGAGACCGAAACTGTACTTGGTTCTTACCCCATTTCTTTGACCGGCTTTTAAAATAAAGGGTCTCGGTCACTCTTGGCCACCAACATATCTCAATAGAAATATGGCCACCGATCCAATACAAAACGTGCTCCACTCACTCCTCTTTATTGTTCACACATTCTAACTCTTGCATAAAAATATTATAGTTCGGATTCACAACACCACCTCTTACTTTCCCACCACTTGTCACGCAACTTCCTCTCTTTTCTTCTACTGCCTACCTCTTTATAAACCCACCTCACCACTTCACGCCTTACTTCACACCACCCAACACAACCAAAGACATTCTCTATCTCTCTCTCTCAACTCTCTCAGTTCTGTGATTTAAGCTTATATCCGTCCTCTTTTTTCTGAGACCAATTATGGCACTAGAAGCTCTAAACTCTCCCACAGGACCAACCTCGTCATTCCAGTTCTTGGACTCGAGCCCCCAATACCTGCAAGGTGAGTCATGGACTAAGCGCAAGAGATCAAGACGACCACGTCTCGACCACCAACCCACTGAGGAAGAGTACTTAGCTCTCTGCCTCGTTATGCTCGCTCGCGGCGGCAACACATCGGCATCAACTTCAACTTCAACTTCCTCCCCACCTCACCACCGCTACAGCTCTCCCACTCAAGCTCTTCCGACTACCTCGTCGGAACAAAAACTTAGCTACAAGTGTGCGGTCTGCAACAAGGCTTTTCCTTCTTATCAAGCCCTCGGTGGACACAAAGCCAGTCACCGGAAAAACGCCGGATTCAGCGAAGACCACCCGTCAACTTCCACCACCACCGCCACCACGTCCGCCACCGCCTCAAACGGAATCGGTAGGATCCATGAGTGTTCTATTTGCCACAAGACTTTTCCAACAGGACAAGCCTTGGGTGGACACAAGAGGTGTCACTACGACGGCGGCGCAGGGGCGGCGGAAAAGAGCGGAGTCACATCTGCTGTTTCTGAAGGAGTTGGATCCACCACTACTCATCCAAGTCAAAGCCTTACCGTTAGCCACCGCGAGTTTGACCTTAACCTGCCTGCCTTGCCGGAATTTGCGTCGGATTTGTTAGCCTCCGGAGATGACGAGGTCATGAGCCCACTGCCAACAAAAAGGCCTCGTCATTTGATGACACCGAAGATCGAAGTCGCTTAAAAGTATCAGATTTCAGACAATTTCTAGTCACTCTCTCTCTCTGTTTTTTTTTTTTTGGATATGAAATATAATTTCCTTTTTTCAGTTTTTTTGTATTAGGCTTTTCAGTGATTGAAAAATTGTATGTACATAGCAGTTGTACTGCCTTTGTCTCAGTCGCTTCCTTGTCATGTTGGATTCTCAATTCAATTAATTTGTTATTTTTCCTTTGTTAGCAAAGATGTATCTCAAATTCATTTTAAAGTTGTACCATATTCATTGACGAGGAGAGGAATAATAGATAATTGAAATTTAAATAATTATTTTAAAATTTAAATTCTTAAATTTATTTTTTAAATCACTTGTTTGAATTCTTTATCTAATATTACTCTGTTTAATGCCTAAAACAAATTAGTTTTGAACACGGTATACGCTTGTTTCGTATTAGACAAGATTAATATTGACGGAGGACGTAATCGTTGCCACGAGATTCACGCGCATGTAGCATGTTAGCCAATGATTAGTGCCTTTCCTTGCTTTCTTTTTCTTTAATAAATATGATGAAACAGACCAAAGTAGAAGATGAGGCCAAAATACGAGCGGAGACGGGATAAGAGTGTAGCTGCGGACGTCGGCACATTGTTTTTGCAATTTAAAGAGATTAGGATGACAGGTGGCCTTACCTCAGCAACTCCACCGGCCTCTTTATTTTCGTGATCATACTACGACAATCTGACGTGTATAAATTTTAGGAATTTTACTTGCCGCAGAATTTGCTATGCCATTCCCTCGTGTGTAGTGGAACTTTTTATTAGGACAAGACATCTAATAGTAAAGATACGTTTAATAGCTGTTTAGAGATTCCATTCGTCCTTTTTTGCTCATTGTCTACTCCTTTTGCGTCTTCGCAATCAGAACAAGTGTCATATTTTCCACATAATTCCGTTTGTCCAGACTTGGTGGTGATCTTACCTTGTATCGTGCCACAGTTGGAGATTAGATGTACAAGTTCTTTTCATGTTTCAGTTCTACATTCTCCTCCATCTGCAGCAGAAGCCAAAATAACAAAAAGGAAATATAACTAAAAATAACTACATAATTTCACAAAATCTTGCTGTTCCGTGTCAACTCATCTATGTTTTTAAGGTAAAAATCAGAGGGCCAAAGTGTCCTGATAAGACGAGCTTTGATTATCCAATATGTCCTACAATTTGGCCAATTATTTAGTTGCCAGTTGGCGTTTACCAAACCCAATTCAAAGAGGGGGGCTAGTTCTTGGTCAGCGATCGGCACCAGCTCGGAATAAAATGTTCTACAGGGTTTGAACACAGATCCAATTACCACACGTAGTGTTCAAAGCAAAACATTTCTGGCCGCGTGAAGGATACATCTATAGGTCACCAATCATAGAATAGTTTTTTTTAGACAAGTTTTACTTACTAGTTGCTGAAACATAGCAGGAATTAAATGGTTTGCAGGTATGCTTAGAAATTTCTTAATATAAACATTCAAAGTAGCTACTGTGGGTTTAGTTAAAAGAAAATTATAACTTATACATGAGGAGTACGTATACAAATTGACGATCAGAAAAAAAAAAGGGATAAAAAAGCAAGCACCGAGTTTAGAAAAAAAACATTTGCGTGTGCGGCAATTAAGTATATATCAGGAAACAGAAAGAAGAAATGTCTTAACATCTGGGTTGAGTAACTTCAGAGAATGATCTTATCCAAGTAAACCATAAGGAAAGCAAATAAAAACTAGAACTTTCGAAAAGTCTTTGTTGATACGGTAAACGCGTGAACTCACAGAAGACGGGGTCAACTGCTGTGTACGTGGAAATGGTGACTCGGGATTATTTAGGAGCGTGTATATATTAGTTTTCCCATTACCAAAACGGGAATCTAGAACCCTAACTAGTCATTACTATTACAAAAACAAAAACTGCTAGTGTAACACTCCTTGTCCCACCTTTGATAGGAGCATCTGTGGCAGTAGATTCCTCCTACGCCTTCTGGTTCACTGATTAACTGCTACGTGAGATGCGAGTGACCCACTTTAGCACTTGAAAAGATTCTCCAGTTAGCACTATGAATTATTAGGTGGCCAATTATAAACCAACTAGGGACAAGTGGAAAATCTAGCTAAGGGTATTATGGCATAATCAATGACTAAACATCAACCTGGTACAGACAAACAGATATGTCATGGCCCATGAGGGATAGCGATATCAAGTATTAGATGAGCACCTGGACTTAAAAGAGAGACACTTTTTGTTTAAACGATCCGTTTATCTTTCTCTGCAGTTTTTCTTTTGAGTCGAGAATAGACAAAAGGGAAAGCCTTTCTTAGATTTATCAATTACGTACCGTAGTTTATGAATGACTTAAATAATCTACGGAAGAGATGGAATACACCAATTTTCATCTAGTTCTCATGTGATAAATATGCAAGTTGATCAGTACCCCTTCAAATCTTCCAGTTTAGAATTGTAATTGTTAAGAAGATGACTTCTAGAAGTGTGCTGACCACAGGAAATTACAAGTCGAGCCAAGTTTGTAGTTCATTACATTATACTAACATATAAATAGCTACACCTAGTTGTCAGGTTCTTTGCATCGATTGACCGTATGGCGTGACACACCAGACGCTGTTCCATTCCGGCGGGCAAAGTAAAATAAAACACAAAATGGGTGAAAAAGATTGAAAGTCAACCTTTGACTTCGTTTTTGGTTGAATAGAATTGTGCAAGATGATAAAGTAATTATCAATGTGGTCCTGTCCTGCGAACCAATTTCTGAATGAGGAAGGTTCAATTACATAGCTTCAAACTTGCAAACTCTCAGTATCACTCTTCTTGGTAGGTAAGATTCGCATCTTCAATTCCATTTTTTGTGCAAATTCATTAAAAAGATGTTTCAGGGACGGGGCCACTAGGTCGTGATGATCCAAGAAGCGATGAAGTGGTGAGTTTAGAGTGAAATGTGTTGCGCACATTAATGGTTGGACTTACATCTAGTGAAGGACACTTGGCTCATGGTGATACCACCGGAAATGCTAACTCTTGAATGTGAAGGACCTCCAAAGGGCAACTCATATTTCATTTGTCATATCTTTTCTAAGAGGAGCGTTTTAGGGGCTGTGGTTTTTGCAAATGTTGGCAGTTTATTGCCACCAACTCCTTCAGACGTTTGCATGACATCAGCATGTCGAACATGGGAGTCGAGACATCAAGAAAAGATAATCACGGCTTGTAAAAACTACTTGTTCGTAAGGATTTCTTAGGATACTACAATCATTGATTTCAAGAGTTTAGTCCACCCAAATATGAAGATGGGCATTGTACAACAAAATCGATAACTTGTAGTTCTGGAGTTCGGTAACTTGTCTCAAACTTGAAATTCAGAAGAATCCTTTTTATATAAAAGATATCCTCTTTATTTCATGTTCTATACCATTGGAATGAATGTTTTAACATAAAGTAACAATACTCATTAAAGATTTCATTTCCCTCCTTTCAGAATCCCATGTCATGTATTTTTCATTAGTCTTGAACATACTTCATTATGAACTCGTGGAATATCAAATTTGATAATTGTTTGAAGTTAATCGAGTTTTGCAGTTATTTGAATTATAAAATAATCCAAATATTACATTCTAATTTCGATATTAAAACTTACAATAATTACTCACTGCCTTTGAAGTAACTGAGATAAGTATCCAAATAATTGAAGTCTATCACAAATTACTAAACATTTCGTTGAAAATAGTAGTCTGTAATTTCTAAATCTTGAACTGAGTCATGTTGTAAGAATATATGTTAACTATATACAACTAATAACAAAAATATTTAATATTAATTGTGGAAATAATGCTGATGAGACTATGGTATGATAATCAAACAGTCATAAATAATTTTATTTTCAATTCGTACTAAATAATGTATATTGATATTGTTTTATTAGATAAATGTATAATAACAATGATCACACTGGCTGAAGTTAAAATTGCTTTAAAAGGTGTAAATATCCGCAATAAATGGTTAATTGTCTAAAATAGGTATTTATGTAAAGTTATGTATAATAATGCTTATCAATTTTATGAATATTTAACCGAAGCTTATACCAGTTTTGATATTGGTAAAATATCTTCTTCTTCTTTTTTTATGCGTAGTGAGTAAATCTTTGAATTGACGTAATAGCCTGTAAATCAAGCCAATCAAGTACTCCGCACTAGACAAGCTTTATATGATAGGTTCGATCGAGAGAGTGTAAGTTGGGGGATTCGAACACAGGACTTTTTAACCTTATACCTCCCTACTCTACCAACTTAATGACTCCTGAGGGCATAAAATATCAATATGGGAAAAATACTATTTCAAATAATTTTTTAAAATTATAAAATAGTCTAGTAATTTAGTTAATTAAAATTTAGTTCCTGATTATAAAATTTATCTTTCATAAGATATAACTTCCTTAAATTATTTTAGGGATCCTAACATTGACAACAATTTAAATAACTAAATCGTATTAAGTTTTAATTTTTATTACTAATTAATGTTAAACAGTCAAATAATTTATTTATTTAATAATAAAATTAGATTCAAAAACTGAAATTACTTCATGTATTATAAACATACTAATTAACTAAAAATTATTAATTAAATGAATTTTATTAAATTTTAAATAAAAAGTTAAAAATAAGACTGAGCCAGCTCCTATTATTTATTTATTTATTTATTACATCTAAATTAAATATACATGTTTATGTTATATATCTAAACAGAAATATGTTGCCAAATAAATAGACAAAACTTGAAAAATAATTAAACATAGATATTAAAATTAAAAAAGAAATAAAAAACAATGTTTGAAGAATAAAAGTAGTCAATAAGCATTTAATATAAATTATGAGTTTTAAACAAATTATGAATACAATATATAATGTTGATACAATACAATTTTCGGTACTCATTGATACCACATGCCATTTCAAATTAATTTTTTAAAATTATAAAATATTTTTTAAATTTTAAGTAATCAGAATTTATTCCCTTATTATAATATTAAAAAATAATTTAATTTAACAATTCTATGTATTAAAATTAAAGTAAACATTTTAGAATACAATAACGATTTTAAAAATGTATTTATAATTTTACCTTATAAATTTCACAAATTTTTAAAAATACAATTTACTATCGTACAAAATAATTTTATCAATTGAGGTTACGGTAAGAAAATGGTATTCATAACATTGACTCCTTAATGGTTGAGAATTAATGAATGTAATAGATGGTGAGTGGCCAGTATTAGAGGCATAGTGTAATCTTACGTATACATTGAGGGGTCAGGACGCGAATACAGTAGTGGATGAGTTGTATGTTGTGTTTACAGAATTGTAGTTGTCATAGAGAAAAGAGCAACTGATATAAACGTTGAACACTGTTCCCACTTACCAAACCAAACAGTTCAGATGTACAAGTGTTTGAGGAGCCCAATTCTATAGTAAAGATAGACAGAACCAGCCCATTTATAGTACAGTTTTCGTGTTGGCATCTCTTTTCGAGGAGTATGGACGATGATCTAAGCAAAAAAAGTAGGTTTGAGCAGCTCTAAAAAGTGGATAAAAAGATCTCCATAATGTTGGTTTATGCCCTACAGCTAATCAATTTCGTTGTAGTTAGTGACAAATTATTTAAAAGTATTATTTATCTTGTATATGTTTAGATATATATGATAAAGTCCATGAAATAATTGTACATTGCAAATGAAATTATAATGAGATTATAATTATGAGATTCATATTGCATTTATGTATCATTCCTAAATGTTCCTAGTCATTATTCTATTAAGATTGGACATTAATAAAACGTAAAAAGACTAGCATACGTTGTGTTTTTCCTTACGAAGGAAGTAGTTGATTTCATAGGCTAAAGTATAGAAATACTTAAACAAATGTATAGGTGCTTGTTAAAGAACAAGTTCACTGAACAGACCCAATATGAGAAATTCATTTAGAACATTACTTGTATGTCTATGGAATTCTCATCGTGATGATTGTATAAGTGATTCTTTCACTTAAAATCACCAAAGTTATCTTGTATAGGGATTGCTACGTTTTGATACTATCTATGATCTATTTAATCATGGATCGTTTAATCGGTAGTCATTGGATGTAGCATGA
>JANZXR010000006.1:4976519-4987026 GCA_027575705.1 Erythroxylum echinodendron | reverse complement strand
TCACATATAGAATGGGTTGAAGAGAGCAAAGTTAATTTAATCAAGTTGGACTTGATTGTAAAGTTTAAGAAACTTTAAGATTAAATATGAGATATTTAAGAAATAAGGATCAATATAGAAATTGAATCTTATATGGGCATAATTGGTATTTAATTAGAATTATTTGTAATTCTAATTAAAGTTTAATAGAAATTAGTTAATTTCAATTAAATTACTAAAATGTCTAAAGTTATTATAAATAGGCTTGAGCTCTATGGAATTAGCACTTCATGCTTAACCCTCTCTGTAAAAGTTATAGAGTTCTCTCAACTTTTTCTGTAGATACTGTTAGAGGCCGGACACTTGTGCAGCTACGGTGGTTGAGACGGATCGGTTTTAAAAACGGTTTGAGGGATGCATCAAGATAAAGATCAAGCTTTGGAATAAGGTACGAATTAAATTTCGCTTTATTAAGATTCGTGTTAATTATTTTGTAGAATTAAATAGATCTTTATTTTCGGAAAATCAAAAGTCACGAAAAACTTTCGTGATTCTTCCGCTGCGGTTCGAATCAGATCCCGACCCGATTTCTCAACACATAACCTATAATATAAAGGGTTATAGTCATCTGCTCACAATAATTACACGATTGGTGTTTCTTTACTCCTAAAGGTCGTTATATCTTCTTTTCCTTTGCATTCATTATAAACAAATAAATGCAAAAGAGTAAGATCTTCAGCTTGAATGAATTATCAAGAAGATTGCATTAAGCATAAAGATGTATGTATCATGCTAATTTTTGCTCTTCAAAGCCATACAAAGAAGAAACACAAGTTCCTACTGTGTCGTGACAACTTATTAAAAGGAACTAAAATAGCTGAACATAAAATATTGCACGTTTTTGTCTTTTAACGTCAAACAGTAAATAAATATGTGTGGAATTTAGGGAGCTTGATTGTAAAGACTACTTGAAACCCTTGAAAATTGATCTTATCAAACTCGTGTAATTTTTTATATATACTAATCTGTTGCTAAGATTATTTCTGAAAGTTACCATTCGAATAATAAAAATAATCTTTTTATAAAACACAAAAGTTAATTCACTTTACTAATCTTTTTATAGGTGTAAAATTATTATCCTGGATCCTCATCTTCGTAGACAAACTAAAGTTTACCGTAGATTAACCACCATTTTTAACTGTCCTTATCCACACATATAATAATAATAATTCTCAAAAAAAAAAAACTACTGGAAGATCAACTTGCTCCTAGTTCTGCGGCACGGTCCGCTAATAATGGGACTACTGGAGTTCGTACCCGTACTTCTAAAAAGGTACAAGGAATTAAAACAAAATTACTGATCCGACGGCCACTGTTAATCGAGTCCCTCAATCCTACGGACAACAGTGTATGCGGAAAAACTAGAGATGCGAAAACTCGGAGCCGCACCTCAAAACCCAGGGTTCGGAAGATATTCGGTTCGATAAAAGGCAACCTAAAGCTATGTTCACTGGGCCCCACCTTAAACCCCTCCAATAAATCTAGGACCGTTCATTGCAAAATCCTTAACTCAACTACGGTCACAATCTAACTAAACCAAAGCCGAACGTTCGCTTTTCTACGCTTCTTCTTATATCGTATCACTACCACTCTCTTAGGCGAGCTTTTGTTTGCTTTGTCCTGTTTCTAATCATTCCTCCAACTTCACAAATAAAGAAGAGAGTTTCCTTTTCGTTGTTCTCAATTTTGTTTCAAGATTTTTGGAGATCAGACGGTGATCGACGGTGAAGATGAGCTGCAACGGATGCAGAGTGCTTCGAAAGGGATGCAGCGAGACATGCATACTGAGGTCGTGCCTGCACTGGATCAGCTCTCCCGAAGCTCAAGCCAACGCCACCTTGTTTTTGGCTAAATTCTTCGGCCGTAGTGATCTCATGTCTCTTATCTCCGCTGTCCCGGAACCTCAACGACCAGGTATATACTACCTTGATGTCTGCACGTTCACTGTTGGTGGTGTGTTGTAATTGGGAAAGTTTCTGTCTTTTAAAATGTTTTAAGTTTCTGTATGCAGCGTTGTTTCAATCATTGCTGTTTGAGGCTTGTGGGAGAACGGTTAATCCCGTGAACGGAGCGGTGGGGCTGTTATGGAGCGGGAACTGGCACGTATGTCAGGCGGCGGTTGAGACAGTGCTAGCAGGAGGAACTCTGCGGCCGTTGTCGGGAATTCGCACCGGATTTTATGCTCCAAATTACGATGAAACATCAGAGAGCTTCTCGGTGATGCGTGACATGTGGTCTCAGGCAAAACCTTCGATGAGCGTTGGGAAAGAGAAACAAAGTCAGGTTTTTGATCTGAGACTTGCTGTAGAACCAAAGTTGGTAGCAGGTAAAAGTGGAAAGTCACTGAAGCGAGGAAGAGATGAGTTGTCGTTTTACTCCGAACAATCGGACATGACGAGCTTGGGAAGCAGTGGCGAACTTGGAAAGAAACTTTTAAACCTTTTCGTTTAGAATTTTAAACAGAAAACGGCATGAAGATGGTTTTTGAGGCGGGTGATATGTAATAACGATAATGTAATTGTAACCCTTTTTGTTACTATAAGTGTAACATCGGAAATTTTAGTCCGGTGAAGTTTTTGGAATTTGGTTATGAATTCTCTTTTCTTTCTTCAAGTTGCTTTCTGCTGTTTGCATATCCAGTGAAGGTGTGTGGAGGATTTGTTTTGTTTTGGTCTGATCGATAATTGACGAGCATTCGTAGGTGGCCGTTTTTGTCTTGAACGATACTTGTAAATATATAGGAGAGAAGGTTGAGTGCGGCAGCTGTGCTAGTAGATAGAGATAAACTGCCAAAACTCCCATGGTCTCTGCTATTGAGAACAGCAAATTGACATCATGGACCTTGTACCTTTGGAGCGACACAATCTCTAGACTCCAGCGTTGGCACACCCTACATTTTCAGCTTTTTTAAACACTCTTTCTCCAGAAAATGGTTCTGGATTTGGTTGTTTTGAGACGTTCATGTGGTTAAATTTCCAAGTTCTTCGACTCATCCCAAGATTGGAAGAGTTAGAATTTTCTATATGAACATTCACATGTCTCTCAATATGTGTCACCGATTTTACTGATTAATTGCCAAATTATACAAAGGGTAGATAAAACGAATGTATAACGAATCACTCCCGTATATGCCAATTGCCACAACATATGAAGGTAGGTGAAATTATTGTAGGAGTAGACATACAACGAAGAAATTCTGGATTTATAAAGGGTAGATGCTCATGAGGTTCCCTTCGTCTCAAATTATATAAACTAAGTAAAGGATTGAATGTCTCTTCCAAGACATCCATCTAATAGCGGCATCTGATCCGGATTAATCCCAAGGGGAAACTTTATTTGAAGATGATGGAATTTTGATGCCAAGTCATTAGAAAGGCAAATCAAAAAGAAGAGCGTGCGGTTCACATGCAAGTCAGACGGTTCTTTGACCTGGGGTCTCATGCTAAATCCAAGGTGATCAGATGGGACTTGGGAGAGAGAGGGTAGAGAGTAAGCCAAAGCAAAAACATTAAGATGTTTTATGTATGGAAGTGGGTCACGTGAGAGGATAAATTATGGGAAAAAATTGGGTGCGATGCACGTCAGCAATGCTCTCAAAAAGTCCTCCGCCATTAGAAGTGGGTTCCACGGCATCAAACACTCAAAAAAAAGAAGCAAACAATTTTTCGACGTGAATGAAAGAGACAGAAACAACAACTGCAACAGCGGAAGGACCTTATTATATTATTCCTACGGAACAGAAAAACAATTGCATATCGTCTCGCCGCGTCTCTTAGGTCTTAGCATATGCTGTGGATCCCACATAATCACAGTCACCAAAAATGCTAGCAACCCCCAAGTGTTTTTTTGTTACTTCGTTGTGATGCGTTGATTGCAGTGATAGTATGTAAAGATGGAAGCCCAAATTCATAGTACCAAATCCAAGACACAGACATTGTAGAAGTTGAGGGGACAGATCTCTGCACCATTAATTCTGTGTCACTCTTGTTCCGCCTTAAAAATTACGTCGTATTGAGCGCGAAACAGGGTTAAAAATAGAATAATAGGAATAAAAAATTTGAACTTAAAATTGAAAGCTCAAATGAGACCATTAATTATGATATGAGGCGTAGCAATAGCAACAACCCTAGAAGAACTTAGTTTTTCTTGGGACGACAATATAAATGTCCACGTCCAAGGAATAACGGGACATTTGAAAGATAAGAGTCAAAAATATGAAGAAAGCGCTTTCTTGTGTTATTTTCGGGTAAATATTGCAACTTAAATAATAAAATTTATAATAGAATTTTGCATAAAATTTATAACATCAGCCTAAATCAATCATGTCATATTGTTAAGAGAAAACTTAAATACAAAAAAAAATATAAATTTATTGAAATAAATGTGATTGAGATATTACAGTTTCTTTTAATTTTTGGCTTTCAAAGAAATGCATATTGTCAAGAAAAAACTTAAATACAAAGAAATATATAAATTTATTGAAATAAATGTGATTAAGATATTACAGTTTCTTTTGATTTTTGGCTTTCAAAGAAGTGCATATATCTTTTTGATTAATGGGATATTAAAAAAATCTCTAATACTGTTTTGGGAACAATCCACGTATTTATATGTAGTAATTATTTGTAATGTTTTCATTATAATTTAGTAATATAACACTAGGTTTTCCACATATATAATAGCTTAAACTTTACAGATGATTTAGGCCCGTTAATTTGAAACCTTATTAGATCACTTTTAATTCTTAACCAAATCTTATAATAGCCCTTGACTTATAACTATTAATATATATAAGTCCATTAAAAATTTCAACAATCTACCACTTGGATTATATATGCATAATTCCTTGTAATTATATGTGATAACAAATCTTACAAGATTATAATTGTTATTATAATAAAATTATTTAGAAACAAATTTATCCATCAATCATATCAATATAGGATCGAAAAGATCTTTGTTGCAATTATCGTGATTAAACCCATCAATAATCATACACGTTAATATAATTAATGACATGGATCAAATATGGATATGTAGCACGAAAATTTGACGTCATGTGATCTTAACATGCATATTTTCAATTAATCTTACCATATTCCTTGGTAAGATCAAACCAAATAAAATTAGACTATAAACTCAATGTATTAAATCATAAAAATGGATAATATGTATATAACCTTAAGTATCCATAAATACAAACTCTCACTAAATTTACAGATCTATAACCATAGAGCTTATCCTAATATGTTCCATAGATATTTGACCACTTTGAATTATTTCTTTAATAACTAGGAATTTAATGTCGATGTGCTTCAACTTTGCCAAACTCCTATTATTAGAATACAACATATCGACTTATTGTCACAAAATAATTTTAATGTTCATTCTATGCTATCTATAATTTATAGTCTAGTGACTAAGTTTTTATAGCCATATATAATGATTGGATGTCTCATAATATGCTATGAACTCAGTTGCCATGGTGAAAGAAGCTATGAGTGTTTGCTTAGCACTCTTCTAGGAAATAACTCCTCCAATAAGTAGGTATATGTAACTTGGAGTGGATATATAACTATCTTGACATCTCGTGAAATCAGAGTCAGATGCCTATTGATCTCTAACTGATCTAATCTTTTATATGTGGACATGTAGTTTTATGTTCCATTATTCTAATGATTTATTCCTAGATTGCTTAAATATCTTCCTAATATTCCAATAATGTACACAATATCTAGATGCATACAAACTTGAGTATAAATTAGGATTCCTATAGTTGAAGCATAAGAAATCTTTTGCATTTCTTTAGTTTTTAAATCATTATTGGGGCATTGATTAAGACTAAATTTGTTTCTTTAGGCAATATGGGTATCACCTAGTTTACTATCTTGTATGCCACATCTTTAAGTACATTCTCAATATAACTCCTTTATGATAACCCAAGAATACTTAGAAAATAATCTCATTGTATAGAAATTTCTAATACAAAATAGGCAAGATCTTTTATCTCAAAATTTTTTAATAAAAATTTCTCAGTTTCATACAGTAAGCCTATATTATTGCTATTAAGTAGTATGTCATCAATATATAAAATTAAAAGAAATCTAACTCCCATATAACTATATATATAGTCATTAACCAATCATCTCAAAAAACAAAAGAGATAACAACTTGATGAAACTTATAATAACATTCTATAGATAGATGTTTTTAATTTGCAAACGATCTGCTTTGAATCTTTGGCCAAAAAAATTTTAGGTTGCACCACATAAATTGTTTCATCAATGCTACCATTAAGAAATGCTATCTTAAAATCCACATGATGTAACTCAATATCAAAGTATGTTGCAAATGCCACTATAATCTTGAAAGAGTTTTTCAAAGAAATCAGTGACAAACTTTTCTTTATAATCGTTGCTTTCCTTTTGAGTAATGCCCTTTACAATGAGACAAGCCTTATATCTTTCCACGTTGCCTTTTAAATCTTTATTGATCTTAAATATCCATTTATGACCAATGAATTTTACACGTTTAAGAAATAGCACAACATTCCAAACATCAATGTCTCTTAGAGACTTAATTTCCTCATTTATGGCATAAATCTCCTTTAAAGAATTAGAACTTTCAATGGATTTGTGGAAGTTAATTGGAACATTCTCCACTATGCCAGTATCTGTGTCATGTTTTTGGAAAAAGGCAACATAATCATTCAAAATTGCAGTTCTCCCCTCTTTAGTGGATCTTCTTAATAACATTTGTTCTTGAGGTTATTGAGTTTGTTCTTTAAGAATATTCAATTGATTATAACTAGGGAGATTTTCAACCATGTCTTGTTTTTCTAGAGTTGCTTCTTAAACTATGTTAGGAATGATAGCTTGATTATGATCAATAACAACTGTAGGAAGAGAAATGAATTCCTTTTTAAAGATCAAGTCTCTAACCTTATCTCCCCTTCAGATTTAACATCCTTAAGGAATTTGGCATTTCTAATCTTAAAAATAGATTTACTTGTGGAATTATAAAAATCATACCCCTATGATTGTTTAGACTATCCAACGAAATAACTACTAACTGTTCTTGAGTTTAGTTTCCTTTCATTTAGTCTATAAGGTCTTGCCTTAACTAGACAACCCAAAATATGAAATTGCTTTATATTAAGCTTTTGCATGTCCATAATTTATAAGAGGTTTTAATTCTTATCGTAGTAAGAATTATATTAAGAATGTAAGTTACAATCTTTAATACCTCTCCCCATAATCAATATAGTAAGATAAAATGAATAATCATGCTCTTTACCATATCTTTTAATGTTTGTTTCATCTCCTAGCAAAACCATAAGTTTTGATGAAAAACCACAACTAATAAGTTTTGAATCATGAAAAAGACTAAATTGTCCATTTCTAAAATAACAGTGATAACTAACATTATCTAATACAGAAATATAAATCAAATTCCACCTAAAAGATAGTATAACATAAGTCTCTCCTAAATCAAAATAATATCTAGTCCTAAATGATAACCTAAAAATCTTTATTGCCTCAACTTTAATTACCATTCTATTAGTTACATAGATACATTTTTCACCATTATTAGATTTTTCACAGCTTAGACAACCCTATATAGACATATTTATGTGAATTATTGCATTAAAATCTAACTACCAAATGTGTCTCGGTACTAATATAAAACTAGGTTCAGAACAAATTAAAGAAAGAAGTGTACCTTTCTTTGCACGCAAAACATAATATTTGGTAAACTCCTTTTTCTTGTGCAAAGTCTTTCCACATATGTAACAAGAAAATTCCTTATTTTATTGTTTTCATTTCTTATATTGCTTCTTTTATGATATTGTAACAATAACCTCCTTACCCTTCTCTCTCTTTTTATTATTACCTTTAAAGGTGGATGCCAAATGAGCACTTTCAACCTTCTCTTCCTTTAATCTCTCTTCTTCTAGCTTACAATGTGAAATGAGCTCATTAAGAGTCCATTTCTCTTTTTGAAATTTATAAATAACTTTAAATTGACTTAGTTGTGTAGGAATAGACATCAAAACCAAATGCACAAGCAAATCTTCAGAAAGCTCTAACTTTATTGGTTTTTAGTTTTGAAACAATTGACATTTTTAGATAATAATTCCTGATGTTCCTATTACCCTTATATCTCATGGAAACATAACTTATTAGAAGGGTATTTTTTTCTTTTTTTAACCAAATGTTGTTTAAGTTCTTTAAGGAACAATTTGGCATCCTTCTCTTCATATACTATTTCTCTACATATTTGTAGAATTGCATGTTTTATGATTATAAGACTCACGAAATATGAGTGATCCCCCTTCTCCAAGTCCCTTTTATCATTAAAGGAACTTGTATCTGTAAGAGAAACGGTCATTTAATTTGAAGAGCAAGGTCTAAGTCTATACAACCAAGAATAATCATGACATTCTCCTTTTAAACCTTAAAGTTTGTGTCATTTAGCATATGTATAGAGTTATTATTAGCAGATATTATAGTAACAAAAGTATTCACTAAGAACAAAATTAAACAAAGATAGCAAACTCATAATTAAATCTAAATGCAACATAATTAAGAAATTTAAATAATGGCAATCCCATCATAAGATACTTAGCATAACATTGAAATTTAGTCTTTGGATAGAAATATCAATTTGTCAGTGGTACTCTTATTATAGTGATAAAAATTTGACAATAAGATCTTGTCTAATCATAAGCCTTTCTTTGTATTGAATTGTATTTTACATAGAAAGTTGAATAATTGTTACATATTTATCGCCACAAGTATGTTTAAATTTTGGTCAACAATAATCATCCTTTGTTAATTATTATATGCTTAAAACTCAACCACACATAATCTCTCTGATATTTTAGAATTAATTAATCTTCACAAAGGAGGTTAGTTTGGTAACATATTGTTTTGATTAATAGTTTAAAATATAGGTTATTGAAAATTAAAAAACAAAAATGCTAGAATTTGAATTTAAGTAATCAATTAATAAATTAATATTATAATCCATTTTATTTTAGCCAACAAATCAAAATCATAAAGGTTATTAATCCATTCAAAATTGAAAACCACAAAAGTTATAAACCTTAAAATATTATATAAATTACATGAAATAATTGTATAATGCTTGGCTAACATTTAATCATAGTAAATATTAACCCATAAATATAAACATGGATAGTTAATGTCCAAAACCAACAGATCATAATATCATTTTTTTAATTAACCCAAAAATTAAAACCACGAAAACCTTAAAGGAGACAAAGCCATCAATATAAAAGCAAACATAATCTCAATAATCCAAAATGATACAGGCTTTCATTCCACTTCCTAAAATTTTAATATAAAAACATACAATATGACCTCACATCGTTCATGTCATATTATCAAGAATAAACTTGATTGCAAAACATACTTGAATCCATTAGAATAGACATGATTGAGAAGTTATGACTGCTTTTAGCTTTTTCCCTTTCGAGCAATGTTATGGGAACTGTACCGTTCCGGCTGGTACCGGCCGGAAGGTACCGTACAGGCCGAAGACCGATACCTGGATCCTAACTTTGGTACCGGCCAAAAATACTAGCCGGTATTGGGGTTTTCCGTTGGGTACCTACCGATACCCAACATATCGAAAAATTCTGAGTAATTTCGAAATTTTCGGAAACTTGGAGGATTGATTTACAAATAAAAAAATAACCTAAAATCTACCCACCCCCCTCGGACCCCGACTACCGTCCATACCCCTCTTCAGCTTTTCTCTCTAACTCTCACCCTCTCTCTCTCTCTCGCTCTCACCGTCTCTCTAGCCGGCGTCTGGATCATCTCACCGCCGTCGACGCCTGCTTATCGTCTTCTCCGATTCTCCTCCTCGCCCCGGTCCTCCTCCTCACCTCATCGTGTAGATCTGGGTTTGCGAAGTCTGCACTCCGCACCGCACCTCTCCTCCTCGCCGCACCACCGCAAGCCTGCAACACTGCACCACCACCCACCCTCCGACGCTCACAAGTGGACAGCTGGACCTGGGCAATGGTCATTCCGAAGCCCCAACCCGAATAGAGAAGAGAAGACCCGACGTTAAAATTTTTTTTTGGTGTGTTGAATCTGTTGATACTTGATTTTGTTGGTTGATGAGTTGATATGTTCTCTTCTTGGTGTTTCTTGCAATGTTTTTTTGTATTGTGGATTGGATTGGATTTGCAAATTTGGATTTGTGTATTAATGTTGACTATTGATGAATATGCTGTCGGCGGTGGGTGGAGGATTGGATTTGGAGGTTGAAGTTAAATTGTTGAAGAAGTTGGTGTTGGTACTTGGTGGAGTCACGGTTTTGGAATGGATTAAGTAGTGAATATTGCTTGTTTTGTTTTGGAAATTGGAATGAGGATTGGTTTGAAAATTTGTGGAATGGAATTTTTGAATGTTTGGAATTGTTTTGGAATGGA
>JANZXR010000006.1:4921655-4970072 GCA_027575705.1 Erythroxylum echinodendron | reverse complement strand
ATAAACACCTAAAGGGTTTTAGTGAATAATCACAATAGAACAAAAGAACAAAAGAATAATCACAATAACTCACAATAAAACAAAAGAATAATACCAATTCAGTGAATAATTGTTATTCGTCGATGATGAGCAGAACACAAAACCCAAACAAGTTATCTACGAGAGAATTTTGGATTGGTGTTGACGACTTGAACAAAAATGGAGTAGGCTTTTATGTTTTGACTTTAAAAACCTAATACAAAACGACGTCGTTTTTCTAGTTTAGGTAAACGATGTTGTTTATTGTTCGCTGTAGTTGTTTGGAAGTAGTATTAATTAACTTGCTACGATTTATTGTATTTAGTTAACAATCGTTAGATGTAGCGACTAATACATGGTTCGTCGCTAAAGTCCGCCGGTTCATAAATAATTTTTTAATACATTTATTTTCCTATTTCAAATAAAACATAATTTGAATTAAAAAATCAATTATTCATTTGAAAACTATTTGGAAATTAATTTGTTGACCATTCAAATATTGACTTACAATTTTCACACAATTATACATTTTCATTAATATAATTTCAAAAAACTTATTTGAAAAAATTAAACATTTTAATTATTGTAATTAATCAAAATAAATAACAATAATTTAAGAAGACATTGTAATATAATTATAAAACTATTTCTAAAAAATTATATTTAAAGATTAGTCATTCCCAAAAATTAAGTAAATGAAGAACAGTTGCATATATAAGCGAGAAGATTAATTTTTCATTTTGTCATTGGTAATAGGAAAACTCATATATGTTAATCAATTAAGAAAAATAAAGATGTAAAGAAAATGCTTGTGTTTTGGTGACGTTATATAAAATTGGTAGCGAAATTATACTTTTAGGCAATGAAAATTGCCATCATCGGAAAAGGTAAAAGAAATAGTTTTTGCGACGATTTAATAGCTTGGTAGCAAAATGTTGTACATTTTGTGACGATATAGTTGTTTCGTAGCCAAATCATGGCATTTTGTGACGAATCTTCATTCCGTCGCAAAATATGAGAGATCAGAATAATATAACTACATCATTTTTCGCAATTTTCCAAATGTATTGGCAACAGTTATCATATATCTTAGCTAAAGGTTTGGCATTTGACAACAAATCTCATTTACGACACTAAATGTTACAATGGTAAAAACAATTTTAGGTGGGACGACGTCGTTTGTTGTCATCCCACCTAATCAAAAATTAAACCAGTAGCTTTCCCCCTAGCCCCCCTCTCTGTCGTTTCTTCCTTTTCTCTCAAACTGAATCGATTTTATACTTTGTTCCTCCCATCCTTGTGTAACATTCTATTCTTATCTTCCCCCTATCTATCATCTCCTAGAGTTGAGCTCAACCTGGTAAGTTTTTCTTTGATTTATTGTGGGTTTGTTTTTGAATGTGTTAATGATGCGAAATAGTAATTATTATGGGTTTCTTCGATTTCTTGAGTTGTTTGGATGGATCGAACAAGTTGATTGTTGGGTTTGCTTTGAAATGTGTTAATGATTATGAAGAAAGGGAACAGACACAATGAATGGTTGAAGTTGGGTGTGTTTTATGTTATGGTTACAAGGTGTTTGATGAAAGTCCTGTGGTTTGCTCTATTTCATTTTTTGTCCAAAAGTGAACTTGTTTTCACATGTAATCTGTTCTCAATATGCACGATGATGATGATGATAAACATAGAAAAGAAAGTGAAAAATTATTGAGCTTCATTTATAGAGAGGTTCTTTAAAGTAGAGTGTTGTGAGTATATACGAGGTTCTTTAGTTATGCTTCTTTGTTCATATTGTTCAATTTTTTCTGGATGATAATATGATATGTAGAATTATAGGTAACAATCAAAATAAAATAGTCCCTAAATATTTTCTTATTGAAACCAACTATATAGCTTACTGGTGGTGGTCATTAGTGACCAATTATTTGTTATGTACGTATTTTGAATATCATAAAAAGGAAAGTAATAGTACAATATTGAACATTCTTTTTTTCAATGTGCTTCTTCTTTTTCTTCTATTATTAACTATAAAAGATAATTGAGAGAATATCTATTTATCTTATTGTGATTTTTAAAAAAAATTATAAAAATATATTTGTCTTAATATCTTTACTATTTCTTGTTCTTAAATAGTAAAAATCCACACAAATTTTAAAGAAACACAAATTTTGTATTTTTTTCAATTGCGACAACTGGAACATATACAACAAAAACATTTTTTGTTATATATATTCTACTTTCATTTTCATTTTCACTAATCCTTTGCTTTGCCATTAGTTTGACAAGGATGCCACATGTTTAAGTTGACAATAGGGGTCGACAAAGATAAAGTACTAACTCAGATTACCTTCAAATTTAAGATTGAGTATAGAAACTTTAATATTCACAGTTAAGCTAACAAGAACCTTAGAAAGTTTCATTGATAAGGTTAAAATACTATATAGATTAAAAAATCAAATATATTAAAAGACACTACCACCTTGTCAAAATAATACTACTCTTATGTACAAAAGGTGCCACCCTGAATCTTCCTTCTTATGCAGAATTTAGATATTTATAAATTATGTCATTATAATGTCTATGTATATTAAATATGATTTTAGGCCGTTTAACCTTTAATTCATACTTTTCAATTTATTTACAAGAGATTTTGTTATGCACCAAATCCTTTGTCTATTTTGCAGATTTTGTGTTCCTCTTTTTGCTCGGAGCCAAAAACCACATAATTTGTGTGGCATCCTTAGGTACATTTTTCCTTGCCCACCACATTTAGTCCAAAACCAAGAAAATTATTTCGGTTTTAATCCCTTTCTTCTTTCTATCTTTGTAAATTTGTATCAGAGTGTCCTATTATATTCCAACAACATAAACAACTCAAGTCAACTGTATACAACTATACATCTTCAAGTATGTGAATTATTAGTAACTTTTATTATTTTATATATCAGTTGTCGTTTCATTTTGTTGTATATTGTTTATTTAATTGGTGCGTATGAACTGATATAACGTTGTTGACTGCAAGTGATATTAAACATAGGTTTTTAAATGTAATATAAAATGAAAATTCATGTTATAACTCTGTTATCTTCTTGTATTGTATAGCTAAATGGATAAGAATTGGATGTCTTATTGAAAATGGTCAACTGAATACGTAGAAGGAGTTAAGAGTTTTATGCAATTTTTAAAAGATCAAATGGGTAGTGAATGTAGTATTCGTTGTCCATGCATTGATTGCTTAAATGTGGACTTCTAAAGTCAAGGTGTGGTATATATTCACTTGCTCATCCGAGGGATAGACAAATTCTATACTCCATGGCTTTATCATGGTGAATGTAAGGAAGCAAGTTGTAGTAGAAGTGCCAGTACATCTTATGATGGCAGTTACAATAATGATGTTAATGATTGTGATGTGAATGATGATGGTGATGATGGGATTGATGAAACGTTAGATGATTGTCAGAATTATATAGAGACTATGAATGAAACATGAATACCTAACATAATTGGTAGTATGACGGAAGATAATTTTGGGAAGTTATTAAAAGTTTCTCAAGAACAATTATATTCGGGGTGCTTTAATTTTTCTCAACTATCATTTGTTGTGAAGTTGTTACATTTGAAGGTTTATAATAAATAGAGTAACAAGTAGTTTGACATGTTAATTGACTTACTAAACTATGCATTACCTATTGAATATAAGTTATCGAAATCTTACTACGATGCAAAGAAACTGTTAATGGAGCTTAGATTGGGATATATTTCAATTCATACTTGTAAGTATGACTGTGTTCTTTATTGGAAGGAAAGTAAAGAACTTCGAAAGTGTCCTATTTATGATACATCAAGGTGGCAGGTGGATGATGGGAGAGGGAAAATGATATCGATGAAAATCCTTCGATATTTTCCTATTAAACCACGATTACAAAGATTGTTTATGTCAACAAAAATAGCCATAGATATGAGGTGGCATAAAGAGAAATGCATTGATGATAACATTATATGTCATCCAACAGACTCAGTGGCATGGAAAGAGCTTGATAGAAAGTTCCCACGGTTTGGAGAAGATTGTCGTAATGTTCGACTTAGATTGGCCTTAGATGGATTTAATCCTTTCAGTAATATGAGTAATTCATCTAGAATGTGGCCATGATTATAGTCCTATACAATTTACCTCTATGGAAGTGTATGAAGGAGCCTTTTATATTGTTGTCTTTGCTTATTCCAGGACTTACTTCTCCTGGTAAGGACATCCATGTTTACTTGCAACCATTAATTGATGACTTAAACAATATCTGAGAATATGAATTACAAACTTTTGATGTTATTGAAGGCAACACATTTATAATGCATGTTGTTGTATTGTAGACTATAAATAATTTCCCAGCTTATGGGAATTTTTCAGGGTGGAGCACTAAAAGGTATACGGCTTGTCCTGTCTGTAATCATCAAACATATTCAAAAAGGATATGAAGTAAAATAGGTTTACGAGTCATTGTTGTTATTTAGAACATGGGCATAGATGGCAAAGAAGTAAACAGTTTAATGACACAGTTGAGTTGGGTGAAGCTCCAATGCAATTTTCAGGTGATGATATTGTTTACCAGCTATCACATTTGGGTAACATTACATCTGGTAAAGACCCAAGTAATAGAAAGCATAAGAGAAATGATATTGAACTGAATTGGACAAGAAAAGCATATTTTTCAACTTGCCATATTGGAAGGAATTACTATGAGGCACAATCTTCATGTCATGCAGATTAAGAAAAAAATTTGTGAGTCCATTTTAGGGACTATTATGGGAATTGATGGGAAATCCAAAGACACTATTAAGGCTATACTAGACCTAGAAGATATGAATATTAGAAAAGATTTTCAGTTGAAAAGAAGAGATGATGGTGTGAGAAACAATTATTCTGTCAGTTCCTCCAGTCAGTAAAATTTCCTGATGGGTATGCATCTAATATAGGCCGTTGTGTGAATGTTAAAGAGGGAAAAGTATCAGGGTTGAAAAGTCATGATTGTCTTGTAACGACTACTTCCTATTAGAATACATGGGTGTTTGTCAAAGGATATGCCCGTTACTTTGGGTTAAGTGGAAGAGTTTTTTAAGCAATTATGTTGCAAGACACTTAAAGTTGAAGAGTTTGATAAATTGGAGAAAGACATAGCATTGATTCAATGTAAGCTTGAACTATTATTCCCCTAATCATTTTTTGATGTTATGGTTCATTTGGAAATTCACTTACCATATGAAGCAAAACTTTGTGGCCCAGTTCAATTTCGATGAATGTTTCCGATTGAAAGGTAATTCATATTAAATTCAACAAAATTTTCCTATATTATATGTTTGTAACAATTCCTAAGTTTATAACTGTTTATGTTCAGGTTCTTATGCTCTCTTAAGCATTATGAACATAATAGAGCTCAATTGGGGGTCTATTGCAGAGTCTTATATAGCAAATGAATGCTTAACTTTTTGTTTAATATACGTAATTGGTGTGAAGACAAGATTTAATAAACCAGAATGTAACTTTGATTTTAATGACAATGGTAGGTTGTCTATTTTCTCCCAAAAAGTTAGGCCACTTGGTGAGGGTAAATATGTCGAGTTAACTAAAGATGAATTCGAAATTGCCCATTTGTATATTTTGAACAATTGTGAGAACGTCGATACATATATGGAGTGCGTATATTCCTTTTTATTCAAACAATCATATTACAATTTTCTTCATTAATTCTGAAATCTTACTGTGTTTTTTTAATAAAGAGTATAAAGACATAATTCGCAATAAAGGGATCATTAATGTTGAAGAAAGATATAAGGAGAAGTTTGTATCATGGTTTAGAAATCGAGTAAGTTTCATATTAATTACATATTATGAAAATATGAGAGTATGTCTCATCCTTATATTTATCCCTAATTTGTTGTACAGATGATACAGTTACATAATCGTAACGTGCAAGAAGCAACAATAGCATTATATAGTTTGACATACGGACCTCATATGTGTGGAAAGAAATACACAGGTTGCATTGTTAATAGGGTGATATATCACATACAAGATCGAGATAGTCGAGTTAGAAGTTAAAATAGTGGGTTATCGTTGAAGGATGTCATGACGACAAAATCATTTTCTATGGTGTCATATATGAAATTATAGAGTTGCACTATGTCAAGGATAAGAAGGTTGTTCCACTTAAATACAAATAGTTTGATCTAACTGATATGAGAGTGAACGGGCATATTATTAGCATAAATGTTAGTAAGACATGGTATATCCTTTTGTCCTTGCACGTCAAGCCAAACAAGTTTTCTACGTCAACAATACTGTATTAGGTAGTAATTGGAAGGTTGTTCAAAAGTTTCAACAAAGGAATGTCTTTGATTTTTATGAAAGGGATATTGGTGAATTGGATGGGGATGCTGATGAAGTCTATCAAGATATTGTATTAGAGTTCAATAACGAAGGCATTCCAGTAGAAGATGTAGATACGTCATCATTTTATAGGAGAGATGTCGAGCCTAATATAGTTTAACTAGATGAAGTCCAAGCCCATTTTATCTTACAAATAGATGAAGACTATACTCAGGATGATTTAAATGACAATGATGATACTTTGCTCGAATATATTAGTGATGAAGAATCAAACGATAATGTACTTAATGATGATGTTTTTCTTCATCTTGATCATGATGATTGAATGTAAATAAATTTTTTGTATTATTTCAAATGTTAAGAAGATAATTGCCTTATGTTGTTGATGTTTTAGTTATGTTAATTTACGATGACTACAAGCATATTTTAATATTTCACTTATGTTTTTGCAGAAATTTATGATTTTTAAAATCTTGATCATGATGATTGAATGTAAATAAATTGTTTGTATTGTTTGAAATGTTAAAAAGATAATTGCCTTATGTTGTTGATATTTTACTTATGTTAATTTACCATGACTATAAGCATATTTTTCATGTGTCACTTAATGATGACATTTTTCAAAATCATGATCATGATGATTGCATGTAAATAAATTGTTTGAAATGTCTCCAAGTTGTAATTGCCTTATGTTGTTGATGTTTTAGTTATGTTAATTTACCATGACTACAAGTATATTTTTAATGTTTCACAAAATATTAATTTTGTTTTTCAATTACAATTATAGGTTATGTTCATATTTCATTTTACACAGGTTCATTATAATGGCACCTAGTATAAATAAGGGAAAGAGGGTGGTAACAACATATAAAGTTTCTCTAACAGAATAACCAGCAATTGCATCATCGAATGAAGAAAGTCAGCAATAACCTTTACCAACATCGTCTAGTAGTCATGAGGGATCTTTAGGTTTGTTATTGTTAACCAAACATATTTACATTTATGCTGAGATTGTTCATTACATGCTTAGTGTGTTTTCCTCATTAGTTTTTTTTAAGGTTCCAATACTGACATAAGAAAACGAGGTAGAGGTAAGACAAAAGGAACTGAGTTGTAACAGATGAATGTTACAATGAACATCAAATTGTTAGTGACGATTAACCCCACGTAATGATGCCCAATAGATAAGATCCAAGCTACAAAATTAGCCAGTGAGTTGGGCGTCGTTGTGAGGAATGACTTGTTTTGCCTTCAGTATATCAGGCAGTTGAAGGAAGACAACTTGCTCCAAAATGCTTTGGAAAAAGTGTTGATAATATTTCAATACATTTTACTATATGTATTATGATTTTACCTACAAAAATAATAATTTAACTTATACGTGTTTTTAACAGATAAAGCTCAATATTGTTGATAAAGACACACCTAAGGTCTCAAGTAGTGTTAGTTACTATTGAAATAAAAGGTAGAGGATCATCGATATCAACTTTATAAATATTACCAGTCTTTCTCTTTTGATGAAGAGGCAAGGGGATATGTTCTGGAATGAGTGACTCCAAAAAATTGGAATGAAATATGTAATTATTGGGCTTCAGCGAAGGTTTAAGTTTGTTTTTTTCTCTTCATATTTCCTTCCATTAATTTTGTTTATACATATCATGACTAATTCTCTTAATTTAGGAAAAGTGTGACAAAGTCAAGGTTAACAGAGCAAAAATGAAGACTCCTCATAACAACGGCTCCAGATTATTTGTCGTCGTCCAACAAGAATTTGTAGGTGTAACGTTTTCAATTATTATTCTATTTTTAATACAATAAATTCTAATTGGTTATAATTTTTTTAATTCATATTATAGAGCCAAATACAACTCTAAGGATAAGGGTGTGATATGATCACACTGTAAAAGTACACACACTACAAGGAAGGTTAAGGCTGGACGTCTGAAGAGGCATAAAGTAATTATGTAAGTACAAATAAATTAATATTATAATTTATTTTTCTATATAATAGTAAGAAATGATTTTTTTAGTTTACTCGATTTTCTACATTAAACTGTAGGACAAGATACAGGAGTTGTTGCAGAGGTCATTGTCTGAGGGGTTTCAGCCCAATGTCGATGACATTTGCAACAGTGTCCTTGGTACACGATCGAGCTATATCAAAGGTCTTGGATATAGCCCTAAGCCTGTTGGTGCATCTTCGTCACGACTAGCATATGTGACGGCACTTCAAGAGGAGAACCAGACACTAAAGACTAAGTTACAATGTACGAAAGAGAAGTTAAATCATAATGTAAAAGAAGTGAACAAGCTTAAAAAAATGGTTAAACAAATACTACGTTCTGCATATTTTAGTGGTAGTGACTCAGATGAAGACTTTTAGTTTGTAAATGATGTGTAAATATTTTTTATATAAAATGCATTCCATTTTATATGTTTATTTTATTTCAATTTATTATTATTTTAAAAAAGATTTCACTAACATTAATTGCAAAATGAATAATTTTTATATTTCAAACTGTCTTAAAAATTGTAATAAATTAAAATAAATTTGTTTTTAATAATTATAATAATAATTAAATTCAAAATTAAAATTTTCACTAAATAATATTAGCTACCAAAACAAAATCGTCACAAAAAGTTATTACCTATGTTTACAAGAACGTCATTAAAAACATTTTGCTACAACCACAAATTAGTAGCCAAAACTATTTCGCTACAAAAACAAAATCGTCATAAAAAACTATTAGCTACCAAAACTAAATTGTCACAAAATGTTTTTACCTATGTTCGCATACCAAAAGGAAATCGTCACTAAAAATAATTACCTACGAATATAGTTTAGTAAGAAAAAACTTTTAGCTACGAAACAGAAACGTCACAAAAAACTATGTATGACATTCTCGATTTTAGTCGGTTATACTTTTTACTGACGAGTTGTTTGTGTCAAAAAATGTTTTGACAACGATTTTAGCAAAACACCATCAAAACACCACGGATGTTGTTTTGCTACCAGGATTCAGCGATAATTTGGATGACGATATCGTCAATTGGTTATTGTTTAGCGATGTTTATTTTTGTTGCTAAAGGTAGTGTTTATTGTAGTGAATTATTCAACTTAGTTTTCTTGTTTATCATAAGTTAAATATGCAACTTCATAACTAACCTATTTGCTACTTGTACCAATACTTCATGACAAATATGGATCATCCAATACTTCATGACAATTATGGATCATTGAATTCATGGACAGTAATAAAATAATCAATATTAAATTAAAATGTCAGCTTAATCAATATTAATCATTCATAAAATATAAGAGCTTAAAACAAGAAATACTTGATTAGAACATAAATAAAAGTTAAAAATACAAAACCTCACAAAATTATAACCAGAGCATCGAATCCCCTGGAATCAGAACAATTGAGTTTAGCCACACATGACTTTTGATTTAATAACAAAAATAGAAGAAAGATTAAGAATTGTGAAAAATGTAAGAAGAGAGAACCCTTTTTTATTGTTAGGAGCGTCGCTTTTATAGAATATCTACATATGAAGCTACTCATAAAATTTGTCGCACATAAGTATACTGATTAGGTTAGTGAAGAAATGAAAAGAAAAAGAAGAGAGATAAGAAGAAGAAGAAGAAGAAGAAGAAGAAGAAGAAGCCTTTCAAAGCATCAGCTTAGGAAGACTCGAGTGTCTCTAAAAGCAAACGATTGGAAGGAGAAGTAGCTCACATGTGCTTCATGGAAAAGATGAAGATGGGGTACTTTCTAACTCTAATTATTTTGATATTATAGTGATTTGATATATGATGAACTAGTAGAAACTCTATAAATTATGAGTATATAAAGGAAGAAGGTTTCTTCCAAATTAAAAGAGGTTTAGAAGTATTTAGATGCATGTATAGATGAAAATTATAATTGAAGAATGTGATCATTAATGATAATGAGGTACTTTCTAACTCTTTGATATATGCATATATGGTACATTGAAAAAGGAGCTCAATGCTCTCAAAGATTTATTATGCAAATTCTCTAAGAGAAGAGAGAAACTCAAAAGCATGTTAGGAGTTAAAAAGAGTGTAAATAATATGCATAATATTGGATATAATTATAAAAGTACATCTAATTTTAAAACTATATTTGTTAAGGAAAAATATTGCATAGTGAAGAATCCTTGCCTAAGATGAGAAATAGGCATGATGTATCCACTTCCAAGAAAATACATCATATGCACATGATATAACTTTTATACCTTACTCTAAAATCAAATCCTATACTGTCATTTATGGCTCTAAACCTATGTACAGATCTCAACATTCTCAAGGAAAGATAGACACATACATATGTACATAGATACATATATATATATATATAGATACATACATACATACATACATATAAGTATATATATATATATAATAGGCTAGATTTCAATCGAATCCTAGGGAGTCCTACGTTCTAGTTGTAAATGTATATTTAGATACTTACGTGGTACCTTATCATTAAGATTTTGGTATCCTAAGAACATAATTTTTGGTTTTTATATATATATATATAAATCCTCAATACCAAGCATATTACATTGCTAATTGGCTGATATTTTCACTAAATCGGTAAAAATAGGTTTTGCATAATTTGGAGAGAATTGGATATTATTAATGAGAATTATACATCATAAGGATCACCTTATGTGACTTAACTCATTCTTGTTTGTTATTTAATTGATCTTTATGTGCTTTATTGTTTTAATTTGAGTTTTGAGATTGCTCTTTAAGTTTTCAAATCACACTTGTCATCCTATATCATATTTTAGTCAACCAATGTCCTTACAATTTCACAATTTATCTAGTCATTGAGTTTTTTATAGTTTGGCCATAACACTAGTTGATCATTTATTTATAGTGGTTTGAGCAATGTCTTTCAATGATCGATCGATATAGCCAAATTTTCCCAAACATTTTCTTCTACTAAATTTGCAAATAGCTTGATCGGTTATACTGGAACCTCTCCTAGAATGTTCTTTATTCTTTCCTTTCAATACAATTTGTACAAGACTTAAGAGAGATTAGAACCATTTAAAACAATTTGTAAAAGAATAAGGAGAGATTAGAACCTCTCCAAGAATGTTCTTTATTCTTTCTTTTTAATACAATTTTAATTTTCAAAAAAAGTTTTAAAACAATTTGAAACTCTCCTTCACGTCTTTTTTTTTTAATTCTAGCTTTGAAATTTCTCATCTATCATTGCCCTATTGTTATCTTGTCACCACCATTTTCTCTTCTTCTTCAAGCATCCATCTTGAGGGTGAGCTTTAGAGCAACTGGTAAAGTTGCTCATTTGCAACCATCAGGTCACAGGTTTAAGTCACAGAAACATCCTCTTTATAAATATAGAAAGGAAAGATTGTGTACATTAGAACTCTCCCCAGGCCGCCGCAAAGCGGGAAGCCTTATACACTAGGTACTTTAATTTAACTTAACTTCAAGCATCCCTCTTCACCAATTTGTTCTTCACTTTGCCACATATAAGAAGGATTCTTAGAGCACTTCATATCTGGAGTTTTTAGCATTGCTTCCCTATCTTTAAAAACTCTCTTCCATTTTTGTTGAGCCTCAGTTGACACAATTGACTCTAATGAAGCCATCTTCATCTTTAAGACTTGATTCCATCAATTGTAGCAATCAATTAGCCCATTTCAATTTATGGTAAATCCTAAACTCATTTGATTGGGTTCTTTTAACTGTTGATTAATATACCCTATTTTTATACTTTTAGACATGTTTATGCGTTCAACTTCAAAAGATTGAATTCAAATTGAATCAATTGTAAAGAAGACGAGTTAGGTTTAAGAGTCAAGGATTTTTCAATTTCTTATGTATTTTTTGCTACTTTTTCAAATTGATGCTTTATTAATGAAAGTAAAGGTTAAATTGTGGTTTTTTAACTCTCAATTGCATATGAACATCTCTATTTTCTTTATTGAATTTAAGTTTTGGCATTTTTGCTAGTGAAATTTATGAATTCTTGAAGTTAGTTAACTTATGCATTTCCTTGTGTGATTGATGATTGCATACAATTATTAGCAATATATTTGAGTTGTACCAACACTCAACTTTATTATTTTTATCCCACTTAAATTTTTTTTACCAATTCTTTGTCAAAATGACTTGATTTCGATTTTTTTGGCCAAAAACTGCATATTTCATAACTTATCTTCCATTTTTTTATATGATTACAAAATACTTATTTCTATAGATAAGAATTGAAGTTGATGAGATTGAAGTTTTAAAAATTCGTTGAGTTATTTTTCTTGTAAGTGGCCTTATAATTTTAACTCACTAGCACTTATCATTTTCTATTAGGTAATTGTTTCCATTCTTCAAGTAACTCACACCTTTTACTCCCTTGACAAGAACTGGAGGGAAATCCATTCTTATATCTAGGATATTTATTAAGTGAGGACTAACACTACCCTTAATAGGATTTGGAAGACTTTAGAGTATACCCAACTCCTCCACCAGATATGCATCATTCCACTCATAAGGATGATTATTTCAACGTTCACTCTCCTCAATTTACTATCTATGATTCATGCAAATTACATGAAATCGTGTTATATGCTTATCTTGTCTAAAACAATTTAAAGCATATTGCCTTGTATTATCTCTTAAGTTGTCTAGAGCAATGTCATCAAGTGATATCTTCTGAGTCGTAAATTCTTTTGCGAGTGGGTTACTCTTCATCTTGGATAAATATTGTAAGAAGAATTGCTCTTTACTTTTGAAGAAACAAGATTAATATAAGAAGATTCTTCTTCTCCTTGTTGAAAGAAGAGAATTAATGGAAATTTTAGTAAGAGTTTTATAAAGTCGATGTAAACAAGGGTTGTTTGTCTAATCACTGTAAAATTGGTTCGTCTTTCTCTTTCCTTCCACTCTTTAAATTATTGTTTAGATATGTTATTAATTTATATTAAGATATTTTTCTTCGTATATTTATTCTCATTAAAATGCCTCCATTAGTTAGAAAATAATTTTTTAAAATTACAAACAGCCAATTCACCCTTCTTGGTTGTCATTAGGGACTAACAGATATCCAATAACTCGCTCAAAAATTATTTGCTTGTTATGTTTTTCTAGCTCTAGAAAAAAGAATGGTCCATTCCTGAAGTTATTATATTGACCCAAAAAAATTGCAATGGAATATTATCTATTAAAAGGAATCTAAAAAATTTAAAGAATACATATGAAATATACCACTTTTAGCCATGTAAATTGTTAGGGATTACTTATAACTTTATTTAAGGGTATCAAATAAATAAATGGGAGTTATACATTAGTGATATTTTTCAAGGGTTAGAGACAAAATATCAAGTATAGAAAAGCTTGTCATAATCTTAATAACAATTGTGAGAAAGCTTAAGCACTACTTCCAAGCCCACAATATGATATTATAAAAAAAAATCATATTAATTGGTCATGCGTAAGCTTGATATTTCCAAAAGATTGTCAAAGTGACCCATTAAGTAGTGAAGTTCAATATTCATCACTTTTTTTAGGGATTTAATAAAGTCACAAGTGTTATCATATTTAATTATTGAATTCACATTTTCGAAAGGGTAGAAGAAATAAATTCACGCTTGCAACAACTAATATGGGTCATACAAGTGGCGGGTGCTTTAAAAGAAAAAGGAAATGGAGTAGAAATACATGTCTAAGGTCCAAAAAAGTATAAGTTAGATATCAATAAAATCAAAATTTCAAAGCAGCCAACAATAAAGTTGAGTATAAATTAAATTTGTTCATAATTAGATTATTAACGAACTTATAGCTCTAAAAACATAAATGATAAGAGAATTCAAATTTTCAGAATTGATGGTTAAAAGCTTATTAAAATGTCAAAATTAAAAGGGGATAATAACCCTTCCAAACATCTAAACAAAAAGGAAGTGTAAGGTCTCATCCAAATATCTACAAATAAGGAAAACAAATCATCACTAAATATCCACAAGTTTATCTAAACAAGATAAGATAATCAATTTAAAGGAGCATCCTCAACAACATCATAACTTGACTTTCAGATGCCCAATATACAAATTTAAACAAGATAAGATAATCAATTTAAAGGAGCATCCTCAACAACATCAAAACTTGACTTTTAGATGTCCAATATACAAATTTAACCTCCAAATCCTTTAAGAGATTTGCATTCTTATATTTTTATACTTTAGGCTTTGGCATACAACTTGATATGGGTGAGTCATTTATGATTAAGTCATCAATAACAAGATTATCTTCTCTTTGCACTTTTTAAAATCCTTGCTAAAAACATAACCATATTGTCGTAATTATAAGTTTTAAAATATTTGTTTTTCAAAAGTCCTTAGTACATGTTCATTTTATGTTCATTCTATTATGATATCAATCACTTTAATACTAATTGTTACAATATCAATTACTTTGATATTAATTATTAAGAATAATGGAATTAATAAAAAAGAAAATAAGAAAAAATAACAAGAATTTACACAGTTCGACCAATCTATATGACCTAAATCTAGGTGTAAGAAGACAAAATTATTTTATTACTGTAAGAAAAATGATAGAAGGAGAATAGATAATAATAACCTTACACAACCTTTCTCAAAAGTTCTTTCCAAAGGTTCTTACCAAGGTCTTATCAAGCCTTCACTTACAAAACCCTTATAAAACTATTTATAAAGAAATCTAATGATAGTCAAACTTTATTACCACATAAATAGAAGGTCACTAGATTCTCTTCCTACATAAATTTAAAGTCACTAAAACTCTATTTTTACAGATACTTAGTAATATAGAAACTTTATTGCACCAAAAGGCTAAGGTCACTAAAATTCTATTTCACCAAAATTCAAGGCATATCTTAATCTTTTCTTGTAAAATATTCATTTTTATAACATTTTCTATTATCCAAATTGTCGTAATTAGACTTTGAATTTTAGTCTTTATGACTTTGATTTGCTTGCTTATTCAACTACTTCTTTGATGCTTTTCTGTTTGTTAAAATTCTTCTTGTGCTATGAGAGTTTATCTATCTAAATATAAATATGAGAGTTTAATTCGTGCAATTACGTGCTAGATAGTCCCCTTCCATATTTTTTATTTTATTTTATTTTAATCCTTCCTTTTAATTAAATTAGTTTAAATGTGATTCCTAATAAAATTTGAAAAATATTTTCTAATTGTTTGAAAATTTATTTTCAAAAAGGGTTAACTTTAATAGAAATATTTGTGGAATTTAGTTTAATTTTTAAGAGTCAAATTATTAAATTAAATTAGTTATCAAATCAATAACTAGAATTAAGCAAAAGTTTAAAAAGGTTTTCTTTTATAATTAGATTGTGTTCCTTTAATTATCACATTGATTGTTCCAATAATTTATCTATTATGAGCATTTGTAGGCATGTCATTTTAGTGATGGTGAACTATTCTTTCCTCAAATCTGCATGTTTGTCTCTATAAAAATTGTTTAAAATGACCTTTGTGCAGTAATTTCTTAACCATTCTTGTTAATTTCATGAAATCTTTAGTATCACACACATTGTCTCAATAGAATATGAAATATTTCTCTGTGCTTCTTCATATTATTAACATTTTCTTGGCATTCAAGGTAAGCAACTATTCTTCTACCCCTTTTAATTTGCCTATATTGTTCTCTTTGATGAATTTTGTTAGTTCTTGTTGATATATTGCACTACTATGAATTATTCATACTTATACTTAACTCTTCTCTTTAGATTTTTGGCTTTTTTTTAACTCGATATGTCTCTTTACCCTCTCTTAAATCTCTATAAAGGTCTTAACTTTATCCATTTCAAAGACCTAAAATATGGCTAGTGTTTTTTATGCCTTTTGTAAACATTATTTGATCTATAGATGATTTTAGTTTTGGATTTTGTGTTATGTGTAGGCTCATCCTTTTTGTATATTACATTAGCAGCTCTCTGATTCTTTGAGTTACTTAAATAATGTTATTGAATTTCAAGAACTTTATTTATTCCTTATAAAATGTATTTCAAAGTGGCTTATAACTTGAGGCCTTTGAAAGTGTTTAGTACCAACTAGCTTAAGACTGATTAATGTTAAGGAAAAGGCCTCATACTTTATTGTATTTATACCACTATAGAGATCCATGATCTCCTTTAATCTCAATGTATGGTTTATTGGATTTATTCCATTATAGATTTCTAATTATGGTCACTCAAATTTCAAGAATGGTAATTCATGTAATATTTCTTACATGAAAAGGCTATCTAGGTCTATATGTTGATCATCTAAATTCTATCGAAGTGACATGCTTAAGTTTGACATGCTTAAGTTAGTTTATTTGCAAAAAAAGTGCAAATTGCCACCTATTTTTATAAAAGATCTAAGATAACCTTTTTATTATCTCTAGTACCAATTCGCACCCTATAATTAACAAAATGACTATAATTGTATCCTAAAACCTAACTCTATTATGCTTCTATTATATCTCCATTATAGGGTCATTAACTCGTCTTAAGTGATATGCCAAATTTACAAATCCTACCATATAGATGTTGACATGGTGCATATGAAATTCAATTTTATTTTTAAAATAATTTATAATTTATAATTATTTAAATTGTTAAAATAGAAAACAATCATACTATAATTCAATATTCAATAGAATTTTTAACAAACACAAACTAATTTGCATATTTTTCTTTTCGAAAATAAATCAACAATTTGGTCTTCTCAAACACTAAATCAATAAAACCCCAAACTTTCCCTTCTATCGGTTTATATATTTTATTCTGGGTGAATAGTATTTTCAGATGAAAAGTGAACTCGGGTAAACAGTATTTTCCCTTGAATAGAAATTTTGAGGACCCAACGTTGAAAAAATTTGAAAATACCCAGAATAGATATTAAAGTCAAATGTCATTGAAATGGATTAAAAACAAGTCCAATCGAATGAATTTCGAGAATTTTATATGTTTAGGATTAAAATGCCCTTTTGGAAAATAATGTGTATTAATGATTTTAAACTCAATTAAAATTTTTAAGGAATCTAATTACTAAGTATTGATCCTAATTAAAGTATCTCATGGTCAATTTGGTGGTGAGATGGTTGTGGAATATTTTTAGGATTTAATCTGGTTTATAGGTGTAGTAATCCATAAAAGGGTGAATTGGTCTTTTAGAGTTAATTAATAAATTTTAAATGAATCATATTTATTGACCAATTACAAGACTCCATATGGTTTAAAAAACATTAAATTAGATTATGATGAGTCATTTAAGATGTTTAATAAGAAAATGACATGTGTAAAGTATTAAAGTAGTATAAAAAGGCAAAAGAAGACAAATTTTGATTCATTTGAAAGGAGGATTCGTGAGAACCAAAAAGAAAGAGAGAAAAGAAGAGGGAAAGAGGGAGAATTCCTCCAAGTAGAAGAGGAAAAAAAGAGAGGTTTTTGGTAGATTTGGAGCAGAAATTGAAAAAATCTTGACCTAGGATTGGTGTGTTCTAATTTCCTAAGAGATAAGGAGGAAAAAGTGATAAGTTTCTTAGCTTAAATTTCTAATTTTTATGGGTTTTCTTGAGTGAGATGGATATGTTTAAGATCAATGTTGCCTTGGTATTACTTTGATGTTTCTTTGTATAGAATTAGTTGAATATGACAAGAGAGGAAAGTGTAGTGGGATTTTGTCTTAGATTAACTTAACCCAATCCTAATGTTATATTTATAACTCAGCCTACAGACCTTCAAATTGAGTGATTCTAATTTATTTAGCTTAAGATATAGTACTAAAAATCTATAGAAGAGACCTAGACCTAAATCTGGATGAATGATTTGAAATTTGAGATTTAAAATGGTAACCTGATACTGCCCCTATGTTGAAATAGCTTGTGATATTTGGTACATTTTTCATGATTTAGAAGTTGAAATGGCATGATTTTGATGATGTAGAAACTAGAGACATAGGGGAATAAATGTCTAGAAGACCTCAAAACCTAGTTTGAACTTTTACTACGTGAAACTTAAGGAACAAGTGGCAATATGGATTATGGATATGGGTCATAACCGTGACTCATCATGCATGATTGTGATATGGTGAATTAAATTGGGTGTGATTGTGTTTTGAAGGAATTGGTAAGTTAGAATGGATAAAATATGATACTTAAGTGACTTTTGAAGTTAGATTTAGAAATGGTGACCAATAGGTTAGCTTACGGAAGTAGAAGTAAGCAGAACTATGACAACATATGTGTTACACGATAAAATACAAATCTCAAATTTAGTTAAATCGAATATATAGTTTTAATGCCTTATTTCCTAATTTGGAAATAAATGCCTAAGCAAAATGTGTTTTGTGTAGGTAAAGGAGAGTCACCGAATGCGTGAGTGTGCATGACGATAAGTATGCAAAACTATGAATGTATCTTTAAACTAATTTTATGAAAGAAAAATGGTTTCTGTTTTATCATGAAAAGTATGTTTATGAATAAGTTCATTTGTGTTGCTACTTAAATTTGAAAGCTAATTTTTATGAGATTTATATATATGCTTTGAGATGACATCGAATTGAAATTGCGTATGCACTGAATTGGCATGATAATGGAATTTGAACATGAACTGAATCGGTATAGAAATATGGTGCAATTGTGTATTAATTGTTGTTTAGCTTGTGGTACGTCATTAGGTCTCCTTATACATATGACTATACCAATCAGAGTACATCCTAACGTGTATGGCAGAGTCTAAGGGGAGTGTCTATCACTAACGGTGGGTGGTCTCATGTCTATCAGTATGTCTTGTAAGTTGCCATCTACACGTATGGAGTATATATTGTGCTAACAATGTTACGGGTAAGCAATACAGATTCAACTCCGTAACCACTAATTTATATGTAGTGTTAGCACCATTATGGGTAAGTGATGCAGAACCAACTCTATAATAATCAGTATATAGTGGTTAACCTAGTGCAGGTAAGCGATGCAGAACCAGCTTTATTATTAGAGATTAGCCAGGCATAGGTAAGCGATGCAGAACTAGTGTCGTGGCCTTACACCTAATGGTACCAAATGGAAAAGAAAATTTTAAAAGAGAAAGTTCATGAAACTATCGATTGCCATCTTTGTTTACCTTACAAGAAAAGAGGAACTTGATTGTGTTTTACATGCTCAGGGATTTCAGTACTCGGGACTCCACCATTTGAGTAGCTACCTTCGTCACTTGCGGCTGTGTAGGCAATTTTTCTTATGCATTTGTTTTACATGTATTGCATAATTATGAACATCTTTTTGTGTAAAGATACATTATAAATATTTTACTAAGTATAGTTCATCATCTTCGTAAATATGTCCTAATCTTGGTTTTGTGAAAATATGGTTATTTATAAATGTTCTTTTCTTTAACTAAATGCATGAATGTGTTTGACCCTTTGAGATTATTTATGAATGAAATTGAAGTCCAGAAGTAGCAGTGGTGCTTTGGTTAAGTGGATAGAAGTGTTTTGAATTGCTTTTCAAGAACTTAAAATGTTTGGTTTTATTAAATAACAGTTGTTATGCTACCGAAATTTTTAATGAAGGTTAGTTTTATAAACTTCCACTACTATTCCTTTTTTTTTCTTTATATTGATTTTAAAATATTTTGAAGAAAAGGTAAAGGCTTAGCTCTAGGAGAACTTTCCAGTTGGACTGGATATCGACTGGGGGATTTTCGCGGGATGCCAAGTAGGTCGTCTAGTCATCAGGAAATGGGCCTGTCAAAATCCCTTTTAGATCTTCCCAAACACCCAATACTAACAATTTCTTTGTTCTATCAGATCCCATCTCCTCAATTAACTCCTTTGGCCAATAAGAATACATTGAAACTAAGTTGGTGTCATCTCTCATACCTAAAATATACAACAACCAAGATTAGAGTCATCATACTTTAGGTCTTCAATTAAAAATAATTCTTCAACTAGTATTTAATGTCTATATGACTTCAATGTATGTTTAAGGACTTTATGGACTGAAAAAAGTCTTAGCTATAAGTTATTTTATCTTTTAAAGATATAAATTGAATGGATATGTTAATGGATTTTTATTTTGAGGATTATCACGATGTTTGAATTTGTAAGTTTTTTTGTTGGCATGATGACCCATTCACAAATATGGTTGTTAATGTTATTCACAAATTAACTAGAGAAATTATAAACTGAAAGCAACAATTAGCTATGAGTACAAAGGAATAATTAAAGATAAAAAAGGTGTATGAGAAAGTAGTTCAAAGGTATGTGCTTTATGGGATTTTTTAATTGGCATAGGTAACCTAAATTGGGTGATGAATTTATTAGTAAGTTGATAATAGATGTTTTGGAATGTTGTGTTTCTTGTAGCTTCATGTTCTATACATACTCCTTATTTGGTCATCTTGACCAATAGACTTAAGTACTTTTCGTACTGCTTCAATTTTACCATGAATGTTATATTAATGAATTAGAAATTTTGTAAAGGATCGAAAATGTAAAGTTTCTTTCATCTATAAGTAGTTTATAAATATCAAATTTTCAAGTAACATACACAAGTAATAAAAATTCCTACTATTGGTTGACAATTAACATATACACATCTCAAGATTATTTATTTCCAATTTTTAATTTTCATACAAATTTCCATGTAACGTACACAAGTATAAAAAATTTCACTTATTGATCTCCAGCTAATATTAACACATCTTCTATTATTCATTTCCAGCTAAAAGATTTCTATATAATATACACAAGTAACAAAAATTCCATTTATAGATTTTCACCTAATGTAAATACATTTCAAGCTAACATAAACACATTTTTAACTACTAATTTCATTGTGAATGTAAAATGTACACAAATAGGTCTACAAATAAGGTTTGAAATCTATAAATTACATTTTTAACACAAAAATGGATCTAACTAGAATTAATTTAACCAAAATAAATTGGATATAAATAATTAAACCCTAAAAGAATGTAAAGAAACTATTCAATAACTAAGTGTCATACATATTATGTCCAATGTCAATGTTAGTTATTTGTTGATTAGAATTTCCAATAATCCTGCATTTTGAAGTTTACTCTTATAATTTTCATTATCTAATACGTGGAATATCCTTCCACCTCATCACTTTTGTTTAAAATAAAAATTAAAAATACTTAGATAAATTGGCCCAAATGTTCACTTTATCCTTAAAGTTGGAGCTAACGCAAATGGTTATGATCTTTACCTACCACATAAGGTTGTTTATTAAAGATTAAGCTACGGAGCTAAGAAGAAAATGTTGTTTTTTTTAAATCTCCCATAGTTAAACTATAGAAAATTTATACAATGTCAACAAGATATTAATGTAATAAATATATAAAGTAAAGATGTATTAATGTAAATTTAACCTTAGCTCTAACTTCATAAGAAGGATGGAGAGCTTTTTGTGCCTTTACAGCTTCTCCTAATGTGACCAGATTTGCCACATCTGCTAGAAAATTAAAATTTCCTTTTTTATGATATCATATGAAGTCTTCAATCTCTTTGGTTCATCTTTATCATTTATCCTATTCCTCTTATGTCTACCATACATAACTCTTTCTATTAGTAGATGAACCTCTCCATAAATTTTAAATGACTAAAATTTTGTTCCCTTAATTAGTTATAAGAGATTGTCATGAACTTTCATGAACCTTTTTGTATGAAAGAACTAATCTACATATGCTTTAGGTTATTGCTTAGCATCAAATATGGCATTAATGGATTAACTGTAAAGGTAATCAAAGAGATTTCATGCCCTATAACTACATGTGTTCTCCCATCCCCAGTAAACAATGTGTTTATCATTTCTATTTGCCACCTTATATGCCTAGTATTCATTCAAAATGAATTTCTATTTCATTACATTCAATTTATTCTTATTTAATTTCCTTTTTTCCTTCTTTTATCTTATCCCTTAATATTTGAATGCCTCTTTATTATTACAATCCTAATAGTCTCTAATATGCTAATTATAAGGTGATATTTAGCTATCAAAATCTTAGAGTTGATTGTCTGACTCATATTATTGTTTACATTTTGAAATTTGGACTCATACTTTGACAAATCCTACCCCAAGTTTCCTTAAGATATTCAAGTAAATCTTGTATACAATTACGTGCAAGTTAATTTATTTTGATGAGCCTATTATTAAATTATTGTGAGAATTTTGTTCAAATATAATTTTAAAATGCTTTTATAAGATTCTTTTCCTTCTATTTCCCACCTAATTATTATATATATGTCTTATACATATCTTATATGCCTTAGAAGGCAAAAAAACATTCTTGACTCTCATGAGTCTCTTAAAAGTTAAAAATAAAAACAAATTAAAGAGTTTATAGTATGAACTATACAAAATTTGGTTAGTTAGATATGGTATCTTTTGCATATTTGATATCTTTGTGATTCTAGTCCTATATTTAAGCTTTAAGTCAATGTTTAATATCTCAATAAACCATATTCAATTCTCAGTATTCTCCATCTTAATAACTACTCATGCAATGGGACACAAGAAATGGTTAACATTAATTCCTATATAATTTCGAAGTTGTCCTAAATAATTTATCTTTAGGAAGCATCTTGCATCAATTATAGGTTTTTACTTTTTTCACCCATTTTTCATAAAATTAAAATATACATACATCCTTCTTAATGCCAATTTATCTCTTTGAAAAATTCTTTTAAGTTGAAGCTCAACTGTAGAGCTTGGACTCATTTCCTTTAGTTCACTAATGTAATCATACAGTTTTTCATATTCATTGTCTTTCTCCTTAAATTTGATTTTAGAACCTTTCTTCTTATATACTTGCACATGCTAGAATTAAATAACAAATTCAACTTCTCCCTACAATCTTTCTACCATTTTTTTTATTTTAATGCTCAGTTTTTCTATAATGTTTTCCTTAAAATGTCTTATGATTAATTGGATGTAACCAATTTTGGCTTATTTGTTGGATTACACATATGATATGGCTTGTAAGTTTTTAACTTAAAGCATTAGAGCATATAGTTCAAATGGACATCCTTTTAGGTAAAAATACCTAATCCTTTTAAGTTAATTCCTTTTAAACTTTAAATTGAATCCTATTGCAACTGTTAATTGCCTACTTAAAGTATTTTATGCTATCAATGACCATCCCTAAAAACCACTTAATGATATTAACTCTAGGAACATGTTTATTATTTTGACTAGTTCACCTTAAAGCTACATCTAGTTCTTTGGCATTGTGATATTCATCATTAGCCAAGAAATTTCCATACGAGGGGTCAATATACATGGTATCATGACATCATTATTAACATTAAAATTTAAGTAAAAATAATTTAACTTATGTTGCTTTACATTTCCTTCATCCTCCTTTTTATTATCATCAACATTTAATTAAATATATATCTGATTCATCATCTTCTATATCACTAGAATCACTAATATCACCAACATTACCATTTGATTCCTCATCTTCTAAATGAATAACATCACCCTACTCACCAATTGATTCATCATCTCCCAAATCATTAGCATTACCAACATCACCCAAAACCACCAGCATCCCAAATAATTCATCATCTCCCAAATCACAAACATTTCTAGTATCTCTAAAATCAATAACATCATCAACATCTCCCAAATCACTGACATCACCATTATAACTAGAATCACCATCATTATATAAATCACTAGCATCACTAGCCTCATTTTATGCATGTTATCAAACTACGTTAATATAATTAATCATGTTATTTGTTCATCAGCATGTTCTAAATATACATCAACCACACCTCCGACATTTTAATCAAATCTAATACACTCTATATGAACTCTGACCTCTTCAAACTATCATCTAACTACTTCTTGGAAATCAAATACCATACACTAATAATATTTTTGTAGCCTAATTTCATGCATATTTTACATTCCTCTCTCAAAATGATGTAATCTAGGTCTATATTATCAAAATTTTTAGGTTCTTAACCTTCATACCTCAAAATTCTTCCTTAAGTGAAGTGTCCACTACTAGGTATCCTTAATTCCTTATACTAGCCTTTCTATTTATTATCATCCTATAAAGATAAATGAATATAATCAATCCATATCAACTTTGTAACATATGATAAGCTTGCAAGCATTTGTTAAAGATAACTAATATGGACTAATGGGTTAAAAGTTGACATGTGCATTATGGTCGATCATAAACTTGATTATATAGGTAGAAGATAAGGACTCTTATTGGCCTTAAAATAGCTTGAAAGAAGACAACATATGATCAAGCTACTGTTATTGAAAGCTTAAGAGAATTAGTAATAATTTAGGTTAATCTAGATTTTTATGGTTTATGCTTGTTATATCATATAACAATAACATTCTCCTAATTATTGAGATGAGCTACTTGCTATGATCTTCCAGTTATGGTCAAAACCTATTGTAGTAATAATTTATTGCTCACTAAGACCCACCAACCTATTAATTCCTTATCATAAATAATTAATGCTATGATGAACTAAAAAATTCCTAGCAAAATTATTATTTTTATGTGTTTGACTAGTTTTAATATTCGATATCACATTATTTATAGAAGAGAATAAAGTCAAATACATGACAATGCTTTGTTCAAGCATACTTTAATTAATAGATAGAAAAGATAAAAAAGATTCTTTATATTACAGGTTAGTTGACACGCCATAGATGGAATGAATAAATGTTTAAGTAGTTTAAGCACACTATAGTTAGGAAAGTTGTATGTTTAACTGCTCGGCATTGCTTTTACAAATTTATGGTGCTTATTCTTACTGAGAAAATTTACCTTTAGAGTGTGTAGGTTGTCATATTTTCCTTTTATTTTCATAAGACCAAGACCATTGCAAAAAATGCAATACGGAGGCTCCTATACGTTGTTTTCAGGTGTATTTTTTTGTTTATATGGCAAGATACTGATACAACCTTCATATTTATATATTCTGTAAATGATATATTAGAGGATTATGAAGGAATGGATGTAGCTGATCGAAAAAGAGCCACTAAAGTTTATAAACTGGATAAAGATGAAGCTAGAAGTTAAACAAGAAAAACAAGGTCCTTATTGAGGTTTGTATCTTACAGTTTCCATTATTCACTTTGAAGTCCAATAATGACATTAGCAATTGTGCTATTGAAGAATAATACACTTTTAATGGATGGAAAAGATAAGAATACATTAGTTGACGTCCTATATATAAAATGAATCAATGTTAGGTACTTCAAACACAGTTCAACCATAATTTACACCCTTTTCTTACACCATCGGTCACTACTATAAAGCTATTCTTTAGATTAAGAGTTACTTTTCAGTAGCCATTTACCTAAAATATTATTTATTTAGTTTAATACAAAAATATTTGTTTAAAAAACAATACTATCTTTGAGTTTATGTAAAAATAATCACATAAAACAAATAAAGGGCACCACTTAACAAATAACTTCACACAAGGATGACTTTGACGATAAAATGCTAAAAATGATTAATGCATTACAATATAAAATGATTATTCATTTCAGGTTGAGATAATAAAAAATACAAAAATAAGTATTTTTGGACAATTTTCTAACCTGCTTAAATAAAGAGGGACTAGATTCTCATGATTTCAAATAACATACTCTTGAGTTCCTGTTTTGTCTCAATTACATCTAACATCACAGTATCATACCAGAAGTAAAGGCAAGTTGGTACTGTAAAATAGAATTATCTAATAATGAGCTTTTGCAACGTTGTTTACGGCTCTGCTATGAATCCGTTGTTCCACACGAAACATAAGAGAATAAGACTCGTGATAGCAGACTCCAGGACTGGACGTAAGAAATCTGGTCATACTTTTTTCTTTTATCAGACAAATACAAGATTGGAAGTTACAGGTGTAAACATTGCATTGGCAAACAAGGACTTCATCAAGGACAAGAAAAATTGTGAAAATTATATGAAACATAATTTTCTCACATATTTACAAATACATTTGCTATTCCCTACGGATAAAGCACCTCTATACAGTCTAACCTGGATACATGGAATCAACATTTGCTGCCTTGTATACGCCTCAGCTTTTATATGTTGCAACTAGTCATCTAATAAAACCAATTCATATTACCTCTGCTTCTTTCAATCCCAAGGAAAATGGTTTCCTGTTGTTGTTGTTAGCATTTAGCTGTTTTGAGCAAGTATATAAGCTTTATTCTGTTGATGGCAGGTCAGTGGGTACACGATTTATCTGTGAAAGATGTGTTCTCAGGCTACATTCCTTCACCTGCCGAAAACGATAGATGTTCAAGAAATTTTTTGTAAACTGAACATTGGATTATGCATAAGTCCTATGAACAATGCAAGTACCGAGAACAACAAATGAACTGCAAACGTTTATCACAAGCAAGTTGACATAAGTTTACCTGCAGAGCTGCAACTACTGATAAGAGATCTTTGCACTGATTCAGCAAAGCATGCTCGTTTGAAGTTGTATTTGCAAGTTCACCCGCCACAGAATTCAATTCCCTTACCTATCAACGGCAGATAATTTTACACGTAAGGAATATTGAATGAAAGTACCTTAATTATTCACATATGTCTTCCTGTTCTGGGAGGGCAGGAGAAAGAAGCAATCCGTATCTAAAAATACATTCACGAACAGGGAAAAGAATAAATAGCTTCAAGGAAGATGAAACGTCAACTAAAGTGAAGCAGCGACCCAAAGCATATCTTCCTGCCATCAAATTCCACTCAATGTCCTAGGAATAAGCATTTAAAAGAATTAAGGAGGTAATAAATTGATGTCGTAAACAGTTTTTGGGCCGCAAACATGCAACAATGTTACACATGAAACAACATCATACTCCAAACTGGCTGGTCTTTCACACTAATTAATATATTCGTACTTCATTTGAGTGTTTGGTCTTCTTAATTGGGCAAGGTCGAATTACTAAAACTTAGACAAACTTTCCATTACTATTAACATCCTACACTATATATAAGTCGAGGAGTAAGAGTTAGAACTTTGTCCCCTATTGGACCATAATGAGTTCAACAATTATATAATGATTAGATTGGTTTAATAAGCTTACAAATTCAGTAGACTCTTCAATTGAAGTAATGCTTCTTTTTTATGTTTAATGAAAAAAATTATGACAAATTATTTTAAATGGAATTTTGAAAGGAACCTAAATGGTCAACTTGACGAGTTGGAAGAGGAAAAAGAGAATGTTATAAACACAAACGACAAACAAAATGCTAAAACTGAAGAATTGTTGTGAAAATACGAAGAAAAAATAAAGCATATATATATAATCAAATGTAAAGTAGATTTGGGAGAAAGTAAGTTCAAGTGAAAATATATGAAGAATTAACTAAAACCCTGAAAGAAAGAGAGATGTAATAGAACAAAATTTGAGAATATTTTAACATTAAATATGAGTTTATTGTCTTTCTTCTAGATTTGAAAAATAAATTAGAATTAGCATTTTAAATAAAATTTTGAAAAATGTAATAGTGAATATGAGTTATATAAGTCAAAATTATACAAAATCGAATTCAATTTTTAAACTAAAAAAATATTTATTGTGTTATTTCAATAGTCTTTTGCAAATAAATAATGTAATTGGTTATAAACAATTAATCATTTATTAATATAACTATCATTAACTACGAAATATAAGAAGTTAAAATTAATACTATGTACATTTTCCAGGACGTGACATAACAAATCAGTAAACATACTTTTATCTATAACTCGTTGTCCTATCAGCTCAATGGAAAATAAGTGTTCAAACTGCAAAACGTTTTGAACTATCTCCCATCATGGCGTCAGACCATATAAGGGGAAAGAGTGGGAGAAAAAAAAAAACAAAGGCTAAAGAGAAAGCACCTTAGTTGACGATAACCATACTGAAGACGCCATCGTTTGCATCACATCCATCGCTGAATAGATCGCATCCTTGATATTGTGGACATCTGCCTGAAGGATAACGAAGAGAGAGAAAAATCATTATGTCTAGTTCACGCCATTGTGTTTTTAGTGACAAACCAAAAGAAGGAACTTGACAAACCCTTGCCCCAGCAACGACAGGTAACCGGAGTGTGCTAGCACACAAAGCTTCAATAGCCCCTGATAAGGACCTAGAGTAATCCTGGTCCATGAGCTCCAATTCTTCCAAATATATCATCTGCAGTCAGCAAGTACGATATGATCGAACGTTTGGTAGCCATGAACGTAACAGTGTGGCAGTAAAAAAAACTCTTTTCAGAAACAAGCATTCACTCTAACTAGGAAGTTAAATGCTAAACTGAATGCCTTAAGAAAGAAAGAAACGAAAAGGATAAAGAGGAAAAAAAGATAGAAAAGGAAGGCCACAAATTAAAGCCCACACCAAGATGAACAAAACGCAGACAAATATCTTACTTGCCCCTTGAGGATGGAAATTATCTTCAAATTTTGCCTCAGCCGTTGCAACTCCATTTGTTTTGCTCCAACAGATTCCCGCAACTTTGAGATTGTTACGTGCGCACTATACAGGCTTTTCTGATAGAGAAAAAAAATGCATATGATATAGAAGTTTCCTCCACGTAGTCGACATGATAAATTAAAGACAACACATAAAGAACATAGTAATCAAAATGCAAATACAGGGCAAGCATTATGAACGTTTTAAATTTACTGCTCTTACAATCACATGAATACTGAGTCTTATGCATTTCTATTTCAATTATGTATCTCCCTCCCTCTCCTTCAATCTCTATTTCCCTTTTTTATCCTTTTTTCCTGCTCCACTGAATACAGAGCTTAGGCACCAAACGATACCCTCACATTTAATAAATACTTGATATGTTGTTAGCGGATTATATCCAAGAATATGATGAAGTTTGCTTCAAGAAGAGTAAAAATTTACTAATACCTTCAAGACTAATTTCTTGAGTTCACATCTCCCCCACCCAAAAACTCACACCCAGTTTCCCATCAACCAAAATCATTGAACACACACTGCATTCCACAACACAACTCATAGTTTCTAAACTTCAAACAGTTTGACAACACAACACAATTTACAGCCTCAATTTCTCCCCCCAAAGCAGAAAAAAGGGTGTGACATTGATAAAATAAGACATCAATACATGTTACTATGATCTAAACGTTTTCAATTCTCATCCAATTGATACAATCCTATGTCTCATAATTTTCCCAGCATAATCACTAATGATACTTTTCTTACATCACTTCTTAAAGCATGCCACTGTCTATTATACACAAAAAATTCAACTACCTTCCCTTTCCAATGGCCAAATCCCTAGTCCAATCATCATGTCTCTACGCAGAACTCCAGGTTAATTTGCACAATTCAACAGCATGAGTTATAGTGATAAATAAATTCCATAATCCTCATCTAATACATCTGCAGTAATGTTCACATGGACAACAAATGCGCTATCTAATGAGAAAATAGGCAAAACTGCAACACATAAGAGCAAATACTCTTATAATCAGTAAGGATAAAATGATACTAGTCCACCTTGTACAATAAATCTAATGTGGTCAGTATTGTCCAAGCAAAGGAGCCGCTCCTTCAACTCCAGACAACAGAAACCCTATTGTCAAATGAAAAGCATTCCCTCTCCTGGTGCTAAAGTTTCTCACTACTGAATGTTCTGCATGTCTGAACTGAAACTCCGAAATTACAAGTTTTAAACTAGTTGGTAATAAGGCCTCAATAAACGATTAAGAGTTTCTTGCTTCTACAGTAACCAATGATCCATTGTTCAGTCACTCTCCTCACTTCCCTCTATTTCATTACAATGTAGCATTCCAGCACCAAAGTAAATGGATAACATCTTTGGAAGTAAGGATTTGACAAAGAGAGCCAAATAAACCAAAAGGATAATAGTCAGATATTGTATTGACTAAAATAAATTCAATGCAAGAAAAGCAAGAAAATACCAAGTTCAGCAAACAGTAACCGTACCTCTGTGTTCATTCTTTGTGTATGCAGGGAAGTATCAGCTCTAGCATTGATAAAACGCCACTGCAACAAACGATTATACAAGATCCTCAACAAGTGCACCTCAACAATCCGATTCTCCCCAACCCTCCCTCTCCGGATATCAGCAGCAAAGCTCAAAATGGACGGCGTACTACTTAAATTGGTCATATTACCACCCACTACAGCTCCCACCGCACTTCTCATCCGCGACGGACTCATTCCCCTCTTCGGAGACATCGCAGGCATAGTACTGATCTTACCTGGCGACGCATGACGCATAGTTTCACCACGAATAGGAGACAACTGTCCCCTGCTATTCATAACACCCTTCGGCGAAGATACTGGACTATCAATTCCAATTCTCTTCGGTGCAATAAGTTTAGGCGGCACAGGCCCATTAAGTCCACTATTAACCGGAGACCCAGGCTCAGTCTGTCGTTGGAGCTTTCTACCATACTCTTGCAAGAGCCTGGCAGCAACCAGTGTTCCTCGGGTTCCAAGTTGTCCTTGACCACCATCGTAGTTACTGTTACTCTCTGAAGTACTTCCTGAAGACACACTCTCTGTGTCGGAAGCATTAGGCTCACGTTGTACAATAGATCCGTTAACATCAACTAGCTTCTCTATATTAGAATCAGAGCTCAATCTGCCTTCAATTGAGGACCTATAATCAGCCATAGAGTCCTGCAACGACCTGATGACACTGACATTTGCTTCAGATCCATTTATTCTCTTCTTATCATCAGTGAAATCTACACTTCGAGCCATCGAATGAGCTTGCCGTAACCTCCCTGGCCACCGCTGCTTCTCCGCCGGCGAATTCTCCACATGATCTGCGGCTTCTCCCTTGGCCGATGTCGTCGTTGCTTTTCTCCTCTCCGGAGTTACTTTCCTCAAACTAACCGGCGACGGAATTGGTTTCGCTTTACTCACCTGAAACGCGAACGATTGTCCTTGAAATGACACCGACAAGCTTCTCGTGGAATTAACCAACATCCTATGAGCATTCAACATTTGCACTCCATTACCATTCTGTATCTTCAAGTCCAAAGGATTGGAAACCGGCGTCGCCGGTCGCCTCCTCTCGACCGATAGTGACCGTTTGACTGAGTACGGAGCGGAGGGGGTCATCACGGCCGTTGGTCTTGATATCGAAGGAGACGGACTCCGCTTGGCGTTGGAAGGCGAGGTAGAAACTGAAGACATGTATCGAGAAGTGACTTCTCGTGGTTTTGGCCGGCGTGGAGCATTGTCAGGGTCTGATGATAACAGAAGCCGACGCGTGGGATTTTGATTTGACGCGTTTTTGGTGTTTAACGGAGTAGAAACAGCAGCTACCATTGCTAAAAGGAATGCTCAGCAATCAAATTCAAGTCTCATCCTCCTAAAACCCTAATTCCACTTTGCAAAGTCAGTTTTAAAGACAATAAAGAGTAGATAATTTATGAACAGTAAAAGCAAGAGAAACAGAGAGAGAGAGAGAGAGGTTTTATTTTTGAAATTTTAGAGAGAGAGAGAGTGACGACGAAATTTGACCGTTATGGAGTTGCCGGCGAGAGAGAGTGTTCAAGGGGAAAGGGGGAAGTTGTTTGAGGCGTGATTTTGGAGAATAACTGTCGTATCGTACTAGGAGAGCTATTAATCTTAACTAGCTTCTAAGACAGCAGTTTGATATTTATAATGCAAAAATGGAAGCCACTCGCGGTTGCGCGTGGTGAACTTAGGTACTCGCCTTCCGGGGCAGGTGACGACTGACGTATTCAAACGTGAGAGTAAATACGGGGAAATAAGAAATCAAGAGACGATGATGCGAGTACACGCTAAGAGGAGTGCGTGTGTTTAAATTTGAACGAGGAAAGTTTCAGTTATGTGAATCTTGGAGAAGAGACGTTAGGCCAACGAAACTGGACTTTCTATATTATAATTTGATTGTCCGGGTCTTGGGTGTATTTGGCCAACAAGAATGAAGTTGAATTAGAGTTTATTAATCCATGATTAGTTTGTATCTTGGCTTTATGACCAAATCGAAAGTGTTATTCAATTCAAAGCAAACATGTGTTATTGGATGGAGCTCTATCCTACTTGTAACGACAAGACATTCGGACATGAACTCCATTCACGAAAAGTTAAAGAAGAAAAGATAATTTTCTTAGTGATATGGTCCTGACTAAACTCTTCAAAAGTGAATAGTACACTAAATCTTCCTTTGAGTTTTCGTAACTAAACAATCTTTTAAGTTAATCTCAAGTCTTCTTTTTTATTACTTTTACTTATGAGTGTGATATTGGTTAAGCTTCTTAGCCCTTAAAAAACTCAATGCTATATGTTACTCCAACCACCGTATTGAAAAAGGTATGGATAGGTAGGTGACAAAAGCTAAGAACTTTGATTTCTCGCTCCATTCATGTTGCTGCCTCTCTGGATTGCACGATCCTAAACTTTCATCGAAGTCTATGGCACTTACTGCTCTGTAATTGCCATGTAACCAAGCAAAAAATTGTCGCTTCTGCTTCATTAATGTGACTAGTGACACGTGAACTGTTTCTGGTTTGAATCACCCACACAAGTCTCTTCCTGGTTTCTGATGTTGACTATGGTGATGATATGATTGAGAATGAGTTTCTTATGCAATGTTAAGAGGCAAACTTATTATAAAGTGTTGTTACTCGTACAGGATTACAGGTTATACTACGATGGTAAGTTTTGGAGAATCACATCATGGGAAATCAATGCCTTACAGGACCACTTGAGAAAAGTTAGCTACTTCCTTCTCCAGCTCTCAAGTTAAGAAAAAGATCTATGTTCCTTTTCCTGTTATCATCTACAAGGAAAGTATATATTTCTTTCTTTTCAAGGAAATTAACTAACAGTTGATAAGAGGCTAAGTAGCAGTGAATTTCTTCCTTACTCCTCTTATCTCACTGTAGTCTCAACCCTACGTATTTAACTTGTCAAATTAACAAGTTACATCACAACAACAATATAACTAACTAGTGACCTCTGATGTTTTACTCATAATTCATACATACCAAAAAGGATGAGTTTCTTGATGAGATTCACTAACTTTTGTTAATCTGCACTAATCTTTAAGATTAAAAGAAGGAGCAGATATGTGCAATCATATCTATAATGAGATATAATTGAAGGAATTGCTTTATAAACACAATCGATTCCAGCAATTATTCAGATACAAATAAATGAAAAAAGAGTGCAAATACCTGACCAAATCGTTAATCTCAAACATGAACTGGTGACATGATGAACCAAGTACTGTGTTCTGTTGGTAATAGTAGAAAGAGCCTAAACCCGATATTAGTCGCCTAATAAAGAGGATCAGAGCAGTTAGGAACTATCATAGTTTTCATAAACTAGATTATAGTTTATATCCAAAAGTGCAGCTCTTTCTAGTATTCTCCGTCCCATAATGCCTGCTTTGATTTCTTTTATTTCCCTTTTGCTTTCACAAGGGTTGTCCCTCTCGGAGTTCCCAAGTTTATATCTTCTATTGTCCATTTTTAATGCGTTGCCACTGGTGGTTTATGATCTACATGCAGCTTGCATGAGGTAGACAACGATAAAGAGAATCTACAATCATTAGTATGAACATGTGATTAAGCCCGCTTTTATGGAGAATGTTTGGAGGTCTTGAAACCTACCATCCGAACGAAAGGTCGCGGAAATTAGGTCTCTTCGCGTAACAGACAAATTAGTGAATGACTTTAGAGTTTATTTTACCTTAAAAAGTTACATCTCCTAAGTTATTGACAGTTATTCTCGTTTAGTAAGTACCCGGTAAGCTGACTCTTCGCTCCAGACGCCATGATCAAGCATTCAGTGTAGCGTGATCTTAGCGCATACAATTTCAAAAATAATATATCATCAACTCCTAAACTTGCAACAGAGCAATTGGAAAATCGATATGTTAGATATAAAATGGTAAGAAAGAAAGTCGAAAAGTTGACTACGACTACATCTGGGTCCTAGCTGACATCTACTAATACATTCGGTAGTAAAGATGAAATTAAGTTGAAGTCACGTCAATATCAGTTAATGATCACTGATAGGAGTTGGAAAGCGTCATGACTTAAGTAATAATTTACAATATAATTGCTTTTAAAGTAACTAAAACCTTAATTAGTAATCTTGTCCAAACTTAAATAGCATAGAAAAGCCACGTTGAAAGGTTGGGTACATGATTTTCTATCGTTTCCCAACTTGGTCCCATCGGCTTGATGAGTATTACACTTTCTTCCCACCAGAAAACGCAGAAAGAAGAGGAGGAGAGTGACAGTGGGGACTGAAAGATGTTTTCAGTTTGCCTTTTGCATTTCTGATCATGACCGATGATGTTCCCTGCTCTGGCTAACTTACGGAGAAAGAGATAGGATTAATGGGAGAGAAAAAAAAAAGGGCAGAGATACAAGAAATGAATGCTATTTGGTGAGATGTGTTGGTGGATGACTCTAATTTCTATGAAAGGATTGGTTTTACAATAGTTGTTGCATGGATTGGAGGTAACGCAATTAGCTTCCAGGACAAGGTAGGTGCATGACCACCATGCTTATTGGCTCTGGTTGATGAGGTTGTTGAACTTTTCTTGACAGAGTTCTGGACATGGCCCTTCCTTTAGATATTATGTTAGAGAATAAAGTAATTGTTCATGCTGGTTTAGCAATCAATTTATATCGGTTCCCTCTAGGATATCACACCATGATTGTTCATCACTCCTTGTTATTAGCTTCCTTCTGCTAGTGCTAGGTAGGAAACATCTTCCAGTTAGTATATATGCAGAAAAAACAATTACTAATTGACAAGTAGTAACAATAATAACTCGCGAGTTAACCTCTGTGGCTGATGATCTCTCCATACAATGAGGACCTCGACATTCAATTAATTGACTAAACAACAGTTTGTCTTTCACTTTCCCAACAAATTCGGAGTTTGTTAGTTACTTTCTTTGGTCAAAGCTTATCCTTGTCCTAAGTGCCAACATACCAACAACGTGATTAGAATTCACCAAACAACTACTACTACCTTCTTGACGCATATTAACCAACTTGGACCGAAAGCCCCTGCTGAGGGAGAAATGACACCTCAATAAAATGTGGGAGAGAAAACTCCAATTGTCTTGAGATTCTAATATAGGATATCAGTTTTGGGATAACAATTAGAAATCACACTAGAAAAGCACATCAATTTTACAAGCAAAGTGTTCAGCCGGAAACGTAAGCAGACATAAGACTCGAGGATTTGGTCTGGATGTAACACACAATTTAGTACAATAAATATAACTACATAAGATACACCGTGAAGTGATTCGCTTCTTTCAACCAGTTAAATGATACCTACATTCAGGACATAGATAACATGTTACCTAAGCTATTCCACCATTCCCGGGATGACTAGGAACAGGTGGAGATGGTTTGGGGATGTATGGGTTCAGAGGAGTTCCATGCTCAATTGGACCAGGCTTGATGGAAGCCTTTGAGCTTGGAACTGGGTCTATAGGATTATAATCTTCCAGATTCACGTTATGGTTGTTCTTGCTTTCAGTAACTCTATTATGGCCCTTCTCCTGCAAGTTTAAAGGGACAGCAACTGCATAAACCTGAAGATATCGGATATCAAACTCTAGATTTTCGAGTCAAATTACTATAACGGGGATATACCTTAAGCTTCCTGCTTGTGTCTGCCATCTTTGTACTACTGAAATCCACACCTGGAATGACAGAGAAACATACCTGAGGTATTTCTCAAGACTAGCACAATCAGTACTTCAAAATATTGCTTAGTTTCTTGCCTAAAAATGACTAGAAAGAAGGTCGAACTCGCATGATTACTGCCTCTTTTACAATTGATTCAATATGCTATACTCAAAACTGGTGGCCCTTACAACAGTTGATTTTACTACGAGGCAGTGGAGCAAAATTAGCAATCAATTTTTTGAAAAGCAAAGTAAACCATCAAACTCGAGAGATCCCATGCTGTAGGATCAAGCCTTAATCCTCCTGCCTATAATCAGACTTGTAATGGTATGACTGAAAAGATCTCAACAATCTGCATACAACTTTCGTGTAGTGTAGGAATTAGCAAGCTTAAGATGCCTTTCAACAGGGAAGTGTAAACTTAATACGTTCTGTTGCAAGCCAAACGCTGAACAAGCTAAATAAATACATATATTAAGGGCAACTAGTGATTTACCAAACTTTATCCTAAGTTAACCGTATAATCATTCTAAATTGAAGATTGTAACGAGCAACATATCATGGTTATAGCTAGTCGATGGGATGTATTGAGAGCCATATTGAGAGAGATCAAGAATTGGATCTTTCATTAACATTTTCTTCCATCAAGAACGCTTTATAAAACTCTTAGGCTCCCGAATTTGGAGTTGGAGTATAGTCACGAAACGAAACATGACTTCTCAAACTATCCTTGAAAGGAAAATGAAGAAGGATTTCTCAGCCATAGAGTTTTTTATTTGAAATTTGAAAATGGAAAGGCATGCATGAAATCTAACAGAGTCACTAACTAAACCATGCACAACTGATCCTACACAGCATGTCAAGATGAAAACAGAAAATTTCAACCTTAACAGTGAAAATCTTAAAAATTTTGCAAAAGCATTAGTCTTTATTCTGTAACTTCTGCACATTGCTAGATCCCACTTTATGACTAACTATAAAAGTTCCAAGGCAAATTATAAACATCAACCCAACATTCAGATACAAGAAGAGCTGACTAAGACTATGATGAATCGTGGAATCTACTTTAAATACTTCCATTGATAATTACAGAGAAGCTGACAAGTATTTTTCCTAATAAGAAACAACACACTTTGTCTACTTGCGTATCGTGGGTATGTAAGCACAAAAGCGTGATAAGATTAGTTAGTATTACATACCAGCAGTTGACAAGGTTGTTGTACTGCACGTTAAGTTGGGGAACACAATTAAAGCACTCCAAACAACCAAATACAAAACCCAGAACCCAGAAACCTTCATAGTGTCAAACAAAAACGTACATGCACAAAACCTCACAACCCCCTTTTAAGCAAGTTAGACCTGCTACAAAAAAAATCGAAAAAGAAACAAAATAACGGGCTTTCGTCAGAGAAGATAGAGAGACAGCGAAAGTCGACCAGAAAATCGGTAAAGATAAGGAGAAAATAGAGGTGGGAGTGGGAGGAGCGGTATTAGTAAGATGCCTATGCCCATGTCTAGGAAAGTATAGAATAATGGGGGAGCCTTTAAGGTGGTAAGTGAAACAGTAAAAGAAGACATGTGGGCATCCTTGTCTTACAGTGCTGGAGAGATGCAGAAACTGAGTAATTGCAGAAAGGAAATGCCGAGGATTTAATGCTCATTTGAAATGCTTTCTAACACTTTGTCGAATTCGAGCCGCTAGGCACGTCCTCCAACTGCTACTGACACTTGAGCTTTGCGGTTCCGCCAACTGCACAGCATTTTGTTTCCATTTTGACACGATATGGTCTGCTCTTAGGTCTCCTACTTCAATTACTCCTCTTTGTTTCTTCTTCTTTCCTTTCCTTTACTTATACGTAATAAAATTAATCGTGGAAAGTGAAACTCTTGTTGCTAATTCCTTGGCGATTTCGTGGAGGAGACACCACTTGATCCATAGCGGTCAACATAATTTTGTTAATGTGCATGCTCCAATCTAAATTGCTGTATCACATATGGAATGCATAGAGACCTAAACGAAGTTACAAAATCTCATGAGCTGAATAATAACTAAATCCCTTCTCCAATTGCCCAGGGAACTGAACTGTCTTAGTCAAAGATTACATGAGTTGGCATTTAAAACTAACAAGTTATGGATATGCATTTCAAAGTATGGAAAAGAGCTCAACATAACGGGGTCATACCCTACTTTTGTCTTATTATATTATGAAGTGTTAGAACATAGGCGCGTGATCTGTTTTTTTTTGAGAGCACGAGAAAACTCCTTCCGGAGGTCCAACAAGTAACATCTCTCGTAGGAAGCTCAACGGGCAACACTTCCAACCAGAGGGCCTAACGAGCAATGATCTCAGTGGAGGACCCAACAAGCAATACCCCCAACGGATAACACCCCTAGTTGTCCCAGGCTCTTACGAGAACTGTAGCAACACGGCATCAAATTGAACCTGGGATCTAGCGCATACTAAGCCCCGCTCTCAACCATCCAGCCACAACTATCGAGGGCACATGATCTAATCTCACGTGCAATTGAATAATACGGAAACTTTTTTATTTGATTCTCTAAAAATTAAGATTATCTAAACTATATAAATTATAATAAACTATGAATCATAATTTGTACTTTATTATAAAGATTAATCTTTTTCTTATCATTTTTCTCTAACCATATCTAAAATTGACTCATCTCAAACCATTGTAGTTGCATAAATGTTTGACCTCTAATATTATCTATAAAATATGTTAAGAAAACTATAGTCCTTAATTATTAAATGTCTTATATTTAATCATAAAATTTCTCAAACTTTACAACCAAATCTAACTTGATTAAAAGACCTTTTATCTCTTCAACTCTTTCTTTGTGTGTGACTTATTAGGTTCTCAAATATGTTAGCAATTGATACAAATTATAACTCTAAATCATATTTTGGATTAGATAAATTAAACTCCTTAATTTATCTTTAATTATTTAATTAAAGAATTTATATTCCTAGATCAAGATTAGTATCTAGTAACGTATTATGACCATTCAAATATTTAAGAATGTCAAAGTATTTTGAAATAACCTTTCCATCTATGATTTTTCTTTATAATTCAAACTTTTTATCATTCAATGTTCTGATTAGACATAAAATATAAAATTAATGTCTATTATATTTTGAGTCCAATTATATTAATTCTCCATCATTAGTAATTGATATAATTATTGATATTTGAAAACTATTTCCAAATTTTTTTCAATTAATATTCATCGAAAACAATGGAACATTTTCCCGAATCATTTTAGGGTGATGAATCATATATTAATTACTCATCTACTTCTATATAGTTTATACTATATCAAATGACTACCGACTGAGCTAGCTTTGACTAGAATAGGTCATAACTAGTATCAAAATATATCAATCCATATATGAGATAACTTTGGAGATGTTAAGTCAAATGATTACTTATATAAGCAATATAATCAGAATTTACATAGACATATAAGCAATGTTTCAAATGGAATTCTCATATTGGGTCAGTTTAGTGAAATTGTTCTCTAACAAGCATCTACATATTTGTTTAAGTATTTCTATACTTTAGTCTATAATATTGAATATTTCTTTCATAAAGAAGAAATATAACATATTCTAGGTTTTTTACACTCTATTAAATTCCAATATCAATAGAACAATAACTAGAAATAATTTAGGAATAATAAATAAAAGCAACAATAAGCTTATTATAATAATCTCATTATAATTTTATTAGCAATATATGTTTATCTTATACACTTTATCATATACATCTTAATATATATAAGTTAAAGAATGCATATAAATAATTATATCACTAAACTACAACCAATCGATTGATTGTATAGCTTAAAAACTATAACTTAAAATTAAACTATAACTTAAAAACTCACTATTCTTTCTAGTGTGATGACAAAATATTTTGTCTCTAGCTATTATAATTAAAGTTCTCCTCTATCTTTACTTGTACTTTTTTCTAATTCATCTTCTTCTCTTTCCTTTTTTGTGGGCATAAAAAATTAATTGATTCATTTTGTATAAGAGTAACAAATTAATTGATTCTTTTTGTTTGGGGGTACGAAGACATGATTAAGCATTATGCATGTTTTTATTTCCATTTTTAGGAGCATTATCTACCTTTTTCTTTTATTTGTATATGCTTATGTTTATTTTCCATTTATGCATGCATTGTCATTTATGTTTAACTAAGTGTGTGTGTTTATTCCTTTGAAAATTCTAGGGAATATTTTGTGTTTAACTTAATGTGCATGTTTAATGCTTTAAAGATACTACGGATATTTAGTCCCTACTAAATTATGTTCTAAGAATTTTCATCTTAAAATTAAACTATAACTTGAAAACTCACTATTCTCTCTAGTGTGATGACAAAATATTTTGTCTCTAGCTATTATGATTAAAGTTCTCCTCTATCTTTACTCGTACTTTTTTCTAATTCATCTTCTTCTCTTTCCTTTTGTGTGGGTATAAAAAATTAACTGATTCATTTTGTATAGGAGTAACAAATTAATTGATTCTTTTTGTTTGGGGGAAGAAGACATGATTGAGCATTATGCATGTTTCTGTTTCCATTTTTGGGAGCATTATCTACCTTTTTCTTTTATTTGTATATGCTTATGTTTATTTTCCATTTATGCATGCATTGTCATTTGTGTTTAACTAAGTGTGTGTGTTTATTCCTTTGAAAATTCTAAGGAATATTTTATGTTTAACTTAATGTACATGTTTAATGCTTTAAAGATACTAGGGATATCTAGTCCCTACTACATTATGTTCCAAGAATTTTCATTTTCTTAACAAACAAAATTCCATTGTAGTCCTATTGTCACTTTGTTATAGAGCAGAAAAATAAAGTGTCAACATATTCCTTTAAGTTAAATAGTAGAAAATCTAAATGCTCCATAATGAATTAGTGTTTCCCTGATTTTATAGAACATTCAGGGAAAGAACATACACATTTTCATTATGATATTTCTCAAGTCTAGGCCCAACTCCTAATTCTAAACCCAAATATAGATATAAGCACCTTGCTTGTTGTTAAATGTATGCTTTAAATGTCAATTCATTTGAATTTTTTATTTTTCACTATTTTGCTATGAAATATTTCAATTTCAATTATTGTCATATATTTCAGTTATTGTCAAATATTTCATTTATGCCATTATTTTGTTGTTTATTATAAAAGAAGTTGAAATATTCTTTCAAGTACATCACTATTGCTTTCATCAAATACTTCATGCTTATTTTGATTAATGCATATATTAAATCAAATTTGTATTATTTCAAGGACTACAATGTCTGAGTATGGAAGTAACCATTTTTTGGTGGGGATCTAAACATGCTCATGAGATAAGTTATAAAGGAAGGTTAATGAGTATATTTGATAAGATAGACATATATTTTCATGTTACAAGCAAATATTTGAGAAGGAGCAAAAACTAGGGTATAACTAACTTGATTGAACATATTATAGAGTTTCAAGATTCAATTTCAATAATTCTTTAAGACTTATTGAATCAAATAACAATTGTATAAGGGTTAAAAATTTAATGAAGATCTATAATATGATATATGTTTATGTGACACATAAGTTAGATAAACCTAACTCTACTCTTGAAATATTAAAGGTTAATATGAGAAAAATATGGGTGATGGATTGGGTTGTAACCTAAATATTGATGATGAGTCAGTAGATGCAAGTGGAGTGGATGTAGTTGTCGCTAACCAAATATAGGTCATAGGGATAGGACTGACAGGGAATATAATTAAGGTTAGAGTACTAATAATTAAGTTATTGATGAAGGAGACAATCAAGATGGGCTAGAAACTGATAATGATGAAGAAATTACAGATGAAACTAATGAAGAAGAAAATCCCTAATATAAAAATAATAGAAGTTTCAATATATCTATTGTAGATAGACATCATCCATTGGAAATAGATTTAATAGATTGAGTGCAAGATTTAATAGATTGTGTGGAAGTTCTCTTGATAATGATGAATATCCTAGTGGTAAAGAACCTAATAAACTAGGCTAAATTCTCAGCCTGTTACAAAATTTGTTCTCCGTCCGTTATGTGAGAGAGAAAAAAGAGGTTCTGGGTGTAGGACACCCCATTGTCGCACTTGGCGGGGTGGATTATGTGGACAACACTCCATCCTGTACCATGGCGGGATGGACACGGAGTGGCGCCAAATGGCCAACCAGCCATGCAAGATGGCGGGATGGCCACAGTAAAAGCTGCACGCAGCGAACTTGCAACTCTTCACAGAGCCAGCATTATTGCTGTCTCTCCCGCCATCTTCACAACCGGACCTCTCATTTTCTTCTCATTTTCTTCTTTGCTTCTTCACATTTCTCTTCTCCTCTCTTAAATGAAACTTCTTCAACTTTCTGCTTCTTCATTCCTTGCGCTTCATCAGCATCCTTCCTTGCTTTTGCACCAACATATTTGCCAGCCATCAAGAACCCAGGAAATTGTTCTCTTCTTCAACAGTTTTTTTTTACGTAATATATATTTTTTATTATATGTAATATTTATTTATAGTAAATATGTTATTTTTGATATTAGATATTTGTGATATTTATTCTTTTTGCATTTGATGTTTTATATTTTTTTGTTGAAATTTTATTATGTTGTTTATTTGTGATTTTTTCATCAATTTTTTATTTGTTTTTTGGGTAAATATCATTAAAATTATAAACAATTATGAAATGACCCCAATAATTATGTTAAATTTTGATTGAACTCTAGGGTTATTAGAATTCATAGATTGATAAAAAATTAATATAATTTTTATATTGATCCCAAAAGTTATTATAAATTATATATTGACCCAAAAACCATTAGAAATTATAGATTGACCCGAAAATTGTTAGAAATTATGGATTGACCTCAAAAGTTATTAGAAATCATAAATTGACCCATAAATGTTTAGAAATTATGGGATGACCCATAAACTTATAGAAATTATGAATTGACCCTAAAATTATTAAAAATTATAGATTGACCCCAAAACTATTAGAAATTATAGATTGACCCGAAAATTTTTAGAATTTATGGATTGATCCCAAAAGGTTATTAAAAATCATAGATTGACCCAAATTTTTTTTTGAAATTATGGAATGACCATAAACTTTTAGAAAGTATGAATTGACCCCAAAAGTTGTTTGAAATTGTAAATTGAACCCCAAAACAAAATTGGAAATTATATATTGACCCAAAAAACTATTAGAAAATATAGATTGACCAAAAAATGTTTTGAAATTATGGAATGATTGAAAAACTTTTAGAAATTGTAGATTGAACCGAAAATTTATTACAAATTTTAGCTTGACCGAAAAACTATTAGAAATCATGGATTGTCTAAAAAGTTGTTAAAAATTATAGATCGACCCAAAACTTTTATAAAGTGTATTAATTTATTGATATTATTATTTTAATTTACGTAGCATTATCTAATATTAATTTATATTGTAATTTATACAAGATGACTACATCATATGGTTTGAGCACTCCTACTCCTGGACCACATCCAGGGCCGGTATATCCAGACCTGCTTTACTTGTGGCAGAAGCATAGGGCGTTGGCTATATTTAATAGGCAGATTGATCCAGACAGGGCACTTAGGGTTAGACGAACTGATAAAGATTTTTAGCAGTATCCAATAGATAGAAGAGTGACAGATTACATATCCTTGATAGGATTTCGAAGTATATATTGCATTAGAGGACCATTTCCAGTAGATCATCATTTGATTACAGCATTAGTTGAGAGGTGGAGACCCGAAACTCATACATTTCATCTACCTGTTGGTGAGGCCACCATCACTTTACAGGATGTAAAGGTTTTATGGGGTTTAAAGGTGGATGGCAGGGCAATTGTTGGATGTTGTTTTGGGGTTGAACGTGATTGGGTTGGTTTGTGGGAGTGCCTTCTTGGCTTCACTCCTGAGAATGGTGATATTGATGGATACAAAATGAGAATACGCGCACTGCAATTGTATTTTGCTAATCCCTTGAGTGAAGATGCTACTGATGAGCAAGTACATCAACGTGCAAGGATGTACATATTAGTTTTACTTGGCAGCTCGCTGTTTGCTGATGCGAGTGGGAAACATAAGCCACTGTATTTTTTAGATTTTGTTGCTGATTTTACTATTTGTGGCACATACAGTTGGAGCAGTACGATGTTAGCATGTCTTTACCGTAATTTGTATAAAGCGTGTAAAGTAAGAGCAAATGATATAGGGGCGCCACATTATTGTTACAGGTACGTTGAATATTTTCTAATTCTTTACTTATTTGATAACTTTTATTTTCACTAACATGTGTTTGTTTATATAATATCAGTATTAGGCATACGAGCGTATAAAAGTCGTACGCCCCTCAGCAGTTGATCCTACCTTGCAGTAAGAATTGGGAGATGATTTTCCTCTTGGTGCGCGATAGAATGTGGCATTTAACAAAACAAAGATTGCGAAACATACGATATAGATATACCGTGATCAACTGTCCGCTCTTACTTGGGATCAGGTTAGCTAATAAAACCAACTAAATATGAATAACATGTGGATTCTATTGTTAATTGGTTTAGTAATTTAGTTTATTTATTTTACATTTTGAATAGATACCATATCTCGATGAACTTTTGATTTATCTTCCTGCCTATTGTACTAAGGGATATGCAGTGTGGCACTCAGTGGTTCCGCTTATTGCATGGGAGGTTGTGGAGTGGCACCTTCTATATAGAGTTTTATGTCAGTTTAGGTGGAGACAATCCATACCAGTGGTCATCGACACATCTATTGCATTGCATGAAATATCAACAAGAAATAATGCCAGAACTGATTGGACAACTCAGCATCAGCAATGGATCCAATTGTGGGATAATAGGGCACAATCTGCGACATAAGGCCAAGAATAGGATTCTATCGTTCCGTACGACCAATACATGCAGTGGTATCAAAGTAGGACTATATTATACATTGCAACCCCTCATGTTAGGCATGTCCACGGTACTGGTTATGACAATGTTGCGGGCAACATTGAGTATGCGGTATTTGTCTATTCTCTCTAATTTATAATTAATTGTTATTCCTTTTATTTATTTTTTTGCTCTCCTTTATTATTTTTATATTATGGTACAGTTCGATTCTCTTGCTCGTATAGCAAGAACGGAGCCTGTAGGGGATGATATAATACATGTCGAGGCAATTGAGAGCATATTGTATTTGCAGCAAAGGGGCAGGATAAAGCATCGGGATCTAAATGCGCGACAAGATACCCATCCCTTACCAGGGGTTACGATCGTGGGTAGGATTAAAGGTAAATCATCAACTAGAGTCATATCTGAAACTAGAGCTGGACCGTCAACTAGTGGGTCGCGACCTATTGTATGTACTGGACCATCACCTAGTGGATGGCAATCATTTGTATCCACCGGACCATCAACTAGTAGGTGACAACCATTTGGAGCGTCTGGATTGTCAACCAGTGGGTGGCAACCAATTGTATCGACTCCGCAGAGATCGATCCCAGTATTCTCCAGTCACCCTAGTTGACATAGTAGTTTTTCTCAAAATGGTGGATCATTTCATATTAGAGGGTCATCAAGAAGAGCAGATGATGTTTATCGTCCAGATATGAGCCATATTATGCATTCACAGGATGATGGATCATATGTGTCGCTTGGAGGGTGCGATCTTGATTCTACTTTTATTGGTTCTCAAATATGGAGCATGCACGATCCTAATGCCAGATTTCAATATGATGTAGAGTTTGATGATGATATGGAGTTCAATAAGCCAATTGAGCCAAGAAGATCACTTATATTCCGAGAAAGAAATGAAAAAAATCTGCTGGAAAGAGGCTCAGTTGGTTGTGATGCATATTGTCCCCCTCATTTTACTCATGTAAATGATAGAGGACGTAGATTTTAGTCTGTACATAATTAATTATACGCTAGTCTGTATGTAGATGCATGAATATTATGTCATATCATGGCAGACCAATAATTATCACCTCACCAACTTTGATGACGGGGTATACCATAATCACGGGATGGGGTTCAGACGCGTGAATGTTATGTCATCTCTTGGTAGACCAATAATTATTACCCCGCCATCTTTGATAAAGGAGTGTACCATAATCACAGGATAGGGTTCAGACGCGTGAATGTTATGTCACATCTCTCCGGATCAATAATTATCACCCTGCAAACCCTGATGATAGGGTGTGCCATATTCACGGGATCCATTTTAGACGCGTGAATGTTATGTCATATCTCGACATTTCAGACGCATGAATATTATGTTATATCTCAGCAGACCAATAATTATCACCCCACCAACTTTGATGACAGGATGTACCATAACCACGGGATCCCTTTCAGACACGTGAATGTTATGTCACATCTCTCTGAATCAATAATTATCACCCCGCCAACCATGATGACGGGGTGTACTATATTCACGGGATCCATTTCAGTCGATACAACTATATAATAAGGGTTTAAACAATACATCTTCGCAGCTCAAATCTTCAATTTATTTTCAATTCTTCAATTCCACACAATGGCCTCTTCTTCACAAAGACCAATTCGATTTTGCTTTTATTGGGGGAGGGGGAATATGCTTCGATTCTCAGGATTTTGTGTTCTACAATCCCCAACATCTACAAACAACCCTAACAGTTAGGCGAAAGATCTATTTTATTAAGTTGGTGGCCAAAATATACAAGTTGATGTAGCTCGACCAGAATGCATACACGCTAAAATTAAGTATGCGAAATCTACAAACTGGTTGGGCTACGCGACTGATGGACGATGATGATTTGTAAATAATTTTTGACTTTGCAAAGCAGATGCCAAAGTTTGAAGCAGAAATTTATATCGAGATGCAGGAAATTCATTTTCAACATAATGAGGCGACTAAATTCGAAATCGAATGCTACATTCCATATAAGCATCAGTTTTCATATTTTAAACCCATGCCAACATATCAAAAACATGAAAGAGATGATGAAAATGTTGATGACTCTGATATTGCCGATAGTGATTACAATCCAAATTCGGAAGACTCAGAGTCAGAGTCATACTATGACTCAGATCATGATTCAGAAGATTGTTCAGAATATGATCAGGCAGAGACTAGCTATTAACCTGTCCATATAAATGCCGAATGGCAACAAATTTATCCGCCGATAGCATTTGAATGGCCATATGAAATTAGAAATGCTCTAACATATGACGCTACATCGCAAGAGTATTATGACCATTACATGAGTGTTTGAAATGAAAGCGACCTGAACATTACCGAGGGATTGTTATTCCCTACCAAACAACTCTTGCATAAGGCTCTTAGATTGTGGCACATATATCACAATAGAGAAATGAAGGTATGTGAGAGTAAACAGAAAAGTTGGGCAGTAATATGCAATGCCAAGCCACCATGTGACTAGAGAATTAGGGGCTACAAGCGAAATACACATAAGATGTGGGAGATCAGACGCATGGGCAACTGCCATACTTATATTCATACTGCTGTGGATAACGATAATAGACATTTGATAAGTCAAATTGTATCTGAATATTTGATCGAGCACATACGTAATGGACCTCTTTTCCCAATTAAAGAGGTTCGGACATTGATCAAGAATAAATTTGATATTGATATTTCATATAAAAAAAGCATGGTATGCTCATCGCAATGCTATCGATGCTGATTGTGGAGATTGGTCGACTTCAATTGCTGAACTACCCAAATATATGAAGCAACTGCAAGCAATCAATCCTAGCACAACGGTATCTTGGCGTCATCATCCATAGTCAGGTAGTGATACAAATATCTTTGGGTACATGTTCTGGGCTTTTGCTCCTGTTATTGAAGCATTTCAACACATGAGACCTGTGCTATGTGTCGATGACACTCATATGCGTAGGCCATATAAATCCAAATTGCTAACTGCAATTGGTATTAATGCCGACAATCATTACCTTCCACTTGCCTTTGCTCTTGTAGAGGAAGAGAATAATGACAGTTGGAGTTGGTTCATGACTCAATTTCGAATCTATGTTTGCCGAGATATACAGGAAATTTGTGTCATTTCTGATAGACACAAAGAAATTATAAATGCAATGAAAAATATGAAATAGTGGAAGGAACCAGTAGCTTATCATCGTTTTTGTTTGCTACATGTCAGGGCAAATTTCACCAAAAAATTTAAAAGT
>JANZXR010000006.1:4908421-4921555 GCA_027575705.1 Erythroxylum echinodendron | reverse complement strand
GATCACAGTATAAATTATGATATTCTAATGATTGTTATTGTTTATTGACAGGTTGAAAACTTTGCTATGGCAGGCTGAACGGTCAACCCAAAGAAAAAAATTTGGTGAGTTCATGTAAATGATTAAACAGGCTAATCCAGAAGCTTATACTTGGCTAAAGAGACAAGCCCCACCTGTGAGATGGGCACCTGTGAGATGGACGTTGAGTAAAGATGGAGGTTACCGATGGGATATTTTGACAACAAATATGATTGAATGCTTTAATAACATTCTTAGAGGGGGCACGACATTTGTCATTCACTGCCTGTGTTCGCTTTACTTTAGAACAAACGATTAAATTATTCCAGAAAAATCAAGCAATCATACTCAAAGCACGGAATAATTATCCGATCAACATTTGGCACCAATATTTGACAAATGAAGCAAAAGGTCAAAAGCATACTGTCCAATCATATGATTCGAGATATGGTACATACAGTATGGTCACTGCTCGTCATAGGAATAATAACAGGGAAGGAAATATTCAAAATGTTAACTTTCAAGAAAGAACTTATACCTGCAGAAAGTGGACAGAACTTCGTTTTCCATGTGCTCACGTATTTGCTGCATGTTTGAGATCTAATGTTTTTCCGACAATCCATATCCATCCTGTATACATTATTGCAGCAGACAGAAATATGTATTCCAATCAGTTCTATCCGCTGCAACATCCAGATTATTGAAAGGAAGCAAATTTTTTATTGTAATTTCGCAAGTCAAGGTTGACTAAAAAGAGGAGCAAAGTAAAAAATGCTCGAATACGAAATGAGATGGATAGACGATATCATGATTCTCCATGAAGGTGTCATAATTGTAATATGGCAGGGCATAATGCTTCAAATTGTTCCTCTTCAAGTCATGTACAGTAGTGATTTTATTTAATATTGTAAGATGATAGAAAATTATTAAGTATCTAATGCAATAAAATTGATTTGCCTTTTTTAATGAAAGTTGACTTTAAATATTTTTCATTTTTTAAATGTATTATATTATAAAATTTGTAAAAAAATTAAATTAAGTCAAAATAATTTCAATACAGGAAAAACATAAAAAAATAAAACTTGTACTTCAAATTTAATTTATATAGATGTTCTAAACCTTAAATAAAACTAAACCTTGGAAAAAAAAACTTTTAATGCTAAAAAAAGCCCTAAACAAAACAAAACCCTAAACTAAACCCTAAAACAAAAAACAAAAAAATCTTGGCCTTAAAAAAATGATTTTGGCCTTAAAAAGAAATTTTGTTGTCTCATCCCGCCATCATGCATGGCAGGAAGAACAAGTGTCCACTCCACCAAGTGCTATGGCAAGGTATCCCGCTATCGTACATGGCGAGATGGATGATGTGTCCACCCCGCCAAGTGCTACAACGGAGTGATGTACAAATACTCCAATCTCGCCATCGAAATTGCAGAGGTTTCTTATATCCAAACACCCAACTTTTTTTTAGCACATATCAAAGATTGAAAAATAAATTTGTAACAAGCTGAAAATTTAGCCAATGAACTATTAAAGAGACCAGATAGAAATTTTAGGCATGAAGCAAATACTAAAATATATGGCTTTAGGTATGGAGATTAAAAGTACAAAAGAATTCAAAGACGTCATTGTTGACTATACAATGAATTTAATAGGCATTAGAAAAGAAATAAGGATTAGGGTTGGATGCATACAAGGTTGCAAAATAAAAGTTATTTACATCACATGACAATATCGATAAGTTCTCCAAGGTTAAGATGATTAAGAAATGTAAAGAGAAGTTGAACTTTTCTTTTATAGAAATGAGAAGTTGAAAATTTTTGTTAATTTTAGTATGTGCGAAGCTGTGAAAAAGAAATTAAGAAATGCGAGAGTTGCAGAGCGTGTGAATTAATATTTGAAACCACAATATGTTTATGAGTTAAAAAATAGCAATCCTGGTTCAACTCTTGAGCTTCAGCTATCAAGGAATCAAGAGTTGTCACTACTACAATTCAAAAGGTAGTAAATATCTTTTGATATTATAAAAAAGGGATGGAAATATTTGGGATCAATAATAACAACTACTCCAACAATAATAACATAATTAATAAATTTTCTAATAGCGACAACAACTCCTATAGCAATGTTTACTATACCCATTTTAATACTATACGAATCCCAAGTATCCCATAATAACAATTAACCATTTTCGTACCATATGAATCCAAGTATCCCATAATAACAATTACAGCTCATATAACAACATTTACTAATATCTGAAACCTAAATTTTTAGTTACTTTTAACAATAAAATAAGCTTTTTATCCCCAATTAACATTTAACCCATACCAATAAATGACACTGTACATTTTGAATGAATATGTTTGCACATAAAGAGGTAGCACATATTTCAACTTAGGCACAAGTCCAAATACTGTGAACAAACCAATTATTAGACAAATTGTGAAGATGTACTACTAATTAAGTTTTATAACTCAAGAACAATAATGTACCTCAACAAATCAAACCAACACAGGTTGCACAACAAAGTACATATACAACAAAAGAATATGATTGTAATTTAAATGCATATAACAAAAGAATATGATTGTAATTTAAATGCATATATCATAAGCTTATTCAAAACCAAATTATTGTCATAAACTTCTTCCTTGCTAACAGATTATTAATCTTATTTCTTTTCTTCCATTATATGGCTTTATTATAACTAAGATGTTAGCTGATTAATATTGATCTCCTAACTTGGGCCAAGCTTGTATAATTGTCAATCCTAATGGTCAGAACACCAGACATCAATGAGCAAAATAAAAATGACAACAAATTAACAAGCCCAAAATCCAGGACCAACAACCAAGTTACAGTAACAAGTAGAAGCACAAAAAGATCAATTAATTTTTAAACCCAGAAAAAAAAGACAGTTAAAGAGTGAAACCTTAGACGTGATAATGAGTGCGAAAGAGGGGTGACACTTCAGAGAAGATGTGCCAAAAAAATAAAAGGATGAGCTACGCAATATCCAGAGAAGACACAAGTTACTTAGAGAAGAAGAGGACACAACACTCAAAGAAGAAGAGGGTACAACACCCCAAAAGGAGAGGTGCCAAACAAAATGAGAGAAAATTTATTATCTCGCAAAACTATTCTATTATCTCACCAGAGAGGAGTAATAGAACCCAAACAACTCAGTCCAATGAAAGACTATTTTAATCGTTTTTTAATAAGTTAAAACCATGTTGTATTAAGTCTAACTTAAAGTTTGACTGGCACATCAAAGAGCAATATATACCTTCAACCAGTATTTTTACTTCAATCTACGTTGCTCCTGATCGGACAGACAAGTATGTAAACTTTCAGTATCGGTTATGAATGCATCTAAACTATCAGACAAGAAGCATCTAAACTTTTAGTATGTGATATGAATGCATCTATACTTTCAGTGTGTCTATGAATGCAAAGACAATTCAAGTAATGTAGCTGGCAGTGTTATAAGAAAATTGATAATTCTTTCTTGACTTACATGCTCAAAAAGCAATCTTTTTTGTTCTTAAAATGTTCAACATCCAACTACTATATTGAGTCGATTAGAACAATAGAAAGGACAAAAGGAAATTAAAAGGGGCAAAACTCCTCCGCATCATCGCCATCATACTTGATACAACAGGCCTCTGTACCTCTACTCAATTAGCGGTACTGCAAAAATTGAAAGAAGCACGATTAAGTTGAAACGAATAAAAAAAAGAGAGAGAAGAAACATCAATGGAAGTATGGAATTACACAAAGTTTCAAATTTCAGTCAAGATCCAAAGTAATTCTCAAAGAAGTTTATTTTACAAAAAAGAAAAAGATAGACAAACAAACCTTGATGAATCCAATTTCCTTTGCATTGCTTCGGAAGCACTGCCTGCAGCACATGAGTCCGTACTTCCTGATCAATCCATGTGGATTTCCACACACACGGCTGCTTAACATAACCCCAAACCACAATTAGCCATTAACAACATTTACTCAAAATACACCAATCAACTATTATAATGTAATGTTGACCACCACATCAATTAAAAGGAACCAACTATCAATAGGGTTTCCAGAAATTGGGCCTCAAAACCAGAGAAAGAATACTTATCAAGCTACAAAACTAATACAAGACAACAACAAAAAAATACATACTACCAACCATGAATATACCAAAACCTAGTAAACACAATCTCGGGTAGAAAACAAAAAATCGACCAATAAATCAGAGGACAATAAAAATGGAAGAAGCGAACACCATACCAGGTACGAGATCCAGGACCATAGGTCTTGGGGTGGGAGCTCCAAACGTTTGAGTGACCCATCGCTTCAAATCCCTCTGCCTCTCCCTAGTGCTTGGAATTTTAACAAAAACCCTAACCACGCCGTTTACGAGGTGAGAGAAGAAAAGCCTTTTGTTCTAGATCTTTATAGGAAATAGGCAAAGCAAGCCGTGAAGTTCGGTAATCTTGTTGAAAGGGCCCAATTCGGTGTTTGTCCAAGGCCCAAGTAAACTGACATTCTCCGTTTTCGTTCGTTCGCTTAATTCCGATATTTGCTTGTAATAAGTATACTACATGACCCTTAAAAATAGTTTTTGCTAATTTGAGATCTGAATACAATACAAGTCAAGATGCAACATTATTAGTTTCTTTTTATTTTTCTTAATTTGCTCCAAGTTTATTTTTTTGTCAACTCATCCAGTTTTTTTTAAATAAGTACAAACAATAATAAATTAATAATACTTTTTAAAAGAGTAATAATTATTAACTAAAGAAAAACTAAACAATATAATTAAATTAATCACAAGTATAAATTTAAATTGTAGATTATATATATTGAAATTTTATATTACAAATGAATTACATTATGGTTTTAGATTATTATAATAAATACCAATGATTATAAAACTTAATCGGTTCGGTTAATTTAACTGTAAAAATCTTAAACCCTTCAATTTTTTGGTTCAGTTTTTAATTTTCTAGTTCAATTTATGTTAATATCTCACGTTATTAAAAGCTGATCAATTTATTAATTAATCATCAATTTTTATAAATTAATAAATTCTTATAAGTCAAAATAAATAAATTAATTTTATTTAATAATCTTTTTTTTCAATTAATATTCAAATTCTTGATACGTAAAGGCAAGTCTCATATTTCTTCTTTATAAATTGATTAGGAAGTTTTTAAAATTGGGAGGGAGATAGGAGTTGCGTTTTAATCTGACAGCTTCGTGACCTAGAATTCTTGGAAGCACAGCAGCATGCTCCTAGAGGAACATAGGAATGAAAGATCAATTATTTAATTGAAGTACTTACAACTCGTCTTCCACAATGTCAACTCACTGTAACATAAGAGATATGCAGAGAATTTTTGTTTGAACCTGTCAAACTTTTGGTGGGTCGGCACAGATGTCCTCTATCACGGTATCACCAATGGCTCTCTAGGGGCTCTACATACTGTAGCTGCTTAATTATGACCTCTGTTTTTAATTGATTGAATTTTTAAAAATGCTTCTTCAAGAACTCAAATGCTTTAGACCATGGCCTGTTGGAGAGAAATGTAGTCTGAAGTAGCCATTTATCTCTTCCTCTCCCAAACTATCAGAGCTTTGAAAGATTGTTGTCAATAGGTGAATATAGCTAAAAGACACAACCACAAAAGAAGGTTGCATAAAGATGCTAATCCCAAACACAGCAACACAAAAGTTTATTCCAATGGGCATAAAAGGAGAGATGGATAATATCCATCTGGTGGGGAAGATGCTAAATACAAGAGAGCAACAGGAAGCCGAGCCATTCATGGGTCGATGTTATCTATCGTTCATTTCACTCAAAAGCTGCGGCGGAAATATGGAGCGCACCTTGCCCATCCAAAGCAGTTCCAACAAGGCCGCTTCTTCCTCTTTCCGGACAATCGAGCATTTTCGATTTCGTTCTTCCTCAGCATCTCCCACATGACGTGAACATCTTCATACTCGCAAGCCCTTATATCATGCGTCAGTTTCAACAACCCTGCTTTCCAAGATTACTCCTCACTTTCAGACAAATGTTTTTAAGGGCCAAGACCAATAGAGAAATAAAAGTCTCTGACTAGTTTAAGTGCATTGCCTTTAGACGATTAATTCTCAATTTGATTCAATAGAAGAAGAATGTTCGATTAGGTTACTCCCAGTTTATAATCCTAGAATATCCATCCCTACGCCTCCAGCTCAGGAGACTGATGCTAGTCCAGGAAAAACGTACATTGGAAAAAGTCCTTAGATGGTTTCTAGTTTTCTGTTGTCTCCGCAATGAATTGAATGGACTACGGGGTTTCCCTTTTTGAATGAAAGGCACTTCTATGTAAGATCAAGCAATTCCATACCTTCGTTTTTCATATCAATTTCTCCAATAAACAGAAACGGAGATACAGTGTGACATTTCATAAAAACCACAAAATCAAAATCGAAACTATATATGGAGCTTGACAACGAACAACGGCGTTCCAATCACACCGACAAGAAAGCTACAAACATGGCCAGAGGCAAAAATTTTCAAACACATTCCCACCAAAATCATAGCTTATGGAACCACAAAATGGTTAATGGGCAATAAAAACACGAAAGGGAAGACAAACATACCAGGTTTTCGAATTCCCAGACGCACAGCTACTCCTTTGCAGACCCTATTCACTGGACGCCGCATCTTATCCCACCCCTCCATTTCGTATAATTTGTAATTATATACCCGCTGCCTCTTTCTTCTAATGGAGAGATCAAGAAGCAGGGGCACCCAAAACCCACCACACAAACAGAAAGTAATTTGTAACTCTTCCTCTTTTACAACAAATAAAACCGAGAGTCTGATTTGTCTCTTCTATAAAAAACAATACATGGTAACCTCCCAACTAGAAACTAACAGAACGAGAAGAAAGCGAGGGGCCTTATTGACAGACCAACCATCTCCTCTCTCTCTCTCTCTCTCTCAACACAACGACAGTGAATTAATCAGTTAATCTACGTAGCAATGCTGACGTCGTAACGGTCGACACGTGTCTGTTTAAATCTCGTCCGCATCCATTGCTCAGATCGCGCAGACTGCGACGGCTCTCTGATTGGCACGGTCAACATACTTTCTTTGCTACGTGGAGAGTAATAATAGGCTGTCACTTTTCGTGATCGTACGGGCAGGCGAAGATATTTTCCATTCTTGTTTCGTCTTTTGATGAGGTCCACGTTTTTTCCGACAAAAGCAACGAAGAGTTTGCGGTTGGCAATTTCAATGGACATAAAGGATGTGACGTCTGGTGGGTAATTTCAAGTGAACACAATCCTCGAACGTGGCGATACATAATTGGCCAGACCGTTTGTTGATGGAATAATAATTTTAGGCATATTAAGACAACAGGAATTGTATTATGAAAGATTACCACCGATGGTTTTGAAATTTGTTATTTCTATGTTTATTAGTTGGTTTTAGAAATACAGGAAATTCAATGGAGGAGCCAAAGCTGCAACGCAACGTAGGACGGCCTATGTGGAACTAAAAGAATGCTAGAAAATTAACAGTAAAAATGGGCCTAACCGCTGCGTTCTTGTGAGTTGATGAAGAACGCAACCAACTCGAGCATGATTTGCATAACATTATGGAGAGCTCACTTTCTTCAAACTTGCCATGTATGTTAGATAGACCGTCCATGCATATGCACACGTACTGTTCACCAAAGGCTGACAAGAAACAAGGTGAAAACAATTGTGCATCATTAGTGAAGGTGTTGGGCATCATGCAAAGATTTCAAGCTGAAAGACACTAAACTCTAGCCAATATCACGAAATATGAAGGAACATAATAAGATAAACCAGAAGGGGCTACCTGCAGATGAACTGGTGTGAATTTATATGTAGCAAAGTCACAGATTGGCCAATACAGAAGACCATTTATCAGTGTCGGTAGCAAGTCTCGTTTCAATCTCGCAGTTATCTCCTCAGCATTTTCACCTGCGTTTAGCACCATATAGTTCACTTTTAAAATTGCATTTTAGACCATAATAAAGCATTCGTATAACATACTATAGACTCCGATGCAATGTAAGTCCAAATCAGCTAAAGGACACCTTACACCAGTTAAGAGGACAAATTTTCATGTAAAGTTAGGGAGATGGAAAATAATATAGAACTTGATCAGATGCATTAGGAAGTTGAAACTGTCTTGTTCTTTGTTCGAGCCTGCAATAAATATCCGAAGGCTACTACATTCAACACATAAGAAGTCGTGACAGAAGACTCAATAACTCACTCCAAGCGGGAGGCCTAGGGTGTTCGGCTCTATGGGCGTGTAACTGTGCAAGTAATTAACTGATTAAAAACTATTTAACCCACAATAGCAGACTTCACATTCAACTTTTTACCAGCTAATGTCAAATGAAAAGGTCTGTGATGTGAAGAACTTCGTTTTTTTGGTCGTAGACATCTATGTTCGAAGGAACTCAAACTGCATTTCTCATTTGGGGGGGAAAAAAAACATTCGTTTACCTTGTAAAGCTGCATTATAGGAGAAGAAAAGAGTAGTATTCACCGGTCCATAGACACCCTGCCCCAAAAATATTTTGGCAAGGGTACTCAACATGTCACGTTTTGGCAGCGCTCTTGACATAGCATTGAACCACAAATGCTGCGATGGCCCCAGAAAAACAAACCCGTACCCAGCCATGCGTAATGTCCTTGTTGCATCCAAAGAATCAGATGATTGAGAAGATATCATCTAATAAGATATTTATTTCAAACATTAATAAGTAGGCTGTTCAAAACCGAATCACACATAAATTTGTAAAAGGAAATGTAAAGATAAAAGACAGGAACTGCGCATGCTTATGCCATCCATGTACCAAAATTTGCCTAATACCTCACGAACTTGTAAAGCCATACGAAAAGTAAGTTTTATGTCCCCTGCCTACTACTTAGGAACTTGGATTTGGACGAACACCTTGTTAAATTAGTGGTATTCGTCGAGAAAAACCCCCCAATATGGAAAATTGCCAAATTTCTTACGACAAAATTTTGATTATAAGATAACAGATTTGGCAATTACTAACGGAAGCAGACGATTAAACTAAGGGAACGACGGGATATAAGAGCAGGAATACATGGAGAAGGCTTTGAGTAGCGGAAACATGCTTCCAAACACACCATAGTCAAATATTTACAGTCGTATTCCCACGAGAACATAAGCATCTTAAAAACTTTCAAGTAATTGTGCAGTATAGTTAACGCTACATCTAATCGGTTTTGTCACCCAAGAAAGAAGATAAATATCAAGCAAAACAGAAAGCTAGAGGTGTACCTGAGCAGTCATGTCAGAAGCAGCGTATATTAGGGAAGTAGTAATGGTTTTGGTGGTGGCTGGGTGTGAATTAAGCTTGCCCATGTACCATCCCAGAAGCCCAAGTTTTGATTTTGAATTGGAATAAGATGATTCTGAGAATGAACGTGATGGTACATAGAGAAAGACAGAGGCTTTGGAGTCTCTTGTTTTCTTTATGTTGTGGGACGAACGAGTGCTTGTGCAGAATCTCTGTTGCTGTTGGTTTGTACATGAACCTTTTGAGAGGAAATTGGCTGTGACGCAGCGCTTAGCGGTGGTTTTCACGGATGCGCCGCCCATGATGTAGAAGAAGGATTTGGGGATTTGAAGAACCTCTTAAGTGATTATGAATTGCATTTCACTTCTCAGCGAAACTAAAACGAAAGCTCAAATGTTTTCGATTGAATATAATTTCCTCTCGTTTTGCCATGTTAGAAAGTTCTCTTATACTCACCTTCCTTCCTTCCTTCCTGTATCTTCCCTCAAAAGAGGAGCAAATTAAGGCTGACGGAAGAAAACCCGTTCCGTGTGGAAATGTTGGTGGGCATCAATTTTAGAGCAAATCAAAATTATGATTTTTTGTGATAGCAACTTTCGTCTTCTGACCTTTTTCCTTTTACGTAATGGGAAAGTTCCGTACCGTCCCCACCAAAAGTTTTAGAATTAGATAGTGTCTAAATACAAATTTTCTTACCCATCGTTCATTTCATATAAACATTGAAAACGAAACAAAATTTGAATCGTAATGTTGACGTTAGTCTCCGTGGACTTGGGAGTATGAGAATTGAATCGTAGCGCCATACGTTAGATGAGAAAGTTGAACTCTCCATGCAGCTGATCTTTTCAGCATCAAATTCTAAGTCTACTTTTGACTTTTCTATAGTAGCAAAGTACAGCGTTGTACACTTGCTCATCGTTAAATTATGTTTTAGAAGAAGTAACAGAAATATTGGAAGCAAAAGTAAGAGGAGCACAAAATGGCGAAGTGGCTCTTTGTTTGTAGTCTGCTGTATTAGGAAATTATGTTTGAAGAAAAGCCCGACGAAGCTCCAAGTAGCCTTTTATCCACAAGGTCTGTATAAACATCGTCATGTTAAGATATTAGTTATTTAATTTTAGTCTTGCCAGCTGTCATAAGCACATTTATTTTTTTTCTGTTTATGTATAAATACTTTTTCGTATCTTCTGAAATAAGACAAGAGTAATATTCATTCTTCAGTCATATAATGCAGAAAAAGGAAATGCAGATTGGGTCTAGGCTATGCAGGTTGAACTTGACACCTTGGAGAAGAATTATACGGAGACTTTGACTTCTTTACCACCAAATAAGCAGCCCATAGGCTGAAAATGGGTGTACAAATTGAAACTTAAGCCTGATGGGTCTATTTAATAGATACAAGGCTCGTTTGGTAGCAAAGGGATTTACTCAAGTTGTTGGAGAGGATTATACAGATAGTTTTTCACCCGTTACTAAGGTGGTCATTGTCAGGTTATTTTTCACTATTGCCGCTTCTAAAGGTTGGCCTTTGCAACAGCTGAATGTCAATAATGCATTTTTGCATGGTTTCTTGGATGAGGAAATTTATATGACATCGCCTCCTAGTTATGCAAAAGCTACTCCTTGATTGATATGCAAACTCCAGCGGTCTCTTTATTGTCTTAAGCAGGCATCTAGGCAATGGAATTGTGAGCTTACTGTTTTTTTAGCTGATTATGGGTTCCTGCAGTCATCTCATGATCATTGCCTGTTTACTTTTGCCCAAGATGATATTTTCTTGATGTTATTGGTGTATGTTGATGATTTATTAATCAGTGGGAATTCTACAGTTGCCATTGATCAATTTAAAAAAATCTTTGGATGTTAAGTTTCCCATAAAGGATTTAGGTTCTGCTCAGTATTTTCTTGGCTTAGAGATCCTTACTTCTTCTTCTGGTTTGTTTGTTAACCAACGAAAATATATCCTAGATCTTCTTTCCGATGTTGGTCTCATTGGAGCAAAACCTAAGTCTACACCTTTTCCTTCTGGTGTGAAGCTAACCGCTAATATAGGCACTTTGTTATCTGATCCTCAAGAGTATAGAAGGATTGTGGGTAGATTATTATACTTAGGGTTCACAAGACCCGATATCACTTACTCAGTTCAACAACTAAGTCAATTTGTTCATCAACTAAGGGATTCTCATCTTAAGCTAGTTTTTCATCTTCTAAAATACCTTAAAGGCACTCCTTCCTTGGGATTGCATTTTCCAACTGAAAATTCTCTTCAGCTCACTCCTTATTGTGATGCAGATTGGGCTTCGTGTGCAGATACTAGAAGGAGCTTAACTGGGTACATCATTTATTTGGGTTCTTGTCCTATTTCTTGGAAAATTAAGAAGCAGGTGACAATTTCCAAGTCTGCTGCTGAAGCAGAGTACAGGGAGATGGCAGCTATGGTTTGTGAGTTGCAATGGTTGTCTTTCCTGCTTGCCGACTTACACGTGCAGGTGCCTAAGCCTATTCCTCTTTGGTGTGATAGTCAGGCTGCCATTCATATTGCATCTAATCCTGTTTTTCATGAATGAACTAAGCAATTGGATATTGATTGTCACCTCGTTCATAATCAACTCAAGGCAGGATTTATTTCTCCAGTTCATGTTTCTTCACATGCTCAGATAGCAGATGTGTTTACTAAAGCTCTGCCTCTTCCAGCTTTTCGTCGACTTCATTCCAAGTTGGCTCTTTGTGATTTTCACCAAGATCCACCTTGAGGAGGGGATGTTAACATATTAGTTATTTAATTTTAGTCTTGCCAGCTGTCATAAGCACATTTATTTTTTTCTGTTTATGTATAAATACTTTTTCCTATCTTCTGGAATAAGACAAGAGTAGTATTCATTCCTTCGTAACCTTCTTCTATCTTCTTCTTCTTTCTTCTATACTTTTACACATCATTATCAAGCTTCTGCTTATGCAGCATCCGTAGTAGCAGTAACATTAGTATGCCCTTTTGCTTAATGTCGAAGGAACATAACAGTACAGCATGGTGTATTATAAGATTGGTTTTTAAGGCCATCATAGCCAAGATTGTTACATGAAAACGTAATGTGAGGATCTCAAGGGACCCATTTGCTCTTTCTAGTACTAAATCTCTTCTCGTTAACCAGCCATCAAATGTCTATTGTTTTTGACACATTTAGGGCTTTTTTGGTTGGAGGGTTACTAATGAAACTTAACACACTTTTTTCGTCTAGTTGAGGGTTTCATAATAGAATGGAATGGAATGGAATGAGACGGAAGCAGAGTGTTTCATGTTACGTTTCATTCCAACCTAAACAGTGAAAATAAGAAACCTTTAATTCGGAGAGTTTATAATAGAAAGTAAACTAACAAATACATACTACCTAATGTACCCTCAAAAATTTTTCTTAATATTAATTATTTCTTCTAACTCTAACCCCTTTAATATAATTAATAATATTTGTATATTATTTCTCCTTACTCTAATAATAATTTTTATATTATTAATAAATATATAATTAATAATAAAATAAAAAATTAATAAAATTTTTATTAATGAAAATAGAAAATATATAAAATTATTCAGTAATTATATATATAATTAATTATATAAAAATATTATTAATTATTTTAATAAATTTTATTTTATTATATGTGATTTATATTTATATATAAATATATAAATGCAATTAAAGAATAATTTTTATATATTTTCTATTTTCATTAATAAAAATTTTATTAATTTTTTATTTTATTA
>JANZXR010000006.1:4880437-4899880 GCA_027575705.1 Erythroxylum echinodendron | reverse complement strand
ATTATTTATATCTAATTAAATATATATTATTAATAAAATTGTTCGACGATTATAATTTAAATATAATGGAAATATATTTTTTTAAAATTTAATAAAAGTTTTACTGACGGAAATATGCAAGATTTCTGTCGGTAATTGTCTAAATAAAATACCGAAGGAAATTTTTTTCCGTCGGTACTATTTCCTCATTTACTGACGGAACATTTTACCATCGGTAACTTTACCGACTGTATTAGAAATATTCCAATGCTAAATTTACATACGGTTAAGCCACCGGTCGGTAAATTTAGTGACGGAATACATCGGACGGTTGGTAACTTTTCAGTTGATTTTACTGACGGTCTATTTGTTCTGTCGGTAATTTTGCCGACGGTAGACAAACTTGTCGTCGGTGAATTTAGCTACGGCATAATCTTCGACGTTTTTGACCGTCGATTTATTCTGTCGGTAATGTTGTATACCGACGGAATATTTCTCGATTTCGTTGGTAATTTCCATCCCTAATTCACTATTTTCTTATAGTGTATGGCTTTGGCCTTCTTCTTGTCTGTCTTACCTTGTTTAGCTTTATTGCTACTAGCTCCATCATGAACCTTACGATGGACATACTGCTTCTTCATCTTTTTCAACCTCCTTTCCTCTTGAAACAATATTAACTTAATTTTCTAAAAGTTTCATTTCCCTTTAGAGGTGTTGTAATTCATTTGCAACTAGTCAAATTTGGGAGGAAATGAGTTGATAACAAATCGACCAGAAAGGACGATTTTCCTTGCCTATTACATGATTATGAATGAGTTGTGACCAATCAAACTTCTTAGTCTTTAGCTCACTCATCAAGTTCCCTACAATAAACTTATCAACTATGTCCAATTGAGAGTACTCATTAATTTTCATTTTAAATTCCCTTGTACGATCCATTTTGCGCATTGATAACTTAATATTTTCATCCATCGTCATTTACATCAAGTTCAAGCTTAAGCTGTTTTGACTGCTTCCAAGCATTATGAAAAGATTTATCAACTTTTGTATTGGTCTAAATAATGACTACGAGTTTTCACTTAAAACTATTGCTTGCTCCAAATCCATAAAGCCCAGTTAAAATTAGAATTGTTTGGACCAATCCTCTATTGTCATTTTTTATGGCCTCTATTTGAAACTAGGAGCAATTCCAGGCCAAAAATCCAAAAAATTCACTATAAACACTTATATTTTATCTAGAAAACCTTGATCCATCATCAAAATCAACCAAAACAATTCATAAATATAATGAGAACATGAAAAACTCCCTATTATGTTATTTTTATCAATCATTCATGCTCATAACAATATATAAGCACCATAAACATTCCTATGCGTGTTCCAAAAACCCAAAACACCATTAATGGCAGTACAAGTCTATAATTAACTTTAATGGTGATTGAAAGGCATTATAGTTTATTATGATACAAATTACAATTTTTAATTCTAAATAAGTCTAATATTAAAATATAGGATCTTTTAACGCAATTTTAAAAGTCCAAGTGTTTTGCTTCTATATAAATAATAATGGAAATGAAAATTTACTTTGATATATGATTATTAATTTTTCTTTACGTGAAAATCTGAAGCAAACGTTCTTGTGATTTCTCTCCACCCCATTTTTTTCTAGATTCTTTAATGATCAAAAATATGTTAACAATGTTTGTATTTTTTTGTTCTTTTTGCAATCACCAATTTTAAAGGGAGAGGGGAGGGATTTGAAATCCCTTTTGACTATAACTATTTAAGCCCAACAATTATCATATTAGACCCATTTTCATTACAATCAACCTATCAGATTACATAGACCACATTGTTAAACTAATCTAGCATATTCAACAATACTAGATAAATTTCATAAAATAGTGAAAACCATAAAAAAATCATTTAACAAAAAATTCAAAAAACGAAAGGTTTTAAGGTTAATGGATTTATGACTCCTAGCACAATTCCAAAAGATCGACAAGAGAGGTTGCCAAAAATACCGAAACAACTATAAAAGTTGAAAAAAGAATCAAATTTAAACACGAAAACAAATATGTCAAAAGAGTCGGGACAAAGAAAAAAGGTGAATAACTAAGAAAGAAAAGGAAGAGATGCTCGAGCTTACCATCAAAAGCGATAATGATTTGATGCAGAGAAAAAGAGAAAAGTTTATGTTAGTCAGACTATAGATTGAACATTAAATTATATTTTAAGTAAAAACTTTTATTTAATTTTGTAATATTAATTTAAAATATAAAAATAATAAATGTTAATTTTTTAATTTGTTAAATATGCATAAATTAAATTATGTTAATAATGCAATTAAGTTGATTGTTGTATAGCATGTCACGGAAGATGGACCCCTTCCTAATTCCCATCCCATTTTGACAGTATAATATCCACATGTATAGGTAAAAAAGATTTTTTATTTTAAGAATAATTAAGAAAAGAAAAAAGAGGAGTTAACTCCATCATCTTTACCCTTTTTCGGAATTTGCTTCTATTTCTTTCAAATGTTAAATAGATGGGAATTTTACATCTATGCTTGATATTGTCTTTCTTTTTTTTTTTGGACAAAATAGATAATTTAAACCTCAAACGTTTCAGAGCATTCAAGTTCAATCGTAACATTTTTAAAACGTTTAAGATAGATCCTTGATAGATAGAAAATTTAGTGGGGCTAAACTTTTGTCAATTAAAAACTTTTGTATTTTTTAAAATTTGTTATTGGACTCCATTTCCACGTGAAGGCCATATTAAGCCATGTGGGCGCTACCAAGAGATTTTTAAAAATAAAATATGTATATTTTTTAATAAATAAATAAATAAAATGGTAATATTTTTAGTCTATTGGTGGAGCATATTATGTCGTTAGCCTGCATGGGGTAGTGGAATCCACCAACTAATTTTTAAAAATAAAAAAATGATGTATTGATGGAAGTTTAATCCCATTAAAATTTCCATCAATTGATGATCTATTTTGAATGTTTTGAAAATGTTAGGATTGAACTTAAACACTCTAAAACGTTAAGGTTTAATTTGTACTATAATGAAAACTTTAAGGTTGAAATTTTAGTCGTTCTTTTTGCCTTAAGGTTCTTAAAACTGAAGATACTTTGATTCTATTTCTTCTTTTATGTATAAATGTACAAACAGATAAGAGCAAAATGACATGTTACATGGGTCACACTTGAAACTCTAACTCATACTTATGTTTTTCTTTATGAACTTATTCTAAATCAATAAGCTAATAAGAGCAGTCATGAACCAATGATGATTTATAATGAACCTTTCAATACTTCACATATTGTATTATAGGGCAGATGATATACTATCCAACAACCTAAATGAAAAATTTCTAGCTAAGCGAGAGACACAAAAACATGGAGAAGGGGGATTATTTAGCACCTGGCTTAGTCAAAACAAGAGCCTACTATAGGACTTACATTAACATAATGATGTGGAAAAGTTTTGGACTTAAAGCTTCTGTTTATGCTTGTAACAACTTTCAGAAGTAAAAGCTAATGATATTTCACATCTGCACCTACTTCTTATCGCCTTCAACTCTTAAAAATAAACATCCCTTCACTTAAGTGATGGCACCTTGGGTTATGTGTTGGGAGTCCTACTCAATAGGACCATGCTTTATGCACCATAAAAATAAATAAATAAAAGTAAGGTGTAAGCATGTGAAGGTGGTGATATCCAATTAGGAATTGAATATTAGAATTTATGTTTAATTTGGATATTTTAGGGGGTTATATATTTCTTATATATATTTGTGTTTATTATAAGAAGGGTTTCTTCTTCTTCTTCTTTTTGTGGACTTGTAGGCAGCCTTTGTACTAGTTTTGTAGTAATAATAAAAATTTGCTTAGGGAGAAGATTCAATTACTCTACTTTTTATGGTTCAACAGTAATTGAAGATTAATTGTCAAAAGTTTTTTTGGTGTTCTTAATTGTGTGAAATCTCTCAAATTTTTATTTTGCTGTTACCAAGAATTAATTTTTTTGAAGATTTATTTTAAGATTACCTCTAGTAGTGCTAAAGAAGAATAATTTATACTACTAATTATTTTGATATAGTGGAAGATTCGACTAGCTTGTACCTGTGGTTTTTACTCCCCACATTGGGTAGATTTTTCACGTTAAAAATTAGTTATTGCTTGTTGTAATGTATGATTTTATCTTTTATTTATGAGAGATCAATTAATCTTTTATTTATGAGAGAACTATAATTGATTGCTTCTTCCTAAGTATTTGGGGGAAATTAATTTGGTTATTTGGTTATGATGTTAGCTTGTTGTGTGCTTTTCCTAACAAAGCGATATTAGAGCGATTGGTTTAATTATCTTATGAAGTGATTAAGGGAAAGTTTTAAAAGATGGTCAATCTAACCAACACCAATTACCACATATGGAAGAACAAGATAAAGGTTCTTACATTTGTGATGAAGTTGCACTTACCATAATTTTCAAATTAAAAAACCTGAAGGTAAATCTGATAAGGAATCGAAATTTAATCACAAGTAAATGTGTGGGTTAATTTGACAATTTGTTAAGGACAATGTGTACAACCATATATGGAGTGAGACAAATGTAAAGACCTTATGGAACAAGTTAGGGGAGTTGTATGTTTCGAAGACCGGAAATGATAAACCACTTTATTTATCAAAACTGATGTTGTTGAAATACCAGGAGGCTATAAAAATAGTAGATAACTAGAATGAATTTCAAGGGAATATGGATTACTTGTCGGACATGGGTGTCAAATTTGACAATGTACTTCCTTCATTATCGGACTCATGGGAGACCTTAAAGATCTCCTTGACCAACTCTGCTCCAAATGTTGTTGTAACAATAGTCTTTGTTAAATGTGGTGCTCTGAATAAAGAGATGAGATAAAGGTTACAAGGTACTTCCTCATCTCATTTAGAGATTTTTTCTACAAAATCCAAAGGAAGGAGTTAGACTAAGGGTTCGAAAAATAGAGACCATAGCAGGGGAAATCCAATAAATTTACTAATGTTGAATACCATTATTTTCACAAGAAAGGGCACATTAAAAGGTAATATCGAACGTTTAAAAGAAAGAACAAGAAGAGCTAAGGTAATGATGAGAAGAAACATGACAACAGTGATGATAATAGAGTGTTTACTGCCACCGAGCCATTTCTCATCATATATGAAGACAATATGGCTAACTTAGCTACTCATGAGACAAATCAGGTTATTAATAGTGGTGCTTCCATCTATACTACATCTCATCTAGATTTCTTCATATCTTACACCCCAAGTGATTATGAAGTTGTGGAAATATAGAATGATGGTTCAGAAAAAGTTATTGGTATTGGAGATGTTTTCTTGGATACTTCTTTTGGTGCAAAATTAATTTTAAGAGATGTTATTCATGTCCCAAATATTCGATCGAATTTGATTTCTACAAGTAGGCTCGATGATGAGGGATTCTGTAACACCTTCAATGGAAACTCATAAAGGGGTCTATAATTGTGGCTAGAGGTAGCAAGTGCTCTAGTCTTTATTTACTGTAGGCAAAGGTCTCTAAAAGCATTGTGAATGCCTTAAAGAATGAGTGTAATTAAGTTGTGGCACAAGAGACTAGGTCATATTAACAAGCAAGGTATGACAATGTTGGTTAAGAAGAAGGTGATATTTGGGATAGGTAGTGTTCATTTAAGAAAGTGTCCTTACTATTTAGTGGAAAAGCAACATGGAGTTTCTTTTAGAGATTTTTATCCTTCTAGAAAGAAAATTTTGTAAGATTTAATACATTCTATTGTTTATGGTTCAATGAAGACAAGATCACTTGGTAGTTCTTAGTATTTTGTGAGTTTTTATTAACGATCACTCTAAGGGGATTTGGGTTTACACTTGAAGATAAAGCATCAAGTACTTGGTGTATTCAAGCAATTTCAAGCCTCAGTTGAAAGAGAGCTTAAGAAGAAGTTAAAATGCATTCGTACAAACAATGGTGGAGAGTATTATGACACATTGGATGGGTATTGCAAACAACAGGACATTTGACATCACACTATACCTCCTATCACACCTCAATTGAATAAAGTAGTTAAAAGGATGAAAAGATTACTAATGGGGAGAGTGAGATGCTTGATTTCATATTGTCTAAGTACTTTTGGAGTGAAACTTTGACTACAGTTGTACATATGTTAAATCACTCTCCTTGTATTGCTTTAGAGTTGGATGTTCCAAAATGAGTTTGGTTAAGAAGAGATGTTTCCTATGATCATTTATGGGTTCTTAGATGCAAGGCGTTCATGCACATTCCAAAGGATGATAAGTCTAAACTTAATGTCAAGATAGGATAATGTGTGTTTATTAGGTATGGTCAAAATTAGCTTGACTACAAGTTTTATAATCCAATTCAAAACAACTCTTGAGGAGTCATGATGTTGTGTTCGTTGAGGATTAAACCACTAAAGATATCGATAAAGTTAAGAAGATAGATTTTGATTATAATAATGCTATAGAAAACTAAGATGCAATACCTCCAATAGGGTACATATGATGGAGATACTCCCCTACGGATTGATGATGATGGTGGCTATGGTTGTGTCCATGATTAGAAACTCACAAGTTGGTTCAGTTTCAATCAAGAGATCTATAAGGGTAAGACAATCATTTACTAGATATTTTTCGAATCAATATGTGTTGTTGATCGATGGAGGAGAACTTGAGATCTTTGAGAAAGCAATGAAATATGAACGCAAAGAGAATTGGATGGAGGCCATACAAGATGAGATGAAATCCTTAAATAAGCAAGACTTATGAGTTGGTAAAATTGCTTAAGGGCAAGAAAGAATTGAAGAACATATAAATGTTTTAGGTCAATCATGAAGAGCATAACCCACATCCACAGTATAAGGCTAGTTTGGATGTGAATTGTTTTAATTAAAGGAAAGGCGTCAACTTTGATGAATTCTTGTCACCGATAATGAAGATGATATTTGTTTATGTAATAGTTGGTACAGCTGCAAGTCTTGATTTAGAAATTGAGCATATGGGTGTTAAGACGACCTTCTTTTATTGTGACTTAGAGGAAGAAATATACATGGAGCAATCAAAGTGATTCAAGGTTAAAGGTTGAGAAGATTATGTTTGTAGACCGAAGAAGAGTCTTTATGGTTTGAAACAAGCACTAAGACAATGGTACAAGAATTTTGAGTCAATTACGGGGGAGCAAGACTACAAGAAGACTACTTCTATCCATTGTATTTTTTTTTCAGAAAACTCTATGATGATAACTTTATTATTCTTTTACTCTACGTTGATGACATGCTAATTGTTGGCAAGAATGCTGCTCCATTTGATAGCTTGAAGAAGTAGTTGAGCAAGTCTTTTGCCACGAAAGACTTAGGGCCAACAAAAAGTATCATTGACATGAAGATCATTTGAGACAGGAGCATCAAGAAGTTATAGTTTTCACAAGAGAAGTATGCTAAGATGGTATTTCGAAAATTCAATATGAACAAGGATGAAGAGGTTAGTTATTCTCTTGCTACTCACTTTAGGTTAGTTATTCTCTTGCTAATCACTTTAAGATTGAGTTCTAATCAAAGTACTATTGAGGAAGAGAAGGCAAAGACAGAACCAGTTCCTTATGCATTAGCTATTGGTAGCTTAATATATACAATAATGTGTACTCAACCAGATATTTCTCATACAGTCGATATAGTTAATCAATTTCTTTATAATCCCGAGAAAGATTGCAATTAAATGGATCTCTTAGCATCTATGTGGAAAGATTGCAATTAAATGGATCTCTTAGCATCTATGTGGAACTTCTAGTATGTTTTTTTATTTGTGTTTATGTTTTGGGGATTACAAGCCTATGTTAGTTGGTTACACAAATGCTGACATGGTCAATGATGTTGATTCGCGGAAGTCTACTTCAAGATATCTGGTCAATTCTTAAGGGAAGCAGTGTCCTCGCAATTGTGATTGTAAAAGTGTGCACTTTTTACTACTCAAGTGGACTTTATTACAGCTAGTGTAGCTTGCAAGGAGTTGTTATGGATGAAGAGATTTCTTCAAGAACTTTGTTTCCGACAAGACAAATAGGAGTTGTTTTATGATAGCTAGATTGTTGTCCACTTTGGTAAGAATTGCTTTTTTTATTTATGGTCCAAACATACGGTTGTGAGGTATCACTAGAAAAGAGATGTGTTAGAGATCAAGTTGTTGCAACTTGAGAAGGTTCACATATCTAATAATGGTGTGGATATGTTAAACAAGACTCTACTAAGGAGAAACTTGAGGTTTGTTGTTCAATCGTTGGGTTGTCGATCCCTCCCATGTGAGCATAAGGGGGAGATTTAGTGGAGTTTTCATTCAATGGGATCATACCATATGTACACATAAAAATAAATAGTAAATTAAAATTGGGTGTGTGCATGTGATGATGGTGTAGGAATTGGATATTAGAAGTTATATTTAACTTAAATATTTTGAGAGCCTCTAATTAGGAATTAGACATTAGAAGTTATATTTAACTTGATTATTTTGAGAGTCAACATATTTCTTTTATATGTGTATGTATATGTATGTATAGATGGATTATAACAAAGGTTTCTCTTCTTTTTTTGTGCAATTATGGGCAGCCTTTGCATTAATTATGCGCAGCCTTTGCATTTATTGACCTCCAGTGATATTAGAGAAGAACAATTTGTATTACTCATTATTTTAATATAGTAAAAAAATTTGGCTTGTTCATACCCGTAACCCATACCAAATTATTTGTTAAATGTTTCCATGCCTGACTTTCTCTGAAGTATAATTAATCGCTGGAGTACTTGAAAAAATTAATCTAGTTATTTCATATCAGCTCGTTATGTGCTTTTATCAAAATTAGGCGTGGCTCGTGACTTTGCTATAAGGTTGTAGAATCAAATGTTATTCTAGTCCGACCTTTCAATCTTAAAAGAACGCATTGTGATTCCTAAAAGAATTGATTCTCTCTAGAAAAGCAACAACAGTATAATACGCCTTAGCCGAGGGAACAGATCTGTTCCCAATATATCTCAACCATTCAATTTACTGTATGGAAACATGGAGAACTGGACAGTGGGTGCAAAAGATCCGTTCCCATTAGTTGAATGACTATGGTACGGCTAAGGAACAAAAGGCGAGCATGGTGAAACAGAGGATTGTTTTCAAGGCTATCAATACATGTTCGTGTTAATTAATCCTCAGTTTCTCGTTGATTTTGATTCGTTGTTCCTTAAACTTTTTCTATTGACTTGCCTTAATTCAAACAGGTAATTCGTGGCCGCAGTTTCAGTTTCAGTTTCAGTTCAGGCGGCTCTTTATTGGATGTGCACAACTCAGCGGCCAAGAAGACAAATCACGCAAATAGCAGCAATAGGGTATAAGCAAGAACTGCTAATATAAACAGATTACAGTAACAAGATCCCAACATAAACAAGAAGTTTGTGTGGATTGTTCTGCAAAAGCTCCAAACTGGTACACACCATAAAATAAACAGGGATGGTAGCTTTTGGGTCCATCCTCACAAAGTCTCTCTCCCACAAGTGTTTCATTTCTTGAGATGTGGGAAACATACAGAAAGCTCAGATTTTGGGTGCTTGGCTTCTGCATGCTCCTTGCACTTCACCTCCGAAGTAGTGCACATAAATGTCTGCATGCACACCTTGCACTGCGCAGAAATGAACACCCCCACCAATCCATTAGCAACATATCTAAGCAATGAACCTAAACTTCTTTTAAAGGTATAGCCCAAGCATTAAATCAATATACAATTCCAGTGAAATTCAATTGATTACAGGCCCTACACTATTGGTTCCTTTCTTCTCCTTGGAGAGATGACACAAAAATGATTATAAGCCTTTCCCAGTTACATATTTCATTATGAAGACGAATTGCTACAGATATTAACGAATCCTGTTGTAATGAATATTAAAAAATGATTCCGATTAATTAAAAAGAAAACACATAAAATAAATAAGAAAGAAAAATAAAATACCTGGATGGTCATCGCTTTCTTGTTCGAATCGAGCTGACTTCCTACACAGAGATCGGAGATAATATAGTCAAACAACAAAAACAAACCCATAGATCTCGACCAGACAGTTAATACAATTCCCCACAGAAATCAACAAAACCCACCTGCCAAGTTTTTGATTCCTTATAATTAATTCGAACAAAAGAGGGGAAATCTTCAAATCTTCCATCCCATAAATAATTTTCACTCCGCCAAACGAATAACTTAAAAAGATGCAATCTTTTTGAAAAACCCAAGAGAAATTACACTAATAGAACGCTGAATTGACGGGGAAAAATACCATAATCAGTTTGGGTTTTTAAGTTTAGGACAGGATGAGTTAAAAGCATACCCTTAGCAGCGTTTCTTTGCTTCTCCAAGTTTCTTTCACGAGCCATCTTCGACTTCTGTCCATTGCCGCCTCCCATCTCTTCGAGGAATTGAAGAAGAGAAATACGATTCGGGATATCTGTGGCTCACAGCAAGTAGTGGACACGGAAAAGAGAAGGGAGACGACGGCCACTCGTCTTCTATGCAAAGAAACTTGTTTTGTTTATATAAACACCTTCAAAGTGGAAGCCAGAGCAAGTTTGCCCCAATCCCCAATTTCATCTTTTTGTTTTATTTATTAAATCATTTTATAATTATTCTATTAATTACTCCCGCGTTTAGTAAAAAAAAAAATTTATGATTTAATTAACATTAATTGTATTGGAAATATAGAAAGAGTCCTTTAGCGATATTAAATTCTAAAGGATGATTGTTAAAGAACATTCGTAAGTTAGGTGAATTACAAACATATGTATTAACCTTTAAGAAGACACCGAATCTATTATTATACACTTCACTTTAAGAGTTCTTTATTTTTTCAATCTTATTTATTTTTAATTTTTTATTATCAATATTTCCATTTATGTAATAATTATTAAATTTAAACAATGTTTCATTTATTTATTTAACGTTATAAACTCATTTAATAAAATCTTTTTGTTGATTAATTCCTCCGTCTCTATCAATTTGGCATGGGTTCGATTTCTTAATTATTAGAGTCACGACTCATGCCTACTCTACACGTTCTCCTTATCTTGTGACGCCGTCTCGAGCTACATACAAGCAATTTGTCCCCACATTACCACTTTGTGCTTGTCAAAATATGATTGGTGTGAGGGTAATTAGAGGTCTTAAATTTGACCTCCAGGAATAAAAAGATTTGTTTGGTCAAGACTTTATTTCTTACGGGCTAACTCGATGCGAGCGAGGATTAGTCTGAATATAAATAGCTTAAAAAGATCTTCCTATAATTGAGACCCTCCTCAAATACTTTATGAGCTAACAAAAAAAAAGATTAATAGATAAATAGACTTTTAAGCTCAAATATTGCAGAAAACATGGTAAAAAGATCAGGCAACAATGCAACAACTCTTAGGTTACGATTGGTTGAGTGGTTATTAATGAAATATAATAGAATTTAGTATTATTTCATCATTTAAAGAATTTATAATAAAATAGAATAAAATATAATAAAAGGGGAGAGTTTCACATTACATTTCATTCCATCATAAACAGTAAAAATAAGTTTCTTTCAATTTAAGGGGTTTAAGATAAAATGCAAAATGATAAACAATATTTTACTATGTTACAATATAAACCTTCTTCTAAACAACATTTGACTATATTATATTACGAACAATTTCATACCTCCAAAATAACAATTTTTTAATATTACATCTATTTATATTCCATTTTATTATAAACAATTTTATTTCATTCCATTCCATCTCATTTCATTTCTTTAAAAACCTTATATCTAACCAAATATAACTTTAGGCAATCAGAAGGTAATTCCTTTTCGAGTCCTTAACCTATTATCGTGTCATGCTCTTATGGGGGTGTTTGGTTGATTGAAATCACCGTTTCATTTCTACCTATTCTTGGTAATAGGTTATTCCCTTGTTTGGTTGATAACATACAAAATATATAATCTAAGGGTTCCTTCCTCTTCTATACCTTTATCTATTCTAAGTAGATTGGAAATAAAAAAGAGAACTTGTAGGAGAAAAATATCCTTAAAGAATACACATAATTACTTAGTTATAATAATAATAATAATAATAATAATAATAATAACAACAACAACAACAACAACAACAAAGTTAATAGAGATTAATAGATATTTTGCTCTTTTTGTTAATTATTCTTTTGTCATTTTAAATTTATATTTTCAAACCAAACATTGACATTACATCATCATCATAAATTCTTAAAAATAAATCAAAATAAATAATACATATTTTATTTTATTTATTATCTCTTCTATTTAAAAAAAATCATGATTCTATTCCTTATTTATTCTTACCCACAGTCTTGTTGGTGAATTAATCATTTTTATTATATTACAATCATATTTTTTATATATGCATCCACAATCAACCAAACAAATAACAATTAAAACCAATGTCGATCAAGTCCGTCTCAAAGAAGGACAGATATTTCCATAAGACAAGAATATCATATTAAACATCCAATATCCATGTTAAAGTCCTATTTAGCCAAGACATTAATACAAAATGTTGTCTCACTGTAAATGTATCTTATATGACATTCTCAATTGCACTTAATAGCCCGAACAATCATACTTTAAGAGTTCTGACTTCCACATTAGAAATGACATGGCATGCCACAAAATTCTCGCTATAAGCCTATGATCGTTATGGGAATGAAACGACGTGCTAAATTCTTGGGTTGACTAATATATGCTATTGCCTGCTACTTGCTTAGTGCCTACTCACCGGTCTCTTTTTAAAGATAAAGCCACACAGCTGGAGCTCACTATGGGTTTAATATGAGCCGTTGAAAAAAAAGTGAAACAGCCATTCGATTCGACCCAACATGGAAGAACCTATATATGCCTAATAAAGACCTCAACCACAAACGACCAAAGTGCCTCACCATAAGTTCCTTCGCAGAGACTTTGTAGTTACCACCGACTAACAATTAATGAGACGGTCTTCTTTCGAAGCCCCCCACACGACTTTGAGGTAGCTACCACCCAACTCTTGCGTTACACGGTGGAAGTAGTAATTACGTAAACTCACTACTTGATGTTTAAGATTTTTCTTTTTTGACTTGTATGCATTGATCGCACGCATTAAAGGCTTATCCATGACTTTTTCTTTTCTTCATATACTAGAGAACTTAAAGGTTTCTTCAGAATTTTTTTTATTTTTTCTAAAAAATAACATCGTTTTATATTTATTTATACATAAAACAATGTCATTTTAACCGATATCAATGGCTTAGCCTCAAACTTTTGCTCTTGGGTTGGGACCATTCTTCTTTTCATTTTTTACAAATTCAACAAACGAAGACGTGCACTAAACAGTTCCTCCTACTTTCTTTCATTTCATTCCCACTTTTTCAATTTCACTTTGCCTTGTTTGGCATCCCTTGAGTACGGAGCCGCTTCTCTTCACGGTTGGAAATTCGTCGGAATTGGCAGAATCTGAATCATTCGCATGACAAAGGGAAAAATCGAAAAGATTGGGAAACTCAAACTCGTGCAAGGTCTGCTAAAATACGTACTAAGTAACCAGGGGACCCCACGCTAACAGTCCCACGTAGCCTTTTTGGATATGCACGCCAACGCATGTGAAAATTGAAAATCCACGAAGCTTTGCATACGATCACAGAAGCCGTCAGATCAAAAGTTTCCAGTCTTTCCCACATACTTTCTACCTTTCTTAACACGTAACCACTCTCGTGATTTTTCTGAAGTAAAAAATGATGCTCTATATCATATAAATATAATGTCTTAAATATCTAAATTTATGAAAATGAACAAAGCACCGTCACCGTCACCTTCACGTTCCTTGTTGAGTGACAAAAATGTCTTTATTGGACAGAAATCCAACACAACCAAGCTTAGGACATCATTAACATTGTGTTCTCTCGGTTAGGAATAATCGAAAACAACAAAAGTTCTTTTCTTGAAATGAACATCAACAAAATTTAAATATCAGGCGTTTTAGTAATTAGAAAAAGAAAGTAAGAAACAAACGAGGGCGTGGGGATCCACAACCGTTTCGCAAGAAGCGAGAAAGCCAAGGGGTCGTAGTCTTTCAGTCTCATGACCCCCCAAAGAAACTAAGCAGAAGAATATGCTTTGCTCTGCTTCCCATTTATCCCTTTCCTGCTCTTCTCTGTTTTTCTTTTTTGTGCTTCACATATTAGCCAATTACAAGTGCTTCTGTTACTACCTCTCTCTCTCTCTCTCTCTCTCTCTCTCTCTCTGTGCGTGTTCTTTGGGGTTTTAGGATATGGAGCTTGTTCAGGAGTTGATTGTCACGGCTTTTGTTGCCCTTTTGGCGTCTTTCCTCATTGCCAAACTTGTCTCCTTCGCCATGGCTGCCCATCCCAATACCCATCTTCGTAAACATGTGATTGGAGTTGAAGAAGACGTTATTCATTTACATGAGAAATTGCAAGTTCAAGGCTCTGTCAGCGAGACCAGGGCTGACGAGTTAGTTGCAGAATCGGGTGGGTTCGAAGAAACTGTGATGAGTCAAAATGAAATTGCTGATTCTGGAATGCCAGGGGAACTTAGAGAAGAGAGAGTGCCAGTTGATATTGATGAGAAGAACAATGAAGACAAGAAAGAACCAGAAATCGGGTTCCAGGAGGATAAAGATGTAAAATTTGATGATTCGCTTGTACAGAACCCAGAAGACGAAGTGATTACCAAAGAATCAAGTGAGATCCAGAGTGAGGATGATGATGACTGGGAGGGAATTGAGAGGAGCGAATTGGAGAAGGTATTTGCAGAGGCTGTCAAGTTTGTGGAATCCGGAGCTATCGATGCGAACCTGACAAGTAAAGTGCAGATGGAGTTGTATGGTCTTCATAAGATTGCTACTGAAGGGCCTTGCCGCCACCAACCTCCTCTCCCGCTTAAGATCTTTGCTCGTGCCAAGTGGTATTAAGTTCTCCAATACTCTCTTCTTTACAAGTTCTTACTCTCTGCAGTTTGCTTAAGATTTGGTCTTTCTATATGATTTTGGTCTCTCGAATTTGTGAGCGCAAACCCTGGGCTTCGTCTTATTCAATTTAGATAATAAAACATGCTGTTTCAAGGAACAGTTCAGATGAATTATCACGAAAAGTTGAGTGGAATACGAACTAAGGCAAAATTTCATACGGAGGCACTTAAATTCTAACAAAACAACAAGAAAACAGGAAGACGAGTAGACACTGAAATACAGAAATTGATAGTAATGCAAGATTCTTCATTTAAATTAGGATCTGATGGTTTACAGCTTCGTGTCAGTACCCTTCTCATCGTGCGACAAAAAGAAAATAAACATAAGCGTAGAACCCTATGCCTTCTTGTTTTCATTCCGCATGCTAGAATTGGCCCTTTTAACTCTTTCTCATCAACCTACCCCATGCTGATCCTTTCCCTCTTAGATTTTGTGTTAGTTCCTCAAAGACAGCGTTAATTCAGTTAGTTTAATCAATTAGTTATTAGAATAACAACCGTTAGTTTGTTTGGACGGTACTGTATCAGAAAATTTTGCCCACCTCTGGAGAAGAAATGGATGTATAAAACAATACTTTAGGGCCTCCCCGTACAGAGTTGCACGTTATAGTTTGATAGTAAGTTATAATAACAGGGTTGACAGCTGCTATGTGTGTGTGATGGAGGGCACTGGTTACGTTGTGCAAGGAATGCTTGGCAAAGACTAGGAAACATGAGTCCTGAGATGGCCATGGAGCAGTATATTGCACTTGTATCAGACAGTGTTCCAGGATGGATGGAAGATAAATCTACCGTAAGTTTTTGAAATTGATGCACTATGACGTTTTCATTCCTGAAATCACTGTCTTCCATGGAGAATGGCTTGAATTCGTAACTGCTATCTTACAGGGAGATGGTAGACCTGAATCGTCTGTGCCAGCAATTCCGAGGGCACCTGTTCGAATTACACTGACATCCCATCAACCAAATATCACAAGTGACAGGTTTCCATTTAATTTATCTTTGTGATTGACGTTTATCTTCTAGTGATTCACTACTTGCTTTTTCACAGTATTTCTTATGCATTGGACCTTTTGACAAATAATTTTTAATTGTTTAACCTCTTATCTCGACCTTAGTAATCCGGGGATGAACCTTGGAGCTGACGAAGATGATAAGACTGAAAGATCAGGTTTGGAGAGCAAGGTACGATGTCTTAAGTGTGCATTGTAGTCTTCCTTATCAGTTTAACTGTCAATTAGAGGATGACGTATTCTGGCACCATTAGAAGACAGAAAACTGCATCAGTTGTGTACACGGCGGAATAGATAAATATGAAACGAGTGTTGGGAGTGAAATTTCTGTTTATTATCAATATATATTGCCTACATCTTTCTTATTTTCTACATTGATTGAAAGTTTTGCAGATTTCATTTTCATACTGACATGTTGTATAAAAATGGTGATTTGTATGAAGCTTCCCAAGATATTGCTGGGTATTTTCCTTTCTTATTAATAGCTACATATAAAATTATTTCTGAATTTTTCAGGTTAAAGAATGACAGAGCGGTGTTTGGCTATTTGTATTCCTGCTACTGGGCGACTGGTTGACCAGAAACAGGACAAATTCTTATGCCAAGTATATAAATGTAAAGAATAAGTACGCAAGGATCTTTTACCATTTATACTATTATGTATTTGCTACTGTACTCAAAATGTTGTATGTACTCTGTTCAATGTAAATGATGGAAGTTCGTTTTCTGTGATGCACTATGCTGTTGATTGGGATGTTTAAGGTATGCTGTTTTCTCTGCTTTCCCTGCCTTTTTGTTGTATTACTTGAAGAAAATTTCAGTGTGAATGATGTCTTAGAAGTCAGATACTTGGTAGCTTGAGAAATTTTCCATATGCTTAACATGCCCTAACATTTGGAACTGTTAGAAGGGAAATTTCATGGCTTACCTTTCCCTTTTTTTGGTTTCTATATGATTTAGAAAAGAAGAAAATGACAAATTGATCGGGTCAAATTTGTTGATAGGTCTTCGGATTCTCTTTCTTTTCATTAGGTACAAGAGTTTCTCCATTTTGATATATTTTATAGGCTTAAACTTGAGATTGTTTGGAATTTAGGTCTTGTTTGTAACCAATAATAAAGGGTGGGAATTGGAATGAAACATTTATTCCTAGCTTTTAATTGTTTGGTTACTAATAATAGATAAAATAGATAATAAAAAAGTGAGAATAAATTCTAAACAATCTTGGACTTTTATTCCTAAATGGGATGTAGGCATAAGCTCGAAAAAAATATTGAGAATAAAAGATAAGAGATATTATTAAAATATTGATCTTGAATCTGAATATTATCACCAATTATTTTATTTTTTTTATTAATACTTTTATTCTTATGATAAAATAATTCATAATTATTTAAAAATTAATAATTTAATAAAATGTTTAATTTTTATTAATTATTTTATAATTTATAAGATATTTTACTTAATTATTTACAAAATAATAACTAAATACGAGAAAAATATCTCGTTACCATTTTTAATATTTAATACTAAATATTATTATAACTACTAATTTTATTTAATACCATATTAAATACGCATAATTGAAAATTTCCCATTAACAAATATCCACGAAAAATTTAGATATTTCAATATTATTTACTTAAAAAAATTTAAACATTATTTAGATAACTAGCAATATTTAAATATTATTTAAATTAAAAATTTTTAATATTATTTATACAATATTTATATAACACTAAATATGTGATAAAATAGTAAATATTAAATTATTCAATAACTATAATAAATTAAAATGTTTAGATTAATTAACTTCATTTATTCTTTTTTTGTTTTTATTTTTCTTATAAGAAACAAATTCAAGCATACAAATTTCAATTAAGTAATATTAATAACTTATAATTAATGAGTGTTCATACTCATCTTTTTATTCATAATACTATTTTGTGTATTATATTTTTAAATCTTAATTAATTTACGATTATATTCTATTCACTTAAATCATTTTTAATAACTGTTATCAAATATTAATTTGGACGTGTATATCTAATTAACGAGTATGTTGTATAACTGTCAATATATAAGTAAATCTTCTTTTATATTGTTATTGTGCTCTAAGTCCCTTTCACATTGAAGTAGACTCCATTAAGTCAAACGCGGTCTATCTCTTATACTGTAAATCGTGTTTAAAACATTGTTGGCCTACGCATTAGCGTTACATTGGAAACACGTCAGCTAGCTTTGCCACGAAGAAAATGCTCTCTATCACCTATGTATATCTTGATTTGCAAAACCATTCCACTCTCTAAGAAACAACGGAAGTAGTTCAGTTTCATTTTAAAGTCTCCAACGCAGGATTGGAAGGCAAGGTGTACAGATGAAGACACCAACCTTCGCGCTTCGATTGATAGCTACACTTCTTTGCTTCTGCTGCACCTATGTGGTACCAGAAGGGAAGGACCAACAACTAAAGAAGACTTGCATAATTCACATGGACAAGTTAAACATGCTAGAAAACTTCACTAATCACCTCCAGTGGTATGATTCATCTTTGAAAGCAGTACCCAAATTTGCTGACGTGCTTTATGTGAGACAATTTTGTCCTTAGGGGCATTTTTGTAATTTTTCCATGTGATGGACAGTTATTAATTATAATTTTGGTTTTTCAAGAAATTACCAATTATATTATGCAATTTGATTCAGATAAAGGTAATACAGTGGCCTAATAAATGATTTAGATTAATGGGTTGAAGTTCGGATAAAAAATGGATCCCTTTTAGTGTGGACCTAGTTCATGTCGGCCTTGTGATAGGAAAGCCCGATATGGAAGTTATATATATAGGTTATAGTCTCCTGCAGTTGCTTACGTAATTCACAAGCATTGAGAACTCTGCCCCATTAAGAGGGCTTGTGTTGTGAGAAAACTGCAGAAAGACCTAGACCACGTGCCGGAGAACATTTCCAATATAGGTGCCGGAGAGATTCGAGTTCATTTGGTAGCTGGAAACAGCTTCAGAAAATCGAGATGGAACCGAAATAAGGTATTTCATATTTCTTTATTTTTTATCCTTTCACGTCCGATCCTCCGGACGTAATAAAGTCTGTGCTACGTATTACACTTTATGGGGTAAATTCTCAGTTTGTTATAAAAAAATTTTTCCATCCGTGACGTGGGAGAGAATAAACAGGGGTTGCTGGATGTAGGACACCCCGCCATTTAAAATGGCGAGGTGCATAACACCCCGCCATAGTGATTGGCAGGGTGGTCCATGTAGAGGCGACGTGGCCATCCCGCCATGCAAGATGGCGGGATGGGAACACGTGGAGGCCATCCCGCCATCTTGCATGGCGGGAT
>JANZXR010000006.1:4846167-4880337 GCA_027575705.1 Erythroxylum echinodendron | reverse complement strand
TTTGAAAGGGAAATTGAGTTCAAAATCCAAAACGGGAAAGCACTTATTAAGTTAATTTTGGAAGATAATGAGTGATAAATTACAGCAATCAATTGAAAGGTATTGGCTGAATCGACAAAGTTTGGAATATCTTGACCTGGCTATTAAACCAATAACAGAAGTAAAATCTATCGAAGGAATAGAATTTTTTTGTTATAAGGAGGGATTTAAACATCTTTACACCCGCAATGGAAGCTCAATTTAAAAAACATGTGCGAGCATTATTAGATCTTGGAGTAATAAGACCATCAAAATCGAGGCATCAGACTATGGCAATGATGGTATACTCAGGAACTACTATAGACCCAAAGACTGGAGAAATGTTTCTGATGAGTATTTTCTTCCTGCAATTGCTTTGACACCATTGGTTTAGAAGGAAATACGGTTATATTCTACAAGAACTTGTCAAAGGTCTCGACAAGTACAGAAATAAGGGTAGCCACAATGGTTATACCTGAATTAGAAATTGAGGCAGATGAATATTACACCATGAAGGATATGGCGTATTTCAATATTGGTAGAAGTATTTCACAATACTCAAAAGAAATTACCATGTCAAAAGATTCCAACTAAGTTGTATAATTATGTTACTTTTTATTTGGAACGCACACTTGGCGTTACTTTTGTTAAGTGGAGTTACTGTTTTCTCCACTAAGTTTGTTTGTTTGTATGATATGGGTACAAAAAATTATTTTTAATTAAATAATTTTTTTTAATCTCTTATATATGTTATTTTATTAAAATAAATAATTAAAAAACTTTTATTTATAAATTAATATTTATTTTAAATATATTTTAACTATTAAATCAAAATTTATTTGAAACTTATATATTTTGAAGATATTTTAAATTTAATTATATTTATTAATAATTATTAAATTAATTAAATTAAATTAAAAATTATACAAAACTATTAAGTAAAATTGAATTATTTATAATTCATATTAATAATCAATTTGGTTGATCAAATATATAATATAATATTAAATTAAATTAATATTAATAATAAATATATTGAATAATTAAATAATATATATTTAGTTGATATTAAATGAGATTATGAAAAAACAGAAATAAAAAATTACTTTTGTAGCTTTTCTTAATTTTTGAAAACGTGAAAGAACTAAAACTGAAAACAAAAATAAATAAATTGATTTTTTTACTAAATTTGAAATAAAAAACTAAAAAATCAAAAACAAAAATAGGAACTATAAGTAAGTCTTGAATGCTTTCGACTGCTTGGCTAAAGTAATTTAGAAGTATGGCTGATTTTTCTTTTAGATAGTGGAAAAATCAGCACCAAACCAAACCATGATCAACATGGCCGTGACCAATGAAGTTGTTGGTCCTAAGGGGGACTAATGTTGGGATTAAATCCAATTGCAAGGAGACTTGAATTCCATATTGATTAAATATAAGGTTGGTGTGGAATTTATGAGGATTTTGGGCTCTCCACCCTCATAAGCTCATTGGTCACGGCCATGTTAATTACGACTGGAACATCACACACATTACACTTGCTAGGCCACCACTCCATGAGCTACCACTCCAAGGCCCTTTTTGATACCAATTGATAAGGACTTTAGGAGAACCAACCCTAAAAGTTAGCTTGTGAGGGTGGAAAGCCCAAAGTCTTTATAAATCCTACACCAATCTTGTACTTAATTAATGTGGGATTTAAGTCTCCTTGCAATTAGATCGAACCGTAACATTAAATTGTTAAAGACTTTAGGAGAGCCACACCTCAAAAGCTAGCTTGTGAGGGTAGAGAGTCCAAAGTCTTTATAAATCTCACACCAATCTTGTATTTAATCAATGTGGGATTCAAGTCTCCTTGTAATTTGTGACAGACTTGGTCTTTTACCAATGAACCGAGCGACACTTAGTTGTATCTCTCGAAACTAAGTTAGCTTTCTCTCTCGGATGCTAGAAACAAAGCTAGCACACGTTAGCAAATATGTGTGATAAAACAAGAACAACAATGAGGAAACTTGGAGAATGCTTATAATGAACAAGAAAGCTTTACAAAGTAAGAACACTCTAAGCTCTCTATGCCTCTAGGCATCTTACAAATGAAATATCTTAGCTATTTATAGCCTTACACCTCCTCAATGGATGGTTAGGATTTATTTGATCTAATAGCTCATAATGGCCTTCTAGAATTCTTTACAATTATCTACATATTCAAGAATACTCTACAAATATTTACAAAGTTCTAGAGTCTTCCACACATCTCTAGCCTTATCTTGATTATGGTAGAATTGTGTGGAATCTTCCAGGGAACTCTAACATAACCTCTCCATTTAGAGAGGAATTGAGCGATGCGTGACATTCTCCCCCACTCATTCGAGCGACGCCAATTGTGTAGAATCTTCTAGAGAACTCTAACATAACCTCTCCATTTAGAGAGGAATTGAGCGGTACGTGACATTCTCCCCTACTCAAACGGGCGACGCCCTCGTCGCGTCTTTATATGCCTCGATTGCATCCTTGTAGTCCCACAATGCGAGCTCATGCTCCTAACTTGCCTCAATATCGAATAGTTCCTTCCATTTGACAAAGAACTCCACATAACTTGGATGGGAATCCTTCCTTGGAATGACACGATGTGCTAAAATTTTTTCCATCTCGCGCTCGTGAGAATTAATGATAGCTGTGGGTGCTCTCCTCGACTCGCCCCTACTCGGATTCTCCTTGTCGACATTATACGGCTTTAATAAGCTCACATGAAAAACTGGATGCATCTCCAAATGTGAGGGCAACGCCAAATGGTAGGCTAGTTTACCAACCCTCTTTTCTATGAGAAAAAAAGCCCTCATAACGCCTTACTAGCCCCTTGTGTACCTTAGCAAACCGTCGGCTTTGATGGAGAAAGAGCATCACCATTACTAAGTCTCCTTCCTCAAACTCCAAGTGTCTCCTCTTAATGTACGGCCACTTCTTCATTCACTTGGCAGTCCTTGCCAAGTGTGCTCGTGCCATGTCGGTTTTCTCATGCCAACCCTTGGCAAACTTGAATGCGGCAGGAATTGGACCCTTGTATCCAATCGCTAAAGTGTAAGGAGCCATCGATTGTTGTCCAGTGGCAATATCAAATGGACTAGCTCCCGTTAACTCGCTCTTTTGCAAATTGTATGAGAATTGGGTAATATCAAGCAACTTTGCCTAATCATGCTGGTTGACACTCACATAATGCCTCAAAAATAACTCCAACAATGCATTTACCCTCTTGGTTTGGCCATCGGTTTGAGGATGAAAGCTCGTAGAGAAATTAAGCTCGGACTCCAATAGATTGAATAGCTCCATCCAAAACTTCCCAGTGAAGCAAGTATCTCAATCACTTACAATTATCTTCGATATGCCGCAATACTTCACCACATGACGGAAGAATAGGCGTGCTGCATCCTCGACTGTAAATTTTGTAGGCATGGGGATAAACACTCTATACTTGCTAAACCGATCTACCACCACCATAATATTGCTACATCCATTAGATTTCGGTAGACAAGTGATAAAATCTATGGGATACTCTCCCAAGGCTTCTCCTGAATAGTGTCACGCACCGCTCAATTCTCTCTATAAAATGGAGAGGTTATGCTAGAGTTCACTAGAAGATTCCACACAGTTCTACCATATTCAAGATAAGGATAGAGATGGGTGGAAAACTCTAGATCCTTGTAGATATTTGTAGAGTATTCTTGAATGTGTAGATAGTTGTAGAGAATTCTAGAAGGCTATTATAAACCATTGGATCAAATAGATCCTAGCAATCCATTGAGGAGGTATAAGGCTATAAATAGCCAAGGGACTTCATTTGTAGGATGCCTAGAAGTATAGAGAGATAGAGAGCTTAGTGTGTTCTTCCTTTGTAAAGCTTTTCTATTCAATATAAGCATTCTCTAAGTTTCCTCATCGCTGTTCTTGTTTTATCACATCTTTGCTAACGTGTGCTAACTTTGTTTTTAGCATTCGAGGGAGAAGGCTGACTTAGTTGCGAGAGATACAACTAAGTGCCGTGCGGTTCGTTGGTAAAAGACCAAGTCCGTGACAGTTGGTAATGGGAAGAACTTTTCTAGAGCATCACTTAAACAGTGGAAAGCCGTTATCAGGTTTATTACCTCTAGTATATACTGGTAATAGGAGTAACTCAATGAGCGGCTATCTGGGCGTGACTGACAGTCTGATTTCAGCAAAAGTTGCTGGTAAAATTGTCATATGTTATATGAGGTGGCAAGAGTAGGGTAGGTTTAGTCGTTAAGGATTCCGGTGGTCTAGGAATGATTTTGGCCAACACATAAGTGTATGCCGACGCACTTATTGCCGACGTGCACCTTCTGCCTACAGCTGCTGTGACCCTAAAAGTTGGGAACATCCTTAAAAGTTACGCCTTCACTGATCCAAAGCCAATGGCCACGATCACTTCTAGGGGTACAAAGCTAGGAATTGATCCCTCTCCAATGGTTTCTGCATTTAGTTCTAGAGGTCGAAATTCGATCACTCCAGAAGTACTCAAACCAGACCTCATAGCACCAGGGGTCAACATCCTGGATGCTTGGCCCGCTATAGTTGGACCGTCTGGTCTAACAAGAGATAATCGGCGTGTAACGTCATTTTTGGTACATCCGTCCACATGTAAGTGGAGTGGCCGCACTTGTCTTCGCTTCGCACCGAGCCCGGCAGCTATTAGATAAGCCCTCATGACCACAGCCTATGCAACATACAAAAATGACTGGAACCATACTAGACGCAACTACTGGACAGTCACCAACACCATTTGATTATGGGGCTGGACATGTCAATCCAGTAGCAGCCCTCGATCCTGGCCTTGTATATGACGCCTCTGTATATGACTACTTAGCCTTTCTCTGTGCTCTAAACTACAGTACATATGAAATTAGGCAAGTTCTTCACTTATGACCCAAGCAAGCAATAGTCTTAGAAACCTTAATTACCCTTCTTTGCTGTTCCTCTAGAAACTGCTTCAGGAATAGGAGATTTTGGTGCAACAACAACCGGGAAACATTCTACAACCTTGACTAACGCGGGCACTCCTAGGACGTATAAGGTTTCATTGTCCTCGCTTACATCATCAGTGCAGATGTTAGTTGTCCCGGAATCACTAACTTTCAGTAAACAAAACGAGAAAAAGAGTTTTACAGTTACGTTCGTAGCAAATTCTATAACATCTGGAACAAAGACATTTGCAAATCTTGAATGGTCGGAGGGGAAACGCGTCGTTCGCAGCCCAATAGCTTTCAGCTGGGTATAGTTTCTGTTGTTCTCATAACAGGGTTTACATAGTTTATGTGTGATGTAATTTACGTTATACATTTATGTTTTACAGCTAAGGAGATGAGCAACTCGTGTTGGAACTTAGAAGTTGTCATTTAAGACAATCCGTTGCCAAAGGAAAACAGGTTGGGGGACGATGATCAAATTCAAAACACTGGTTATTCCTCCCATGGCCACACTTGCATCATCCTTTTCCTCCTACTGCATTTGAACGGGAGTCGAATTTTAAATACAACCAAAAATCAGGAATTTCCGTGAGGATCCTTTGTTCCTCATTTAATTGTCCTCATATGTGATGCGACTGACGATAACTAATCAAGAAGGCTGCGATTTCTCATAGCAATTGATTCCGGATGGATATATTAATAATTTGTCATAGGGTATGATGCAGAAAGGGCCTACGTCGTAAGCCTTAACAAGGTTTTATCATCTAGTATCTCTCTGAAGTGATTTGACAGAAAATAAGAATGTCCCAGAGCACCACTGTTAAGAATTTGATTGAAAAATGTTCTCAGCTGCAATATTGAACTCATTAATTGTTTTGCTTACCAAATTTCCTATACATATGAGCAGAACTTCATTCTTCAACGCATCAAATCTTTTGATTCAATTATTCTATTATAATTTTATTCCATTAAATCTTATTCATATATTTATATAAAATTTACATAAATATATAAATAAAATTAGATAAAATATGACAAAAATATCATAATCACAACAGAAGATATGATCTCATTCTTAACCCATCGGGTAATTTACAAGTATCACCACATGCACTAAAAGTACGAACATCCACTGTAGCGAATATAACCCAGTTGATTGAACGACTCCTCGCGTATGGCACTTACCTATCCAAACTAATAGAATGCCATGCGACAGAAGTTCAGAATAGAGAGAATAAAACAAAGAGCTTTAAGTCTTCAGCATCTGTAATAGGATAAAATTACGCCAAAATCAAGCGTTATTCAGAGTCCTGTATCGACTGACAAACAGGGAGATAGTATGTATCAAGCTGCCAGTACTTGTGTCTCACGCCTTCCCAAACTTCTTCTCCCAAACAATCCTTAACAGGCAATGGAATTAACTGTGTGGAGTAGCCCAAATTCTCGAGTTCTAAAGAAACCAAGTTGCAGTAAACAACATGGAAGAATGCATTACCTCCACAAAGTCCATTAAAGAATAAGTAGATTCCTCCAGGCTTCAACAACTTTGGAAGGTGTTTGTGGAACTCTCTTAAGTCTTCATAATACTCCCCATAAGTGTCAAAGAAAATACCTGCAAAATGTGCGCAGAGTTTCAAAATTTAGAGTTGGAACAAGTTGCCCTGTGAAGGATTAATGCTTAAATTACTGATGGTTAAGACACAAATCATCTGGATTTTATACGAGATGATGCAGATGAGTATACACCAGTCTTCATCTACAGCATCAGGTTACACAGATACGCAGTTAATTCATCAATCTGAAGCTATCATACAAGGTGTCAACTTCTGCTAAAAAACTTGGAAGTATATGGTTCATCTTTTGTAAGCAGCTAACAGGCTTAATCCACAAATTAGGAACGAAATTTTAGGATTAACTTTTTAAAATTTTCATACAAACACGATAAGTAGTCATCTAATCCAAATAACTTTTCAAAGCAAAATATTTTTAACTTAGCTAACATACATTCAATACGCAATCAATGAAAATTTCTTGGAGACAGCAAATGTTACTTAATTTGGAACTGGAGAATCCAAAAAACGTGCATTTTTATGTGAATCACAAAGTTCAAGAGATTTTCAAGTACCATCATAAGTTTCAAGTTGGGACAGAACATCTTGCCAACGCCCAAATACGATCTTCACGTTATCTTTCTCGCCCCAACCACAACGAATCATTTTCTCATAAACCTCCGGGTGTGCTTCCACAATGGTGTGTGACACCGGACCGTACTTTTGAATAGCTGCATCAACAAGTCCCATTCCGAATCCAATGTTCAGTATGTGACCACTGCCGGAGCAAACAGCCTTCGCATGAGCCTCCATCAATGGCCTTTCCCAAGCCATCATTATAGCTTTGCTCTCAGAGTCCATCAACTTCTCCTCACTAAAACTAACTCTATCTTCCAAGTATTCCTCATTACGGTGAGTGCTTTCATCAGCCCTCCTTGCAATGGTTCCCAATATCAACTCAGATTGAATCCCTACACAGTTAACGAAACTAATCGACATTGTTAAGAAGATAGAGACCTACTTCTTATATATTTAGAAAAAGTTCGCTGCTTATTTCTCTGACGTGCTTAAAGTTCGCAGCTTTTTGGATTGAGAGAGTATGTAATTGAGAAAGATGAACGATAATAATTATGTTAATACCGGCGTTGAGGAGGGTTTCGAAAGCTTCTTGGTGACCGGCCTCCATGGCCAAATCACCGGCTGAGAGATTGGAAGGAGATAGGGCGTTCCAAGGCGCACCGGCTTCGAGAAGGGCTTTGACGGCAGCGTTGCGACCGAACTTAGCGGCGAGCATAAGCGGAGTAAAACCATCACTGTCGAAGAATGTAACGTCTACGCCGCTGTCTACGAGAGCTTTAATCTTCTCGACGTCGCCATTTCTCGCCGCCTCGGAAAGTAGCTGGCAATCTTCCATGGCTTATGTTAATGGAGCGTACGTGTGTAACCCTGCCGTCCACTGGAGCTTCAAGTCGCGCGTGTAAAATGCGAAATGTCAATTTTAGCCTGGCCAATTTTGGCCTAAATTAATCGAGCCATGTGCTAAAATTATTTGATCCGGACGGGCATTAAAAAGATTTTAACTTGGTTCAAAAAAGATTTTAACTTTTTTAAAACGTTCGATAACAATCCTGATTTAATATTTACCTTAACCTTTATTAAAAAAATATAGGTGGCATATTTTATAAGTATCATCGCATAACCTAAACAATTAAAAACCAAACAGTCTTGCTTTTGTTATACAGCAACGTTTTGACGGTTTTTTCCCCAAACATTGATGTCTAGCCTTGTTCTTGTGAAATTCTCCGAGCTAGATCACAATATTGCTATTGCAGTTGTGAAGGAAATCACATATTCTCCAAAAACCCTCAACAAAAACTCATTAATCTAAGAACAAGATTTGAGGATTTTTTCGGATAGAAGTAAATGTGTATGAGAAGAGTAGAAGACTCTAGAGAATTCGAAGAAGGAAGAGAAGAAAATATATTCTGACTATGGATTAAAACGCAAAGTAGATACAATAACGCTGGGCTTTATTAAAGCACGTGGATGGCACATGAAATAGTCACGTGAGAGATACTGAAGGATTAAATAAGCGTAAATTCAAAGACAGAAGGCAGATTTACTCTTCAGCAGTCTATAAATTCATACAATCAGTCCAATACACACACAATCAACATATACACATATATACTCATCTTATTCAAGAGAGGAACAATCTAAGAGAACTCTTGCAGGTATTTTAGAAACAACTAATATCTTGTATTCAACCTTTTCTTTGAAGCTAGTGGAATCACATACTGTGAGATTGATCCTTGGATGTAGATAGCATTAAGCTATCGAACCAAGTAAAAACTTTGTATCGTTTTTACTTGTCTGTAATCATTTTTGCAAAACAAACTTAAACATCAACCATCACCCATCTTTGAGAAAAAAATAATAGAAAGTCATTCAAGATCCTAACAGATTGGTATCAGAGCATCCAGGTTTCTACCCCCATCTTTATTAACAAATCAAGAGTCTATCAAGAAAACTCAAAAACCTCAAAACAAATCTCTATCAAGAGCCTACAAAATGGTGGGAAAAGAGATGGAAGTGTTCACTGGAAAAGAGGACTTTGCAATATGCAAAATACAGATGCAAGCCCTGCTTGAATCTTACGAATGTTTTGGTACCATAGATGCTACATATAATGATGAGATAGATCCTTTGAAGAACTTGAAGAAAGCAAGATTGGCTCACTGCAAGCTAATGTGGCATCTTTCACCAATTTTCATCAGAAAAGTGAAAGATTACAACATTGCGAAGATATTGTGGGAAAAACTCGATGAGATTTACTCTAAACGATGCTTACCAAACAAGATGACCCTATGACACAACCTTGCAAACTTCAGAATGAACACTAAGGTAAACCTTGAAGACAACCTGGATTATTTCTTTAAAATAATTTAGGTTCTTGAGGCAACAGGGGAGAAAATCGTAGAAGAACACCAAGCTATGGTGATTTTAAAATCACTTCCACAGGAATATAATGGATTCAAGAAGGTAGTCAAGCATGCTAGTGGTGATGCTCTAACAATGAAGAGGGTTCTTCATTCTGTGATGAAGGTAGTGATAGACAACAATCACTTCAAGAAAGAACCAGAGGTGATGTTCATCGACAATAAATTTGAGAAAAAATCTGCACCAAATGGTTCAAAGAAAGCTGGTAGACAGAAAGCAAAGGGAAAAGGCAAACAGAACAAGAATGATGATGACAAGAAAAAGAACAAAGCCAAAGGTAAAAAATGCTATTATTGTAATAATGAAGGACATTTTTTCAAAGATTGCAGGAAGAAGAAGAAGTCAAAGAGGCACAAAAAAGAGATGCAGGAAATGTTGAGAAGCTTGAAAAGTCCAGTGGAGATGAGATACTTACTATGACAGGTGAAATAGATAAGTTGTCAACATAATGGATCCTGGACTTAGGCTGCACAATGTATGTAACTCCCCACAGGGACTGGTTCTTTTCTTTTGAGAACTTGTTAGCCAAAGTAAGATTGGCAGGTAAGTAAGATATCCAAGGCATTGATAATGTTTCCATCAAGATGCATGATGGAAAGCGGAGAACATTGAGCAACGTGAGATATGTTCCTGGTGTTAGAAGAAATCTTCTTTCGGAGAGTATCTTTAACAAGCAAGGATACAAGATCAGGTTCAAGGATGGGTTGAGAAAAATCATCAAGGATGGTAAGGTGGTTATAAGGGCAATCGAAAGGGAGGGTTATACTATGTTGTAGGTACTACATAATTCAACCTAACAATAGAGGAAAGGAAGCTCAATTCAACCATTATGTGGCAATCAAGACCTGGACATATAGGAAACAAAAGCTTTAAACACCTAGAGCAACAGAGGCTATTGCCAAATACAAGTGTGAAGAAGATTGAGTTCTGTGAGGGATATATTCTAGGAAAATATCACAGAACCCATTTCCTAAGGATTGAAAAAAGAGCCACTAGAAGTATGAAATACGCTCATAGTGACCTATGGGGGCTAGCTCAGACTCAAACTATAGGAGGTAAGAGGTATTTTATGTCTGTTATTGATGACAGGTCACAGAAATGCTGGGTTTAGCTTTTGAAGACAAAGGATGAAGCAAAAGAGGCATTTGTAAAGTGACACACCTTGATAGAGAACCAAACAGGAAAGAAGTTGAAGTGCCTAAGAACAGACAATGGGTTGTAATTTTGCAACAAGGAGTTTGATGACTACTATGAAAGGAAGGAAATTCAAAGGTGCAGAATTGTCAAGGCAACACCTCAACAGAATGGGGTAGTAGAAAGACTCAATAAAACCCTTCTTGAGAAGACCAGATGTATGTTACTGTCCTCAGGTCTATTTCAAGCACTAAGGGGAGAGGCTATCAAAACCGCAACCTATTTGATAAATAGACTACCAACATATGCAAATAAGTATAAAACTCCTGAAGAGGTATGGAATGGCTCTAAACCTACTTTGACTCACTTGAAACCTTTTAGATGCATTGTTTACATTCACCAAACAGATGGGAAGCTTGAACCAAGAGCTGTCAAAGGGGTATTTCTAAGATACCTAAAGGAACTAAAGGTTACAAAATTTTAATTCTGCAGTTAGGAGCCTACAAGACTCAAATAAGCAGAGATGTAGTGCTCAGAGAAACTGAATTTCCACTACTGAAGCAGAAGAATGGAAGAATGAATGGATAAGATGAAGTCCTACAACAACGGGGATCAAACAATAGTCTAAACCCTTTCTATATCCCACCCTCTATAAATAAAAGAGATGAAACAGAAGTAACTGCTGAACAAACAACTCCAATAGGAGAAGAAACAATGGACACAGATCCTAACTCTCAAGAGGGAACTGAACAAGAAGAGGAAGAAACAGAAGTTCAATAACAGAATATGCTTGTTTGGCTGCAGAACTAGTTGAGACAGGAGCTCCAGAGATAAACGAGGAAGCCATGAGCAGGACTGATGCAGAAAAGTGGAAAGATGCTTGCCAAAGTGAATACAATTCTCTACTGAATAATGAGACTCAGAAGCGAGTTCCTAAGCCACCAAATGTAAAGCTAATGGAATGCAAATGGATATTCAAGTTGAAGGATGGAATCAAAGAAGCTGATCCAAAGATCTACAAGGCTAGATTAATGGCAAAAGGCTTCAGGAAAAGAGAGGGAGTAAACTACAAGGAAATCTTCTCTCCAATGGTTAAGTTCAAAACAGTAAGGGTTGTTCTGTAGCTACTTTAAATGATTGAGAGATACACAAGATGGATGTTAAGACAACCTTCTTATATGGGAAACTAGAAGAAACCATCTGTATGAAGTAGCCTACTGGTTTCATAGATAAGAAGAACCCTAATCACGTCTACTTGCTTGAAAGATCCCTATATGACCTAAAGCAAGCTCCTAGGCAATGAAATAAGAAGTTCCATGAGGTTGTGGCAGAAATTCAAAAGAAGTGCCTATAACTACTGCCTATACTATAAGGATTTAGAGAAGGAGGGAGTAGTTTATATGCTAGTTTATGTGGATGACCTAGTTATCACAGGAAAACTAGTATAGAGGATCCAGGAAGTGAAGAATGCTCTAAGATAGAACTTTGACATGAAAGATCTAGGGAAGGCTCAGAAGCTGCTGGGAATGCAGATCATAAGGAATGAAGCAGAGGGGAAGCTATGGTTGACACAACGGGACTACATTAAGAAGGTCCTATCTAAGTTCAATATAGAAGATGCTAAACCTAGTTTTGCTCCAATTGCCACAAACTTGCAGCTGACAGCTGCTAAGAGTCCAGCAACAGAAGCAGAACAGAAATCGATGTTGAAATATCCTTATGATGTAGGTATATGTTGTATTATGTATATAATGATATGTACTGGACCTGACTTAGCCTATGCAATTAGCCTACTTAGCATATTCATAGCTAATCCAGGCCTAGAACATTGGCGGGGATTTAAAATAGTTCTTAAATACTTAAAGGGGACATTAAACCATGGTTTATGTTTATCAATGTCTAATCTAAAATTGTTTAAATATAAAACCTTATATGGCTATGTATGCAGTAGATAAAGATACTCGAAAATCATTGTTAGCATATTATTTCAAACTTTCATGCAACACAATAAACTAGAAAGTACAACAACAATCAGTGGTATCTCTATCTACTACAGAAGCAGGATACTACGCTATCATAGAAGGCTCAAAGGAGTTGATATGGTTAAAAGGGCAATTATCAGAAATCCAAGTTCAAATCGAAGAAATCGTAATCTTCACAGACAGTCAAAGTGCATTATACCTAAGCAAGGATCTAGTTTTGAATGAGCGTTTGAAGCACATCGACGTGAGTCCTCACTACAAAATCAACAACAGTGAAGTTATCCTGAAGAAAATACAGGGAGATCAAAATCCGTAAGATTTTGGGACAAAATAGTTTCTGTCAAGAAGTTCATTCTCTGTAGAGGTTTTCTACAGATAATTGAAGCCCTTTGAAGAAGAAAAAGACTCACCTACTCGATCTCACAACTTTGGTGAAGCTAGGATTTTTGGTTTCAAAAATAACCCACAAATTGATGAGCTACGTGAAGATTCATGGAGAAGGAGGGAATCATTGTGAAGGAAATCACATATTTCTCCATAAACTCTCAACAAAAACTCATCAATCTAAGAACAAGATTTGAGGATTTTTTCGGACAGAAGTAAATGTGTGTGAGAAGAGTAGAAGACTCTGGAGAATTCGAAGAAGGAAGAAAAGAAAATGTATTCTGATTAAGGATTAAAATGCTAAGTAGAAGCATTAACACTGAGCTTTATTAAAGCACGTGGATGGCACATGCAATAGTTATGTGAGAGACATAGAAGGATAAGGCAGATACACATTTTAGCAATCTATAAATTCATACAATCAGTCCCATACACACACACAATCAATATATACACACATATACTCATCTGATTCAAGAGAGGAAAAATCTAAGAGAGTGCTAGAGTATATACTAAGTGTACTAGGGAGTTTTTTGAGGGAACTCTTGTAGGTGTTTTAGAAACGGCTAATTACTTGTATTTATCCTTTTTTTTGAAACTAGTGGAATCACATAATGTGAATTGATCCTTGGATGTAGATAACATTCGAATCAAGTAAAAACTTTGTATCTTCCTTACTTTTCTGCAACTCTTCATTTCTGCAACACGAACTCAAACATCAACCATCACCAATCTTCGAGAAAAAGATAATGCAAGATCCTAACAGTAGTCGTTGTTCTTAAGTTTCCTTCCAATAGCAACTTAACGAACGAGCACATCAAAGGCATAAACATTTGTCTCCACAATTGGAAGCCTGATGTTCCAGCAAGCTCTATTGTCAAACGGTGAATTTGTTCACTTAGTGGTATTAGTCAGGCCAAAATCTGAAGCTTTGTATTGAAACCCGAAGCCAACATTATGTTGCTAGCTTTGATGAATTTGTGCAAGTATTTTTATGCATATGCCCCTTTGATTATCACACTCTCTTTTTCCAGCTCAAGGCCGATACATATTTGCTTCCTTATCATCTCTTAATAAGTACTTTTTCTAGGTGTCCATTAGGCACATATGAGTAAACAAGAAGGAATTCTTTGCTTTCATAACACCAACCAATTAACCTGGCTAGAATTCTGTGATGGTAGTGACTTTTGCTATGAACTCCTCCTTTCCCTAAGTTTGATTTTTTTAACCCTTTTGACAGGCACCTAAATTGATAAGTATGATGTTGAATGGCGTAGAGGGTTGCACGAAGGTTAAGGTACTTAGCAATGAAGTAACGGGAATCACTATGATGGTGAATGAAGAAATGAGTTCATATCTGATAAAGGATGGACTGTGGAGTGATGGCAAGAGAAATGATAATTATTTGGAAGACTTACAAAAATGTCAAAACAAACCCAAAGGTTGTCGTATGGTTAGCGTAGGTCCAGGACTCCAGTCTAGTAAGCTCCATTTCTTAATTATTTGGGTTCTTTGTCAAGTAATGAGTTTTATTGTAATTCTTTAACCTTAAATAATTATAAATAACTCAGTAAAAAGAATAATACAAATGCTTTGAGTAATTATCTACAAAAATAAATCATATAATAGTTAAATATGAGTAAAATTTAATTATTAATTAATAATAATAATAATAATAATAATAATAATAATAATAATAATAATAATAATAATAGTTTGGTATTAATAATAATAATAATTTTAATTTTTAATCTTGTTATCAATAATTAATTAAAAATTTTGTTTGTATTCTTATCTCTGCTTTCTATCTTTATTCCTATTTTTATTTCTAATACGCAGCTCTTTGAAGTTTTGTGTTCTGTCATTTAATAACACTTCTAAATGTCAACAGTTGTCCAAATAGAAATATATCGTTTATTATTATTATTATTATTATTATTATTATTATTATTATTATTATTATTATTATTTTACTTGTATATGTAGATTTTAATATGAGATTTTTATTTAAAACTGTTGTTTTGCATAATTAAAAATCTAATATATGTATAAAGTAAAGATAAATCATATATCAAATGTTTTGCGTACAATTGGTAGTTAAAATTATTCATTTTACTTGTACTTAGTTTATATAAAAAAACACAAAATATATATAATACGTGACGTATTGCCTTTTTGGTTTTTGCTAATGAGGCACCAGTGCTCCTGCTTGTAAACGACAGCATTTTAGTACATCACGTAACTGTACTAATTAGAACTATCATGTTCCGCCTAAATCTATTTCTTTCTTTGTTTAATTCTCTCGCCCAATCTTCAGTACGGAAAGTCCAAATTTCCTTCTTCCAGGCTTTCTGTCGAGTCATCCTCTCATATCTTGTTTTGAATACGAGGTTGTTGCGGGAAGGATCTAGAAGTTCAGAAAAGAAAGACAAGCATTGAGGGGCTCGGTATTGTTGATTGTTGATTGGTGATCGAGTTTCGAGTTTTGCGTGGCTTTGTTTCAATGGCATCGAGTTTTGATCGGTGGGAGAAGGATCCCTTTTTCTCTGCGGCTGAGGAAGTACAAGAATCTGCCGACAGGTATTCCTATTCCACTTGTGTAATTATTATTACCATATTCTATTTCTTTTAATATTTTGTCCTTAAATTAATTGCATTGCTTATTTTTGACAATGACAATCTTGGATCATGTTTTTGAGATCTGTTTAGGCACCGCCGTTTATGGATAAGGCATTTTCTTGTCGATTTAATTGCTTTAGGACATAGATACAACGATTGGGTTTTTTAATGAAACAAAAGCGTGCACTTTATTTGACTTCTGTTTGATGGAAATTTTTTTTTTGGGGTTAGAATTTGGTGTCGGTTTGGAATGTTGATGTTCCTGTTTTTACTTCTGGCGTTTGTGGGTAATGTTTGAAGGATGGAATCAACTTATAGAACGTGGGTTCATGCGAAGAAGGACACCTCTAATTTGTGGAATTGCGAGGAACTTCACCGTGACCTGCGCACCTCTCTTGGCACCACCAAATGGCAGGTCAACTCTCTCTGTCTTTCTCTCCTCCCGTCTCTTTCTCTTGTTCAAGGGGTTCGGCACTGTTAGTTAATGGAATTCAATTTTATTCTGGATTGGGCATTGCAGTTAGAGGAGTTTCAGCGAGCAGTCAGGTCAAGCTACGTTAAAAGCTCCCGTGATGATGCAAAAGACAGGCATCATGAATTTATAGTTGCAATTGAGGGTCATATTTCAAAAATTCAAAGTGCTTTAAGGGATTCTGCACTTTCTGAAGGCAAGGCATCACTGCCTTGGGTGCATTTGGACGAAGGAGAGAGCAATGAACTTGCTTTGTTTTTGTCTGGACCACCTGAAGATAATACCGCTTGGAAAATTCACAATAGGGATCTTGATAAGTTGCAAGAAATGGAAAAAATGTCAGAACCAGAATGTTCAAAGAACTCTACCCCGTCAGTCGGTCTCAATTCCTTGGAATCTAGGGAGGAGAAACTTCATGGCCATAGAAGGACTGCGAGTGCTAGTGCTGACATTGGTGCTTGGAAGATTGCAATTGCTCATGATGGCTTCCAACTGAATTCTTCTACCGGGCATGTTCCTCAACCACCACGAAAAGTACCCATTTTATCTGGAGTTTTAGATTCTATGGAATTAGCGTTCAAGTTTAAGTGGCCAAACAATGGCATTAGAAAGTGGAAGCCAACAGATCGTCACCAAGAATCAGATACTGCTTCATTGCGATCCTCGGAGTTGACTAGGGTATGTGCTTAGTAGCTTGCGGAATCTTGTATCTCATTCTTTTGAATGGAATATACTTCATTATCTAATGTTTGGGTGGTATTATATTTACTTGATGCTTGTCTTAATATTCTTGCAGGGCATTGATGTATGTTATGAAAAGAGTAAGAGTTGCCTTGATGGCTATGATGAATGCTATAATAAGCAACTTTATGGATGGTATGGAGCTATGCAGAGACAGCTTCAACGGTCTCAGTATCAAATGCAATATAGTCGACCTGTTCGAGTAGCTTTTTCAATAGTTCTTATTTGCTTGATTGGTGAGCATCCTTTATCTCATTATTTGACTCCTTCCACTGCCCGTGTCACATAAATCTGTGGTTGTATTTTGAGAGTTGGTTGCCTGAGCTTGATATAGAGGGTTTTGGTAATTGCCTTAGAGCAGGAATAAGAGAGGAATAAGGCAGGATTTCAAATTATATACTGGCGGTTAGACTGAGGAGCATGATTATTGTGAAACTATGCCTTGACAAGCAGTACTCTTCATGTGTCTATTTCGACTATTAATGGCATTATGTTGGAGCTTCTTTTTTGTTACAAAGTCTATTGCTGTATGCATTTGTGTTCTGTTTGCTAGATTGTGGGTGTTGTTTTTTCACTTAAGTTAATATTTCTTTGAGTTATCCTGATCATATAGAAACTAGATGTTAAAAATCTTTCCTCTTGACTAAAAAAAAAATTGACCTTTTCTTGGTGTTTTTAGTCGGTGAATTTAGAAACTAATAGCAGCTTTTCTTTGACAGCCTGTCACTATCTGAACATTGTTGAACTTTTCTGGTTTTGCTTTGAAGTCAATCATCCTCTATATTATCCTTTTGCTTTGTACATACTCATAGTGGTTATTAGCTATATATCATTTTCCAATTTGGTGGGAAAAGATGTGGATAGCTTACTTCTTGTGCACTACATATTCCAATGTCACAAGTAAAATAGTCAATCATGTTGATCGACTGATGCTCCAGTCTAATTGATAATTAAGTTCATTTGATATTGGGCCAGGCTTAAATTGGCATAAATACAATTTCAGAATGTTTAGGCGCTTGAATGGATCAAGTTAAGACACATTGACCTATATATAGGGAGATCTTACTTTAGGTTTTAGGTATGTGGAGATTATGCTTTCACTGATGTGGCATTCTTGAGCGTCTAAGGCACAAGGAATGCCTGTTGTTTTGGGGAGCATTTAACCTTTTGTGAGTAAACGGGATGTTTCTATATTTTACTGATCACTATTTTGGAGTAAACTATTTTGGAGTAAAGAAGAACGACTGTTTTTATAAAATGAGCTTGTTAGGTTCATTGACACTCATGTTCTGGCCTCTTTTTGCAGTATTGATAGCATTGCGCGTACTATGAGGGGCTATCATCTTGTGCGTAGGACAGGGTCGTTAAGTTCCAAGGAAGGGGTTGCAGTATGGAGATTGTGATTTTAAGATAAACAAGCTCCCTCCGTGATCCACAGAAGAATCCAAGTTCCTTTCTGCTTTTGGCTTCTATTTTCCTTAAAATTTTGATCCACGTAGACCAAATATGTTGTACCAATGTAGGAGCCAACAAAGCAGAGAATAGATCAAGAATGTCCCCTGATTTCTCAACTGATCTTGTAACATGTGTACCTTTCGCCGTAAGCTGCAGTTTGACCGAGTTTAATTAATACAATTTCTTACAAAAAAGGACTCTCAAAAACCGTATTTAAACTGTTAGATGCAAGCCTTTATTGACCAAAAAAGAAAAGAAAACCTCTGAACCTTGTTAGTATGATTCGGTAGTTGATAAAGGGCTCTTGAACTGAACTGGGTAAAAGTTTTAGATTGTGAAAAATGCCTTGTACTTGACGCGACTTGGCATTTATTAATGAAAACAATCATTTTACGAAGTCGGCAGCTTCATTTTAAGCTGTAACTTGGGACATTAACCTGGTTTTCTTCCTAGTCCTCTGTTTTGCAGAAGGCACATTCCTCATCATCTTCTTCCCTACTACGAAAATATTAATATGGAGAAGTGGTGATGTAAGCAAGATATCTATTAGATTCTTAAGTTTGAACGGCCGAATTGTGCAAAGTATTAGTAAGTTTTAACCAATGTTCAATCGGGAATTACACGAATTCATGCAAGTAGACTAGATAAATGGATAATATTGACAAAAGTTTGAAACTAGATCAGAGTTGACATACATTCAAGACCAATCTGTTCAATTTCACTGAGGCCAGAAAAGGTCCCAAGTCCCAGTTTGTTCAATTACTTTTCAAGATCATGGGAAATAATCCAGAATACTAATATATGAAGACCAGGAAACAGTCAAGTTCCAACAGGTCGAGAATGTAGCTTCATTTTCAGCACTGAATTACGTTTTCATACTATCAATTTCCATAGATTTGAGCCTGTATGAATAGACTAATACATAGCTCAACAACGGATACAGTTAACATAAAAATTGGTGCAAAGGTTACCTCTCTCTGTGCTTTCACGGCATCTAACTAAAATCCAAGACTGGTACATAAGTTAAAGTTTTCCTATGCATAAGTTGCTCAATGGACTCCCGCCATTAGAGCTTCACAATATTGTGAACAATGTTTACATCCTAGATGAAGAGATACCGTGACACAGGAACTTACTCTGTACTTCTCAGCATCTCTTTAGACTCACTACCACCGACTTCCTTCCTGTGAAACTCAACGCCTTGGAACGTGACTCGAGAGTTTCGGTATTGACTACCGAAAGCAGTGCCAAAGCCCCAGCCAAGGCCTAAGCCAACCCCACAACCTCCTCCTGCAAACGAAAACTCATGTCAGTATCAGTCCTTGGACATAAAGAAGTATAAAGCACCAGCAGCGTATGATATAGGCTGCTTTTTTTTGTAATTTTTTATTTTTTACCTGCACCAAGACCGAAGATATTCAAAGGCATACCTGCAGCAGAAGACAATTTTGATTAGTAAATACTCGTTCAAAATGGTAATTCAGTAAATAGAGTAGGATATAGCCTTGGTTTTATCAGGAACATAGTACAGAAACACTTATGAGCGACGAGGAGGACATTAGCAAAGTTTTCTTCAATCAATTTATTATCCAGCGTGAACTCTTATCATCAGTTGAATGAAAGCTAACATCAAGCATAAATAAGGATAGAAAGAACGGAAGCATTTGCATGAGTGAAGCAGGAAAGCGCCAGAAATTGAAATCAATATCATAAACTCCAACTGGACCAAAGAATTGCCTTTTTACAATCATAGAACACAGCTAAGGGACAGAAAAAATTTCTCTTCAACATAGAAGCCCCACCTAAGAAAGCCCTCTAACATAATTCAACAATTACCATATAAAACCACCCCTATCGCCTTCAGTTACAGTCTTACAGACATAAGTACCACTAGGCATTTCAAAATTCATCAAAACGAAAAGACAAAAAGAACTGACCGCCGAAACCCCAACCAACGCCGAAGCCACAACCAACACCGAAACCTGAAATCAACAAAGAGAAAAGATTCAATTTGTAGGAAACAATATGACCCAGGTACTACAATCCAGAAAGGCGCTCTAAACAGGCAAATACCAAATCCGACACCAGCTCCATTGAAATTCGTAAGAACCATTTCGGTTGTCACACAATAGTGCCTGAGCTGAGCCTGAGAAAGGTCAAGTGAACACGCATTGACACTGGGGTGGGGCCCCAATATCATAGGACGAATTGCTCCAGAATAATTGAGCCAAGCCCATCAATTAAACCCAAAACTAAATGGGCGTGTGCTAACGATTGCATGACATATTTATCCTCTTCGGTATTTAGACGAGGGTCCTCAACTAAACAAGTCCGTATTTACTATTTAGTGTTAAACACGACAGACAATTATGTTTAATGTCATAATTAATAATTAAAAATTATTAACAAAACAAGACAGAAACAAAAAGGGGCATAATCTGAAAATTAACACAACCAAACTTCAAGGAACAATCTTGTATGCTTTCATCTTGTCAATCCAAGAAATGAAAGATTTCTTGGAATTCCTAAACCCCAAAACCCATATTCCTTACTCTTATTCATAGTCGAAATCGGCGCCTCCCCACTCAATATCAAATCCCCAAACCACCAATTCCCAAAGTCCTCAAGCTTCGTGGCTTGTAACTGATTCTTCCTCACAATCTCCTCCCACACTCTCTCTTTACCCTTCATAGTCGCCACCAGACTTACCCTCTCAGCACCCTCTCCCAACCCATACTCCTCAATCCCAAACTGCTCGGCCAAAATCTTCCACAAATGCTTCCACCTAAAAACGTCACCGTTATTGATGTTAAATGCTTCGTTTTCGGCATATGGGTCAACCGCAGCCCATATTTGGTGCTCCGCTATAAGATCCGCATCCGAAGCAATAGAATAACTTTCCCATGTAGCTTTTGTCCCTGGAAACACTAATGGTGGCGTACACACAGAACGCTCCAATAATATTCATTAAACTACATGGTGAAAACCCCATATTTGATCCGGTCTGTGCACGGACCAAGTCATCCCCTCCTTTTTCTCAACCACCTCGAACATGATGTCTTCCAAAGTGTAATAAAAATTTGGCACGCTTAACCCAGGCAAGTCCTCCGTAAAAGGCGGCGTGGGACACGCCTTTGCCGAACGACTCGAATGGTCCGATGTAGTGTTTGGACCCTGTCTGGAGAGAGATGTGACGTACACTGGGGGCGTTTTAGATAACGGCGTTGAGTACGTTACGGAACATACGACCGTTAACTTGGCAGTTCTCTGCCTCCTTGGATCTGTTGGCCCAGGTCACGTAGAAGATGTGCGTTACGTCGGTGAGGCGGGAGAGCTTGGAATTGGTGTCGGTTGAGTCAGAGACGTCGCACTGTATGTACTCCACCGAGTGGTCGGCGTTCCAGAACGGACGTGGATAGCGTGCCACGCCGTAGACTTTCCATGGCCCGCTGGGAGTGTCACAGAGCGGGTGGATCTCGGCCAAGCTGTTGCCCACAATCCCGGTGACGCCCACCACTAGGGCTACGCTTTGGTAGCTTCGCGGTGCTTCGTCTTCTTCGAATTTCTTCTGCAAAACAACACATTATGAAATTTCATTAAATCTCTGTAGGTTATTATTCTGTATGTACATATGCAAGTACCTTGGCAACGCCAATAGCACCAGACCACCACCAGCTCATTGCTTGGAGAAGAAATGCAGTCTTATGTATACTCAATATGTGTTCAATCGTAAGCTGAGAAGGGGTGTATATATATATATATATATATAATATGTACGATTGTAAAAATTTCGTATTGGGCTTCTTTAAGAAGTTTATGAACATGCCTTTTTTGTATATACCTATATAATAAGGCTACATAATGCTTATGGGCCCAATACTAAAGAAATCTCAAAATTCACATGTACACGTCAAAATGGTATGCTTCTTTTAAGGAGGATTGGCGAGTCTATTAAGCGAGTACTAACGTTAGATTCAAACCTTTTGGATTTAGGTCTATAATCCTCAAGCTAACCTTGTTCTATTATTTTAATTTCTTCCGTCATAATTTTTAATCACTTTTTATTAAAATGGGTAAGGTTGTCCTATTTTTCTTTTTCACAAAATCCAAATATATACAACTTATTGAATCGGTAAAAATTAAAACTAAACCTAAAGTTGTGCTATAGACATGGAAAGAATAAGTTAGTCAAATATACTATATACAACAAAAGATATGCAGGATATGTACATCTACACGTACAGCTAATACTTTCCCTCAAGCTGGAGCATGAAGATTTAAAATGCTTAGCTTGTGTTGTAATTTGCAAAACTGATCTTTGCTTAAGGATTTAGTAAGAATATTAGCAACTTGATCGTGAGTTGAGATAGGATGAAGTTGGATGATCCTTTATTGAAGTTTCTGACTAATGCTGTGGCAATCTATTTCAATATGTTTTGTTTGTTAGTGGAAGACGAGGTTAGCAGCAATGTGCCAAGCAGCTTGGTTATAGCAATAAAGAATGGTAGAGTAAGGGAAGTAAGACCAAGATCTTGAAGCAATGTGTTAAGCCATACAATTTCACGAGTGGTCATAGCCATAGAGCGATATTCATCTTTAGCAGATGAGTGAGAAACAGTGGACTGCTTTTTACTTCTCGATGAGATCGAACTAGACTCGAGAAAATACCAAAAGCCTGTAGTGGAACGCCTCGTCATTGGACAACTAGCTTGATCTAAATCATTGTAAGCTGATAGTTGTAATGAACTTTTGAATGATAATCAAATCCCTTGGCCTGGACTTTTCTTTAGATATCGTAATAACCAATGGAGCAGCGTTAAGGTGAGGCTTGCGAGGTTAGTGCATGAATTGACTTAGAATATTGACAGTGAAAGTGATGTTTGGTCTTATAATAGTGAGATAAATGAATCGACCAATAAGACGTTGATAGAGAGAAGGATTAGGAAACAAGGCATCGCTGTTGTTATCAGGTTTGAGATGTTGCTCCATGGGAGTTTCAGCTATGTGAGAACTAGTAAGACCAGTGTCATAAAGTAGATCTAGCATATATTTTCATTGGCTTAGATAAATTTCTTCAGGTGAGCAAGCAACTTTAATGCCAAGGAAATACTTGAGAGGTCCTAAATCTTTGACACAGAACTTGCTAAAAAGGAAATTCTTATCATTAAGAATAACTTTATAATGATTACCTGTAATCACAATATCATCAACACTAAAATAAAAACGCATAAAGAACCATTTCATAAGATAAAAAGGGAATGATCAACATAAGATTAGGCAAAACCAATAGATAGTAATGCAGAAAAGAATTTTGCAAACTAGTTGCGAGATGCTTGCTTTAAGCCGTAGAGGGATTTGTTGAGTTTACAAACTAGATCTTTCTCTTTCTTTCGAGGATGGCCAGGTGGCAAGAGCATACAGACATCCTCATGTAAATCACCATGTAAAAAGGCATTTTGTATGTCAAATTGATGTAATGGCCAATTCTTGATGGTAGCAACGGCTAACCAGGTTCGAACAGATACTAATTTGGCAACAGGAGCAAAAGTTTTATGATAATAGATGCCTTTAGTTTGTGTGTATCCTTAGCATTCAATGGTTCCATCAGAATGTTTCTTTATCTTGTAGACTCATTTGTACCCGATTGGTTTTTGATGAGATTGTAAGGGAATAAGAGACCAAGGGTTAGCATTTTCTAGTGCATCAAGTTCAGCATTCATTGCATTTCGCTACTCAGGAACTTGCATAGCTTGTGAAAAGGTGGTGGTTCTACAATAGACGATAGAGATGTTGGCCCTGGGTCTTGGTTCTTATTTCGTGATGATAAGGAGCTAAAATTGGGAGATTTTAAATTAACATCAGGATAAAAAGAATTAATTTCTTGGTAGGAGTAAAAACAAATAATAAATAAATAAATAAAAAGAAATGCAAAAGTCACAGGCATGACTTAAAAAAGTCACGACTTTGACAACAAAAAGTTATGACCGTGAGAGATAGAAGTCAAGATTTGTCGCGATCGTGCATAATATTTGATGAATTATAGGGTTGTCGTGATTGTGCTTGTGCACGATTACGACATTCGCGACTAAATACTCTTATTTCAATTCATCATAACTTTCAATCCCGAAATTCAAAAATTATAAACTTTATATCGTTAGAAAGATAAAAGAAAGATCTAAAACTTTCATGAAGACAATTTGTCAAATTATATCTAGATCAATACAGTTTATTCATTGAAATTTCAGAATACATTTTCATCCCCTTTTTCCTTTTTGCAAATTGTAAAAACTACTACCTTTATCAAAAGACCCGACTCCAAAAACATAAACTATACATACAAAACTCCCATTAAAATGATTTACTTTAGAAAAATCTATTCAAAAGCCACTGAATAACTAACAACTTTATTTCTAACAAAAAATATAGTAATTTATCAGAAGAGGAATTTGGACATGAGCAGATGAATATTTCTTCTAACTCTTACTGTCATTCATTTCTCAAATAAAAATAGAGTATGTACATTGCTCCAATTACAGACAAAAGTCGCATCAGTAGCATAATACAAAAATACAACATTAATGCTCATGCTTGATATGCTTATAAAGCTACCAAAAATGATCCAAACTAACTTAGTTACAAAAGGTGGAAATTTTTGGAGATTTGTCGGAATTTTTGCAAGGTTCAATGATCTGCTGCTTCTTCACCTGAAGAGTGAAAAATAGTGGAGTGAGCTGGGAAGCTTAGTGGCTAATACATTTATAGCCATCGGTGATGAACTATATACACATATACAACCAAGCATATTTATATATATACACAATTCCAGTTCACAGAACACTTAATTTGAATTTATAGTCACAAAATCCATATCATAAATTTTACAATCATCAAACAAAACATTCAATCATAAATCCTGCTCAGCAAATCACAACAACGTACATATCAATATGGCTCGAAAGAATCCCATAAAAAATAATGGCAAAACTGAAATTGACACTATGAATTAAATGAGTTTATTTTTCGGAGCTCATATGTCACCAATGGGCAGTCGGGAGAAGTCTATAGGTCAACGTGCAAGTAACGAACAGAATGGTATCTCTCTTACCCATACAAGCAAATTTTCCAATGCTTACATATTTCATATCATATTCATATTTTCATGTTTCTTAAATTTTTTGTTTTTCATTAACATCAAAGCAGCAGAATTCTTGCAAAGCAAACATGATTTCAATCATAGATTATTTTTTCCACATTCACCATGAATAAAAGAAAGCATTTAAATACACATACAAGCAAATAATTCAGCTCATCATCACAAAAACTATAAACATATTACCCACCTCTTTATTTATAAATCCAAGCTCAAATTTGTCTTTCCTTTTATTCTTGCCTTCAACTTTCTAATTCCCTTCAAACAACCATATTTTCATCCAATCAACATACACGAATAAAACTTCCATAAACTTTAAATATCCAAAAATGAACTTAGACTTAATCTACTCTTAGTTTATCTAACAAGAAGAGCTAAGATCTAGTTAAGGTTCATAAAAATCTAAGAAGAAAATTTTCAATTCTCTTCTTTCTCTCTTCATTTACAGTAAAAAACCTATTTTCTCTAGTTCCTTCTTCTATCAAAATGAGAAGAATAAATAAGAGTTACCTAAAAAAAACTGAGCTGAATCTTCTTCTTCTTTTTCTATTTCGGTTTTACGTCTCTTCTTCTGCTTCTTTTTACATTTTTCTTCTCTCTCTCTTTCTTATTTTACACGACTCTCTCTTTTTCCTAACCTCTCAAACATATCTCTCCCTTACATGACTCTCTTCCTCTTTCTCTAGTTTCTTCTAGGTTCTTCTATGACTTCTCTCTTTCTTTCTTTCTTACACGACTTTCTTCACCTTCTTTTCTTATAAATTTTAAGACAACTACTAACTTTCCAAACTTACCCTTCCATAGCTAATCTAATGCCTTCTAACTCCTTAACTTAATTCTAACTCTTCCATTTAATCTATGCAACCATATGAAATAAAAAATATTCATAAATAAACTCCTTAAATTGCACATTCAAAAATTCTGATTTTTACTCATGACTAAAGGCCAACAAATTCTCATTTAATAATTCTAACTTCCAAGAAAAGTTCAGGGTTCAACAAGAGAACTGAGAAATGAAAAATGTACATTAGAGACTTTGTCATAAGATAAAAAATTATTTAAAGGGAATAATACACTTGTGGATGAAGAATTTTGAACATTATAATAATGGTAGTCTTTAAATTTATTTGGTGCATGAGTTTCTTGCGAGTAATGGTGCAAAGAAAGACTGATATGGGTTGTTTCGAGAGTAGGGGCATCGAAGTGAGATATGATTTCAGGTCTTATAATGGGGGTGATAGGAGTATGATCTTGAGGTGGTTTGTAGATGTGGTTGTTTGGTTATTATTGGTGGGTATAGTAAGATCATGAATAGGTTTTGGTAAGGGTAAAGATGATATTATAGGCAAGAGAGTGCCAACAGCCAATGATTTGCAAGGAAAAGTTCTTTTATGGAAGGTGACATCATAGCTAGCATAAATCTTTTGAGTTTGAACATAAAAATTTTTGTAGCCCTTTTGAGTAAAAGGATATCCAATAAAAATACTAGGATGAGCACGTTTATCAAATTTATGTTGGATATGAGTATTATGCCTAAAGCATAAACAACTAAAAATGTGTAAATGCGCATGAGCAAGTAATTTGTTAAACAATAATTTGAAAAGAGTTTTACCATGGAGCACCATGGATGAAGTTTGGTTGATTAAATAAGCTGTAGTAAGGATGCATTCACCTCAAAATTTTAAGGGCAAATTTGCTTGAAAATGACGTGCACGAGCAACATTGAGTAAATGACGATGCTTGCGCTCAACTACACCATTTTATTGAGGTGTATAGGTACAACTATGCTAATGTATTACACCAATAGAGGTAAAAAAATTATTGTTAATGTGATTGAAATATTCTAAACCGTTATTGGTGTGAATTTGTTTAATAAAGACATTGAATTGATTTTTAATCATAGTGAAAAAATTTTGGATGTAAAAGTAAGTCTGAGATTTTTGTTGCATTAAATATATCCATGTAATGAGAGAATAATCATCTATGATAGTTAAAAAATAATATGCACCAGTAATAAAAGGAGTATCCTATGATCCCCAAACATCAACATGAATTAAATGAAAACAAGCAACAGATTTAGTAGCACTATGATTAAAAGGTAAACGAGTGTGTTTGACTAAAGGACATATAGTGTAAGAACAATTATTTGAAAATGAAATGCTAGAGTCTAATTTCACAAACTTTGATGAAATATTGGTACTTGGATGACCAAGTCACCAATGCCACATATCAATATCATGAGAATTTGAGGCAAAAGAAGTGAAGATGGCAGGCTTATTGTCAAGATAATAGAGTCCTTTATTTTCTTTACCTGTGCCAATCACTTTCTTCATTTGTAGGTCCTCAAACATGCAATAGTTAGGGAAAAATTGAATACTACAATTAAAATCCTTAACGATTTTATTGATAAATAACAAATTGAATTTAAAGGAATGAACATATAAAATATCTTTTAATATTATGTCCTTGGTAAGCTTACAAGATCCGATTTGAGATACAGAAACATTATCACCATTTGATAGTTTTATCAATGGGTCATAATGAGACTTTGTAGTATTTAAAATATTTAAATCATAAGTCATATGATTAGTGCAACCAAAATCGACAACCCAATTATTAGCTTGAGAGGAAATATTTGAAGCCATACCTGCAAAGTTGACTAAAGGATTGAAGTTGCTTGGTTAAATTAGAGCAAGTAGTTGTTGAACTTGTTCTTGAGTGAATGGTAAGGTTATTGAATCATTTGTAGTGCTATCAACAATGGCAGCGATTAGTTTATTAGCAACATCACTTTTAGTTGAAGCTCCATTTTTTTGATAGTTTGGGTATCTAGGCTTCTTTTAGCATCTTGATTCAGAGTTCCCATCTAGTCCACAGTAATTACAACGATATTGCATCCTATCTTGATGGTAATTTAGATTTTGAGGCTTCTTTTGACATTTTGATTCTAAATGGCCATCAAATCCACAATAATCACGGTGATATTTTGACTTGCCATGTGTTTTGCTTTATTGATTGTGGAAGGCAGCTAGAGCAGATTGTTCTTGATGATTGACTAAATTTGTTTTGAAAACAGACCATTGTCTTTATTCCTGAGATAAGAGAGAGTAAGCTTTGGAAATGTTAGGTAATGGATTCATGAGGAGTATTTGACCCCTAATAACATTATAAGATTCATTAAGACCCATAAGAAATTGAATCAAGCAGTCGCTTTGTTGGAGATTATTAATCTCGTGTATGTTGCCACAAGTGCATGATGGATAACTGTTGTAAGTTAAGAGTTCATCTCATAAGCCTTTAAAAGTAGTGTAGTATGTAGCAATGAAGTCATTCTTTTACACATGATTGGCTATGGTTCTTTGTATTTCAAATATTCATGGAGCATTTTCTTGTGAAAATCTTTCATGGAGATCAATCCAAAATTCATGGGCAGTCTTTATATAGATGACACTATTAGCTATTTCTCTAAGTCTGACATTGAGAATCCATGAAAGTATCATATTATTGCAGCGATTCCAATGAGAAAAGAGATGAGAATTGGCAGGTGGTTTGCTAATTGTGCCATTGACAAACTTAAGTTTATTCTTTGCTTCTAAAGCTATAGTGATTGCTCTACACCAGGTGGGATAATTATCCCCATTCAATTGCTAAGTAACCAACATAGCTCCTCGATTGTCTGAGTGAAGTATGTAGTATGGTGAGAAGGGATCAAGTTTGGTAGTAATGGATACGTCAGAGTTGACACTATTGATGATAGAATTTTTTAAATTGTTTATGGTTGAGATGGAGAAATAATTCAAGAGGATAGTTTGTTATAAAAAATAAAAAACCCAGATGGGTGACGGAGCGAGAGGGAGGAGAATGGATGACTCCACTATCTCAAGACTGGTTCAGTGGGGGTCGACAATTACTTTCTTTGCAGAATAAAGAATCCATATTGTCAAAGATTGAAGAAGTCGGGGCCTGATTTGGTGGTAAAACTAAGCTATTTGGGTTTGAATGATGACGAGGAAACAAGTTTTTCTCAATAAATAGATGGACTGGGCAATTGAGTGATTAGTGGGAAGTCTAAGACTTTGTATCGTAGCTAGAAAAGCCAAAAAATAAAAACAAGACCAAAGCAATAATCAAAGGACAGAGCTGCTATAAGGACAATAACCGAAGAATAAGGGCTGTTATAGTAGGACAACTAGATGAGCTACAGAGAGTGGACCAAAATTTTAAGATGGCTCTAATACCATATTAAAATGGCTAAGGTTGTTCTACTTTTCTTATTCACAAAACCCAAATATTTACACCTTGTTGCAACAGTAAAAGCTAAAACTAAGCTTGAAGTTATACTATGGACACTGAGAGAATAAGTTAGTCAAATATACTATGTACAACAAAAGAAATGCAGGATATGTACAGCTACATGTACATATAATATTTTTAAGCGTTTATTCTTACTGAAATCCAAAAACTCTCTCAATGGACCTTAAAAACATAATATTGCCATCTAATCATTGACAATGCACCTCCATATTTTGCTTTACACGTAACCTATTTCACACTTTCATTTTACATGTTTTCTATTGCTACTCTATTTCTAGGAGCTAATTTCTATTGCTATTTTATCAACTCATCAACGTACTCCAACGAGAGCAAAGTAGACCCATGTCCTTTCTTTAGTTATTGAGTATATCATTCGACCTCTTTCTATTCCAATACCAGAAATAAGACCAATCCATATTCTTTATTCATCTAAGTATTTGTTCATCAATCTCAAGGAGAAAGGATTTCTCATTAGACCATGGGCTCATTTCATAGGGTTACTATTAGTGATGATGTTGGAATCAACCTTAACATTTTTGGTTTCAAACAAGGGTAACGGAGGAGCAACCAAAGTCACTGTGTACAAAAGGAGCGTTTCACACATTTGGGTTTGGAAAATATGATGATGCCCGCTATCATGGTATTTGGGTTGTTTTCTACCATTAATACTTTCACTCTATTATGAACAATTGTACTACTAATTGTATCACTACAACTATACACAAAAATAACTATTAAATAGACAACAATAAATAGAACACCCAAAATAAGAACATTAGAGACTTATAAGGTTCAGACTTGCCTACTCCTCGAACGCTACCAAAGTACTCCACTATTTTAAAGAAAAGAATTGAAAATGAGGGAGAAATAAACAAAGTCTTATAAGAGAGGAAGGTTTGTTTGTTTTGGGATGATTAAACAAAAGTGAAGGAGCCCTCCTTTTATAACTTAAGGAGACTCTCTCATCTTCACAATTTTCTAATATTGGATATCAAATATGTCATTAAGTTAACAATTTTTTACTTTGACATATTTCCCAATCTTTATCCTCTTACAAATAAAACTATATCCGGTAGTGTCTTTAATTGCTATCAAATTCTCAAAATGTTAATCAAGTCCAAACAGTGTTTGAACTTTATTGTAGTCATATCTGTAGGATTTTTAGAGGTCAGGATTTTATGGAATATTATTCCACCATCATATCGAATCTCTTGTACAAAATGGATGTGAACATCGATATGCTTTGTCCTTGCATGATAAACTTGGTTCTTTGCTAAATGAATAGTACTCTAACTATCGTAATGTACTTTGACATGCTTTTGTCTAATTCCCAATTCATCAAGCAACCTTTAAGCCAAATTGCTTCCTTAACAACCTTTGAAACTGTCATATACTCTGCTTCTGTAGTAGACAAAGTTACTGTTGACTGGAAGGTGGACTTTCAACTAACTAGTTCCTTAGTAAGAGTAAATACATAACCAGTGGTTAATTGAAGTTTATCTAGATCACCATTATAGTTAGAATCACAATATCCAACTAAGTAATATAAATCTTCTCATCCTGCTCAAACATTAATCCAATATCTGTGATGTTCAGAATGTACTGTAGAATCCATTTCACAGTTTACCAATGCTCCTTGCTTGGGGCATGCATATACTTACTCACAATTCCTACTACTATTGAAATGTAGGGCCTTTTACATAACATAACATACATCGAGCTACCAATCGCATTTGCATATGGTACTTTAGTCATGTACTGTCCTTCTGCATCTTTCTTTGAAAGTAAGGATGCACTGAGCTTTATATGAAGAGCAAGTAGAGTACCAATAGTTTTGACTTTTCATTCATGTCAAAATGTTGCAGTACCTTCCTTTTTCAAATATTGCATTTGAGTTAAACAAAGTCTCCCTAACTTTCTTTCCCTGCTTATCGCCATGCTAAAAATCTTCTTGGCTTTACCCAGATCCTTCATTTCAAACTCCTAATTTAACTGAATCTTCAATCTCTTAATTTCTCTTTGATTCTTTGAAGCTATCAACATATCATCAATATACAAAAGAAGATATATGTAGGATCCGTCTTGTAACTTGTGTAAATACACACGATGATTATATTTGCTTCTTGTATACGTCTAACTCATCAAGACCTTGTCAAATTATTTGTACCGCTGCCTATAAGATTTCTTCAATCTATACAATGATTTCTCTAATCTATGTACCATATTCTCCTTGCCAGTATCCTTGAATTATTCTGGCTAATTCATGTAGATTTCCTCTTCCAAATCTTCATGTAAAAATGCAATTTTTACATCCAACTATACTAGCTCCAAGTCCAATTATGGTACCAAGGCCAATAGAACTCTAATGAAGAAATGATTCACAATTAGAGAAAAGACTTCATTATAATTAATTCCTTCCATTTGAGAGTCGCCTTTAGCCACCAGTCTTGCCTTGTAACAAACATCATTTTTGTCAAGAAATACTTCTTTCTTTGCATATTCCCATTTGCATCCAATTGTCTTCTTTCCCTTTAGTAGAATAACAAGCTTCCATGTTTGATCCTTATGAAGGGACTGCATTTCCTCATTCATAGCTATCCACCACTTATTTGCTTTAAAACTTTGGATTGCTTTATGATAAGTGACAGGAGTTTCATAATTTGCAATTAGATGCATAAGACACCATGTCATCATAGCGAGCAGGTCTTTGGAGTCTTCGTTTTGGCCTACTTAATGCAATTGATTCATGTTGTTGTTATGGGAGTTCTTGAGTTTGAACCTTTTCTTCATTCGACTCCTTTTTAATTATAGGAGTGTCTCGATTTACTTCATCATTTGTTATAGGTTTATAATCCTTCTTTCAAACTCCACCTATTTTGGAACACACTCCACTTGCTGTGGAGTACCACCAGTCTATTGACCACCTTCAATTGTCACTATTTTCATACTGGTAAAATTATCAAAGCTGACATTTCTGCTAAAGATTATCTTCCACATCTCTAGATACCAAAGACGATATCCTTTCACACTGGAAGCGAATCCTATAAAAATTGCTTTCTTTGTTCTAGGATCTAACTTTGATTCCTTAACGTGGTAGTATGTAGTGGAACCAAACACACGTACGGAATCATAATCTATAACAAGTTTCCCATATCATACTTCCAAAGGCTTCTTGTCACCAATAGTAGTTAATGGTAAGCGATTTATGAGGAGAGTTGCAATTGATATAGCCCCAACATAAAACTTTTTGCCCAACTTATCATTGGACAACATACATCGAACTTTTTTTAACGATGTCCAATTCATGCATTCTGCCACCCCATTTTGTTATGGTGAATTTCTAACTGTGAAGTGTGATATAATTTTTCTTAGCAGACTTTCATAAATGGATCACTTTTATACTCTCCTTCATTAACTGTTTGGATGTCTGGAGACGTTTGATCCTTCTACCTGTTTGAGTCTCCATCTTTTTCTTTCAAGTGAGGAAGACTCCCAATACTTCATCTTTCATCTTTATTGTATACTCCCATATCCCTCTGGAGATATCATCAAAAAAGGTTATATTGTAGTGTTTTCCTCTCACAGAAACTGATTCGGAAGGTCCCCACACATCAGATTTATCATGGATTGCATTGCTAAATTTCACTCTTGTCTTTTTGCCTTTGACACAATGCTCATATAAATCTAATTTACAAGCCCAAAATCCTTTAAACAATCCTTGATTTACTAAAATCTTCAAGGATTTTTTACCTACATATCCCAAACGCATATTCCACAAGCTGATTGCTCCTAACTTTTGATCATCACTAGAAGCTACAATTGTTGTTCCAATAGTTACATTTCCTTGGTAGTAATACAAGTTATAGTTCCTTCAAATTCCTTTCATCACTACAATTGCACCAGAGATGACTTTCATTACTCCATTTGTTGTATTTACAGTGTAGCCTTTTGATTCTAGAACTCTCACAAAAATGAGATTCTTCGTCAAATTTGGCACATATTTGAAATCCATCAGAATCTTAGTTGTTCCAGCGTGATTCCTCAAACGAATTAAACCAATCTCATTCATAGTGCAAGGATTGTCATTTGCTATGTAGATAACTCCACCTTCTAGCTCTCAAAATCAGAGAACTAATCAGGCATATATAATGGCTACAATCTAAATCTAGCAACCATGGACTAAATGTAACACCCCACTCCCGCTGGACTCGAACCCGATATTGATGGTGATATTCGAATCCGTTCCCCGCGAGGGTGGTGTGCCACATCACTTAACAATTAAAAGTCGGTATGTATTTTTTTTCTAAGGAACAGAAATTCGTTAACCAAAATATGTCACTTTAATTAATTAACACTTGATACAAACAATGAA
>JANZXR010000006.1:4799519-4816004 GCA_027575705.1 Erythroxylum echinodendron | reverse complement strand
TATTATTATTATTATTATTATTATTATTATTATTATTATTATTATTATTATTATTACTATTATTATTATTATTATTAAAGTTATAAACTTAATTTTTGTAAAATTAAATATCTAAATTTAAATTCTTATAAGAATATTCAACGAAATATTAAGAAATATGATATTTATTTCCTTATAATTTTTTCTAAATCATGCCCTCATAAGTCATTTTAGACATCAACAGCTGATACTAAATAACTAATTTTATCAAATATCTTTAATAAACAGTTGATGTTATTCGCTTATCAAATCAACTGATATAATTAACTATCAACTAACTGCTGATATAATCAACTAACAGCTAATGTAATCCGCTGTTTGCCAAATAGGGCCTAAGTCATTGTGACAACTAGTCAACCATTGCCATGACAAGAAATACTGTTTTCCACAACCGTGCAAGACACATAGAGACACATCACCATTTTATCAGAAAGACGATCCAACAAGGGAGCATTCAAATGACTTATTGCAATATTGATGAATAATTAGCTTATATGTTTACCAAGGCACTAGCTTTGCAAAAGTTTATTTCTTTTAGAGAAAAACTAGGAGTAAAAATTTCAACATTAAAGGGAAGTATGTAAGACATTAATACAGAAATTTGTGAATTATTTTTCTTAGTGTCCTAGTAAGAATAAACTCTTGCTGAAAAAGTCACATTTAATTCGTGTTCTTATTTTTCAGCTAGTAGTTCATTTTTTAGTTACTATAATTGTGGCTTTTCTTATTATTTATTAATGCCTATTTTTGAGGATTTAGTTTTAGTTTACTTTCCTATACAAGGAAGACTTCAGGTGAATAAATGTAAGTTGTTCGGTGTTTAATTTCTCTGCCTATCACCTATTTGTTGAAATTTATCTTTGAAGTACTATTTATACTTTGATTTCTAGTTTAGTATACCTGTGTGGCTGATATATTTTTTTATCATATGAAGGGTAATTTATCAGCTTCCAATTTGATAGTCAGGTAATAGTCATGTTGACAAAAATAAACAAGGGTAGTTAGTGACATCAAAGTTTTGGTCAATAAGTCTTAAGAGGACTTATTTGCCTAGGTTCCAACAGTGAAACACATCTAACATTAAGTTTGCATCAAACCTAATGAATCAGGTGCTCAAGCAGGACTATTCATTGTGAAAAGTATGAGTTATAAGCAAAAGAATCACTCAAACTCTTTTCTTTCTTTTAGCTGGTCAACACTCACCTACCACAATCTTAATACGCATCGATGAACCCTGTTTTTTTTTTCCATTTTTTTGTTTTATAGTATAAACAATTATAGAACAGAGTAGACAATCGATAAAGTACAACTCAATTTTGAATTTTTTAGTTCTTTTAATTTAATTAGGAATGTCAAAGATCCTGTTTTACAGAACTGTATATAACATTTCAACTTATTTTTGCAGGCAATTTCCATTGGCTGACGCTCAGCCATAAAGCTTATAATTGAGTACTCGATCACAAGGTAGCTTCGGAAAACCTTTTATCGAGGGCTGATCTTGTTGGATGTTGAAACTATTGCAACGCTTCATTAGCACACACAAAACTCCGTGTTATAAGAAGGCAACTGGCAAGAAACATTCTTGGCCTTGGTTGTATTGGGACAACTTATAGGTAACCGGTTGGATTTTGATCGTTCACGTCATTTTCTCAATGAAGCAATGCACTGATCACTCCACTCCCAGAAAATCAAGTCAGTAGTAGGCTATGGTCTCTCCCAAATTTGTAAGTTTACTTGCGAGTGCTACATAAGTGGTTCTTTTGTACTTCACATACAAACAAGGCAGACCACCAAGCTCTACCTCTGCCCCTAACGTTACACGATCCTGCCATGTTTCACGTGATTTTAATGCCCTTCTTGATATACTCATCAGTAGTTTTTTAACTTCTCACATTCTATGATGAACATGAACAAGAAACTGGGAATGTCAAATGATTTACAAGCTGCAAATACATGGGAAATTTAGCTTAAGGTATCGCAATTATGGACTTTCTTTGGAAGAAGGGTAACCTTTCTTAGCTTTCACCCTTTATATATCCAAGATCCGACTTGATTTCAAGTCCTCACCATGGACACAGGCAAGCATACAGAACCGAGAATATAGGTGAACAACTGTGCTCTATTTACATATTCAAAAAGATATTGACCCGATGCCAGAACTTCACTCCCCCCTCATACAAGTTCAACTTCTTGTCAACCAGGCCAATATAAACTAGAAAACTAGCCTAGCAGTTCAATATAGCGTACAACAAGCCTTTCATCTTCCTAATATCCGTCTGTTAACCACATTGTTATGAGCCGTCTGCAGCAACTTTTGTGTGATATGCTGCCATAGCCACGTTAGGCTTTACACTATGACCCTGAGGAAGTTCACAAGTTTCACTAACTGATGCAAATCTTAGTTCAGCCGGAGGAATAAAGCAATCCATTGACAATCCTGGAACATTAAATGCCACTTCCTCGATTGCCCATGCTTCTTCCATTCTGGTCCTAGTATGACTCATTGATGTATCTCCAAAGCGGAAAAGGGTTACAAGAGATCGCCCAGAATGAGCAATCATGATACCATCAACTGGCCGATAATCATCAAGGAAAGAATTGATTGTCGTCTCCCAGTAAACAGCATCACCTCCATTGTTTTGGATTCTGGTCAAATGAGAGTCTTCTAGATGAACCAGGAGGCCTGTCTTTTGGCTAAAGTAGCCAAACAAAACATGTCTTATGATCTCGGCTGGCCCTTCACTCCTAGTTTTCAAAGTTGCAGGATCAGCACATATCTTCAGAATAAAGCAATCATCTTCATTAATCTTCTTTTCCCCAATGCATCTTGCATTGGAGAACATGCTAGCAGTTGTCCTTGGGTCAAGACCCTGCAAACAAATGGAAGTTCAATCAAACAATTGTTTTCAAACATGTTCATAGTCAAACTACATGAACCACAACACAAGCTTCACCTGAAGTGCACGACGCAATGGCCTAACAGGACCTTTTGCAGCATGGGGACCAAGCCAAGGCGTATGCCTCCACACAAGCTTCCCGTTGCATCCAGCGTGAACTTTGCTCCCACCAAGTGCAAGTTCCACATACCACATGTCCGGATTCATTTGCCACAGAACAAAGCCACCGGATTCTGCAGCTTTGGAGGCATTCCTGTTCTTTGTGACTTTGTTAGCAGCTTCAAATTCAGAAGCTATCATCCTCACTTTTCCCATGGCATAAGCATTGTGGATGGAGTTTTGAAGCCTCTGCCCTCCTGAAGCTGCCGTGTACTGCTGCAATATATACTGAGCAGACGAGGTTTCCTGCCACAAAAACAGACGAAGAATAGTTTTAGAAGTGTACAAGGATGGACACTATAGGAAATCAACATTTATTGACAACCAGGTTGCATGAATCGTGCATATGATGGCAAATGCTGACTCAAACCTGCAGAGTATCAAGTACCACATTCTCCATTCTCTTTTTTATTGTTTGTGGGCAGTTATTATCAATCGTATCCTGAGACTAAGCTAACTCTAACCTCACATTTACAATTCATCCCAGGTGCACGGTATACATGGCAGAAAAAAGTGTTGGTCTCTGAGGCCTTAGGTAATTATAGAAGCTGAAAAGCGAAGAAAATAATTTGAAGAGGGCGAAAAAGAAGAAGAAACTGGTTTCCTCGAAATCAAAATTGAAGAAAGAAATTAGTTCTTCGCAATTTAAGAAAGTTCCAGCTTGGAATCAGCATGCACAAGAACAGAGCAACTTGGTAAAACATTGCCAAAATCAAGTTACACTTGAAATCATCTTTTTGGATCAAATATAAGAAGAAAACAAAAACATAGAAGAAACAATTACATAAGAAGGCAATGAACTTGGGAGATTAGCACTATTCAATACATGTTTAAACTACAAAGGCCGCGTTTCTAACTAATACAACACGCTTGACGAACTACTGAGGCGTCACAGTAAGAGGGAGTAAGAGATACTAACTATTGGGGTATCTTTGATACTAAGATGAGGCAAAGGCTCAGAGCTGCTAACATGAACCGGAGCAAGCGGCGCACCCAAGACACCCAGCAACAACCTCAGATCGGACCGTTTGCACGCATTCGAAGAGGCAACAGACGGCGTCCTCGAAAGCTGTCCCTTCATCCACTGGCCCCACCTCCCTTCAACCCTCGAATCACCGTCTCCGTCGTGATCTGGCCCCTCCTTCAACGGCGACAACGCCTCCGCTGGCCTCAAGCTCGCCGATCTCGCAACAATCAACGGGTCAGGCTGCGTCCCGTGTCGGCCTAGCCGCTTCCTCCTCCTTAACAAACTAGACATTGGTGAAGCACTCCTCGCCGGGCTTTTGGCCCGTGACCTCCCAGGCGATAGCCCCCGAACCACCTCTTCTTTCAGAGCCGAGAAGAACCCTTGTTTTCTCTCCATTTGATGGCTCTGCGTCACTCCTCAGTAACAACAAGACCCGCCAAAATGAAAGCAAAGCTTGTTTCTTTACGGTGTTAGTGAAGAACAAGAATGAGAAAGAGCAAAACAAAAGCAAGTGGGAGAGTGTAAGAAAAAAGATAAAAGAAAAGGCATAGTAACAGAACTGTACAGTGTTTGTTTAGTCAAAACACAGAAAAGGAAAACAGATTACATAAAATTAATTATTGCCGCCAACACACCATCGGAGATTATTACTAAATTCCGTGTTTCTCGGTCTTTTTATGATGTTATTCGGGAGTTTTTATTGGCACTATGGTGATGCTGTCATAAGGCGCTGTAGTTGACAGAAAATAGAGTGGCGAATGCTCTCTCTCGACAGGGGTTTCAACAGGGGGGGAGGTGTGGTCATACCCTAAATATAATATATATGTGGTGTGGGTAACAATTAAGAAAACCTTGGTTAGTTATTTTGGTAACGGCAGTATGCAGGCGTAATCTAGCGACCAATCACCACGCCAAACGGACAAGCCACTCGCCTCTTTTCCGTCTCCTTCCACGTAGAAGCAATGCTACAAATTTGGGTTTACATCATTTGTGACTCTCTAAGGTTGGTTGGCATTACAATTAATATTCTTTGGGAAATTTTTTTTTTACTTCAACTTGGAGATGGTAGATGACTTCCATTCAACTTGGAGATGGTAGATGACTTCCAGTTACCATTAGCAAGGTCAAAACACCAGAAGGATCATTTTCTGTGAATCTGGGTACCTTTTTCATGTGGCAAGTGTCGCTTCGATTCAAACTAAAAAATCTTAATTATAGAAGATGATTGATAGATACAAAACTAAGTGATGCCATGTTGTAGGGCCACGAGAAGATTTTCTTTTCCCGTGGCCGTATTTAAATCTTAATATCAGGGTCTATCTGGTAGAGGTATTCCTGAAAGAGGTTTTTATGTTTTCGGTAGTGTAATATTATCTTGGTGGAGAGTTCAAGAAAAAGGTCACCATCTTCGTTCCATCAATGCAATGGGGTCAGTTGCAGTGCAAATGCAGGGATATGAATCATATGATCCTAGTAGGCCATAATTGCATAACAACATCTAACACAGCTTGCGTTGCGTCTGGATGCAGGAGAAAAGCAGAGGAGCGGACAGCTTCCCTTTTCTTCATCTGAAAATGTGTCCCATTCGGCAGTTGTTACTTAGCTGCCCTTCTCTTTCTCGTTTCGAATGCTTACTGTTGCTCCAATCAGATCGCCAATCACGCCAATATTCCCATGTATGTTTTAGCCATTGTACTATGTAGTGTGAACCCTCAGCTGCCTTAGATTAGATTAGTAGACATTCATGTGACTTTTTGTCATTAAAATATCTGCGAGGTGCGTTTCGCGTGATTGACTTGTTTTTGTTGTTTTATTTCCTATATCGACTTCAAACTTTGTCACATCTTACGTACATTAGAGATTGTGAATTTTTAGCTAGTTTAGTCCTTTATTTTAACGAAGTTTCTATTTTTATTTCTTTAATTGTTAGTTTTTAGTTTAATCATCCGATATGTATCGTCAATAATACGTAACGTCAAACCTGTGGGCAATTACAAAATTGTAAACATACCTATCAGGATTCAGGACCTCTCGATTTATATTTGTTAGTTAGTGATGATTTCTAAGCACGAAGTAATAACTCTTTTAGAATATTATGATAAACTATTGACGATATGTCCTTTTCTAAGTAGGCCGTTTTTCTTATAACATAAAAATTAATAACTATTATTTTAAAGTCATTATAAAATATTAGGACAAGCACATAATATTCTATAAATTATATGATGGTTACTTTTTTTAAGGTAAATTAAAGTCAATTTTGATTTTAAGTAATTATTAGAGAATTTAACTTTTTAAAACTTAAAATTGTCGAGAATTAATCATCATCATTAATATTCAATTACAGTCTCATTGAGGCGTAGAATTTGAAGAGGTTCTATAATACGTAACATTACTTCTATTAAATAAAGATGCCGTTTTTGATAGACTCACATACAATATATCATAAATATCTTACAAAAATATCTTACAAAATAATAAATGGACATGTAGATATATCTAAGAAATAAAGTCAAATAAATAAATCAATCAAATAAATATAAAAAGTAAGGGAAACAATTAAATACAAAAATAAAACACAATTCAAATAAATATTAAAGAAAAACAATACTTATAATAAGAGTAATAAATACAACACAAAATAATGGAATATATCTATATGATTAGCAATAAGTTTCAAGAGACTAGGGAGAGTTCATGCGATTGGTGAAAAAGGACCGAGTTGAAGGTTTCAATCACTTGATACCAAGGGATTGGTAAAATTAGACTCTGGCCATCGGATGAGGATTGGTCGCCTTCATCATAATTTCACAGCAGACACACAGGTAAAGGTTTTATGGAAGAAGACAAACCGTGCTTTGGGCAGCAGTGGCTCCTTTTTTCACGCATTTTATCATTGGCCTGTTTTACACGGGACGCCTAATCCTAGACCTGTAAATGTTTTCTTTTCCCAAGTCACTGATGTTTCAGTCCTCAATTAGCACGGGAAAAAACCAGAGCTAGAGCTAGCCTATCACATAGCACATGCATATGAAGGTCTAGTACTCTGGAGTCTGGATCCCTCATCGAGTTTACATCCATGTCCGTCTCTAATCATCATCAAACTCCAACTGACTGTGATTAACAAATAAGTTTTATACAGTCGAGTATAAGCGTGACTAACTTAACAGTGTACAAGAATCTAATTTCCGAGAAACCATTGACTTCTACACATTCCAATATCAACTTCATTATGCTCAGCCAACAGTTTTGTCTTCTTTATGTCGACTTGTGTGTAGGATGCAATGTAAATGATAACGAGAATGTTATCACTTAATTAGCACTTTGGTCTAATTTAATTGACAAAAAATTAATGTGATCAAATTCTAATAATTGAAATACTTGGTTAATTATTTTTGTTGAGATAATCGAATACTGTGAACATTAATAAAATCGTTATTCCATCTTGTAATTATACTACTTTGCATTTTCGTGAAGTAAATAAGAAATGAAGCCTTTTTTCTTCATGCTTAAGCAATCAATCCTTTCCTACCTTTCGCGTATCCTTTTCCAATCATTTTGCTACCCTGCTTCTCGCTTCCTCCCTGCTGTTTGATCTTTTCTTTATTTCGGAGCATCTCCTAACTAGCTTAATTACGATGCACAAGAAGCATCGAGGATTTGATCCCACCTTTCACTTTCAATTCAATTCCCCACTAAAGAGTCGATTATGCTAATGATATCGAAGGTTGTTTCGCAATTGTGGACTTAATTGCACAACGCTGATGATGGGACAGAGATGCATAAGCATTAGATTGAAATCAACAGGCCAAAACAGTTCAAGCTTATTGTCGGCTATTTTATAGTAAATTATTGAAAGTAACGTCTGAAAATATAACTTAATTGATGTAATCTCCACAGGAAAAAAGAGTAAATTGAAGGTTACAAGCCTATGGTGTTTGACTTCAGACAACTTTAGACCAAACAAACCTAATCTAGGCGCCTTAATTTGACTGCTTTTCACTTTCCGCAACTCCCGTGTCTTTTCTTTCGTACTTCCACATCGCAGATAGAAATAACGTTTTCCTCGACTTACTTTCAACTATGTGCTTACAACTAGTTACTACTTAAGAGGAAAGGACTAAAATGTGTCTGGATTTATATATATGATTCTGTTACCAATTGCCACAGGACACCGTTCAAGTAATTTTATTAAACTATTCCTTCCACGTGAGCTACATTGCTGCGTGTGGACTTAGTTTTGTAGCATTGATAAAGCCTTACTCGCTGGCTATGTGAGGTGGTACACATATATTTACAACGCAATATTGCTTAAATGTATCAAATCTTGGAATAAGATGTGTGACCTTATAGTAAACTGATATATAAGCTCATAGGCCGATAAAATCACAATGGCACCTTAATTTGTCAGTTCCAATGAGTTGAGGAGTGGGGACTGCTATTTGGGCGATATATATTCTCAAACTATGCAGACAGTATTTGAACTCAAAGTCACCCTTCACTCTTGTATCTATCAGAAGGCAAGGTGCATTGATGCCTGCAAAGACGTATATTATATGCATTTTCTCATTATTTTCTACTCGACAACAGTCAATATTGGACTTAAAATCTCAACATATGACCGGCTTTCTATAACATCGCATTCTCGCTGCCCTCTTTCCAAGCTAACCACCCCTCTTGTGAATAGGATGTGTGACGGGACAAGCTTATGGAATTTTGTTACGGTGCCAGGAATTAACGATAGCTGAGGAGCTTCTGAGAATGTGGGAGGGTGAAGGTGATGAGAAGCGAAGATAAGGAGAAATTTTTAGGTATTTACGTGTTGCTAGGTTTCTTGTAAGGCAAAGTTAGTTTTGGTCTTTGAAATTTTTTGACATCTACCAATATACACAATATTAGCTGGTAGTGGTCGAAATAGTCCCAAACCAATCGGTGCCACCCGTTATTATAATTTAGTATGAAATATCTATTTTTAATGTCATTTTTAGTTCAGTACGATGCATTCCAACCGGTACTAACTAGTATGATACGAGATTCTAAACGATGTATGCGATCTTGCACTACAAAAAAAATAGGATTTAGCGACAAACATTACCGACAGAATTTGTAGGTTTTTTTCCGGTCAGCTAAGTTAGCGACAGAATTTACCGACAGAACAAGTCGTCGGATAAACAACCGTAGATAATTTTGTGCTGTCAATAAATATAGCGACGGAATGTTTATTTTGGTCGGTAAATTTAGCGACAAAGAAAGCTTCTTTGACCGATTTGAAAATTCCGTCGGTGAATTGACGTCTAACTATATTGATGGAACTTAGTTATCCGTTGGTAAATTAATTACATTTTACTGCGGATTTTGATTTTCTTTTTTTAATTTTTCCCTGTATTTAATTTTATTTGATAATCTTATATTTGATGCATAATCTATATAGTTATCAGTTATCTGTTGATAATATTTTGATTTATTTCTATATTTAATTTGTTAAAACAGAAAGTTGATTGATGATATAAAGTAAAAATTATCTTAATTGATGATAAAAAATTATTTTGTACAATAATAAGTATTTAATTCATACGAAATAATGCAGATATTCTGAATATTGCGATGAAGTGTTGCCCTTCCCCTTCAACTTTTCCATCTCATTACGAAGCTAGACTATGTACTCTATTGACTGTTACAACTGAGTTGCTAGTACTTGTATTATGCTCGAAAGTTCATGGACTTCATTGGATGCAGATTACCTACTAGATGATGCTGTATTGGATGTGAAGGATTGCGAATAACGTATGTTCACAAATGAACATAAGCTGAATATCCTTCCATGACAGTCCCTACCACCTACTGCATGAAGATAAGTTTGACTCTCATCCACATCTTCAAACTGCTGAGACTGTCGTTGTATTGGTCTTATCAGAAGACAATGTTTATGTTAATAAGTGATAATTATTAAGCATTAATATTATAGCACAAATTTCACATACATTTAATTCTCTACATCGAGTGTTGATGAAGGTCACACTATCATGCTTCTTAGTGTAAGTGTGCAGAAAGAACTGACAGAGTGTAGACTTCCTGCCCATAGATTTTCTTGCATCAGAATAAAATGTTATAAGTAAACTACAATTTACAAAAATATCTACAGAATTTTCTCTATTTTTATGATATTTACCCTCTGTTGAACAAGTAACTTAACAACACAATCATACATAACACCAGGCATTTATAACATTATTATTCTCCATAGTACACATATTTTCTTTCCAAAATTTACAAATCAAATTAAATTGAAATACATCAAAGTAAAATAATCAGAATATAAGTGTAAAGTTTAGATACTTACAAATCTCTCTGTATGCTCGTGGTGGGTAATAGGTTCTCTAGTATGTAAAAGTAGACTCTCTCCTACTGATCCTCCAAGTTTGTTAGTAAAATTACGCTCTGAAATGGACATTGCCTCGGGTGATGTCCAATACTTTTGTCAACGACTCCATATTTGTTCAAAAATATAATGAGGTTATACACCAATCTTGTGTATCGTACCAACAAAGTCTCTATAACGTATACGAGCTCGTTTCTCCCATACTTTATAAACAACCGCGTCAAATTCAGAATCCAAAGAAATCTTTATAAAAAAAGGAAAAACATACGATAAGTACTTATAACCTATAATATTTATCTAATTAATGTATAAAATTTAATTAAAAATACAAAAAATATGCTTTTTTTTCCTCAAACTCCTGAAAGATATTCTTGCATATATAACTCTTAAGATCAATCTTCTCCTTGAATTTGAATGTCATGTTTCTTGAGTACAGTCTAATCGGAATCAAACTAATATAAAAACAATTAATTTTATATTATTTTTAAATTTAAACCTATAACTAAATTATAAACATATAGTATTTCATGCATTTTCGCTTATGACAATTATGTTGTCAATTCTTCCATTAACTCCTTCAGCTTCAGGCTGAAGGCCATCTCTTTCATTCGCATCGTTTATCTCTGATATCTCTGCCAGTATGGACTGGTGAACGGTGTAGCAGAAGGTATGAAAGGTGAAACCTCATCTGCAAGTATAGTAGCTGGAGGTACAACATCTGCTTCAGTTGCAACTGTAGAATGTGATGCTTCATTTTGACAGTAATCGACTCCAAATCTTGGTTTGAACCTTGGTTGCATTATATCCTATTTTCTTTTTAGTGGCATATTTTAACCTGAAATTCATATTTTACTGAATATTCTAGAAATATAACAATTTCAATTCAATAGATAACAATATATTATTGATTCAATAATTGATTTATTCAATATAATATTCTATTACAAACACAAATTAATCACTATCAGCACTTAATTGTAAATCAAAATCATCATCATCTTTTTTTTGAAGAATTAGAATCAAACTCAGGCTCCTCTTGAGATCTCTCGCCATCCTCATCCTCTCCAAATGAAATTTCAATATATTTATTATTTGGATCATTCAAAGGTTCATTCTCGTCATATGTAATAGATGAATTTATTTCATAAACATCTTCCTGAAATGCTTCACTTTCAATTCTCTGTTCTCCTTTTCCATGTGACTCAAAAATACCTCTAGGTTTAACTTTGCAAATGACCAACTAATCTGATTTATCTCATCGTAAGCTAGGAAAAGGGACATAATACACTTGGATCGCTTGCTTTGGCAACACGAAAGGTTTAAATTGTTTAAATCTTCTTCGCTGGTTGATTTCAACCAGATTGTATCTGTTATGCACTTTTATACTAATATTAGGAGTTGGATCAAGCTAGTCATACTTAAATATCACACTCCACTTTATTGGTAATACAGGATATTTAATTTCAAGTATCTCAATAATTTTACCATAGTAATCCATCAATTCTCCCTGTATGCAAACTCCACTATTTACTGTTGCCATATTATGGCCATGATATTCTGTATGATATGTGTATCCATTAATGAAATACACTGGATGTGATTTAACATTTCACAAAGGCCCTTTCACAATATCATATATGAACTTGTTCTGTATTGGATTTTCCAAGGCCTACACAAAAGAAATTGTCATATTAAATAGTATAATATCACTTGAACAATTTAGCCTTATAATTGAATCATTTCAATAATTGCAAGTGAAAATTTACATATTTCTCGGACCATCGAGGAAAGTGTCTTCTAAATTCTTTATTGATATCATCCTGTATTGAGGGGGAGGAGGTGTTTATACCATCCTATTCTTAATGAACTTTTGTTTATTGCATCTAAATGGATGATCTGGAGGAAAAAATTTCCCGTGATTGTCAAACCAACATGTTTTGACCCCATTTGAAAGATAAAACGCATCAAAATCATTGCCACAATAAGGACAAGCTAATTTTCCTGCTATGCTCCATCCAGGTAATATAGCATATGTCAGAAAATTACTAATAGTTCACATCAAAGCTACTCTCAACATAAAATTTTGTTTCAGAGACACATCATATGTCTCCACATGATATTCCCAAAGATGCTGTAATTTAGATATCAATGGTTATAAGAATATGTCAATTTTATGCTTTAGATTTGCAGGCTCTGACACAATCACTGTCAAGAACATATATGCCTCATTCATACACATCTATAGGGCAAAGTAATTATGATTAGCCATGATGAATATTGTTGGCTGGATTGACCAAAAGGTTCGAATCCATCATTTGATAATCCCAACCTAACATTTTGACTTTCAGCTGGAAACTCATTATGGGTGTTATTAAAATGTTTCCATGCCAGTGCATCTGATGGATGACTCATTATTCTATCTTCCTGTTTGTGTTCATTATGCCATCTCATGTGAGATGCAGTAATCACAGAAGCATATAGTCTTTGAAGTCTCGGAGTTAGCAGGAAATAATACGTTCACTTCCAGGGTACTAATTTCTATTTAATAAAAGGCTTTCTAGGCTTGATCCTAGATTGACCAAAAAATTTGTACTCTTGTAATTCCATATCATCTCCCCAATACACTATATATCCCATTTTACAACAATCAATTTTTTCAACAGACAAACCAAGATCCCTAATAAGTTTCCTTATATTGTAAAAACTATTAACCATTTTATGATCAAGAGGCAATGATTCATTAAGCCATCCAAGAATTTTATCAAAACTACGACTAGAAATATACTCTTCAGAATTTATGTTCAATATCCGAGCAATTGAAAACAATTGAGTCATTGTCTCACAATTTGGCCATAATTCTTGGTCAGCTGAGTATAGTAAGTCAAAAAATTGTTTTGCATGTGGGTAAATCACCTACAATAGATTTCAACACTATAGTATGTGGCATTGTTTATACGTGTGAATCAAGAAAGCAAGTTCTCACTGTGACTCCTAGGCTCGTGAAAATTTTCACTGATAAGCCTCACAAGAGTTATATCATAGGTTTCTAGCCTATATACCGTCCTAGGGGTTTATTATGCAAAGAACTATTATGTTATTAAACCTATGAATTTCTTGTGTTAATACGAAGTTTGAATTAATCACATTAAAATTGAAGTATTAATCAATTTAATTAATCACCAACAATTGATTTCAATACTATGATACGTGGCATTGTTTACACCTGTGAATTAGAAAGCAAGTTCTTGCTGTGACTCCTAGGCTTGTGAAAATTTTCACTGTTAGATCTCACGAGAGCTGCATCATGGAACCTATATATTATCCTAGCAACTTATTTAAGCCTCAAATCATCCATAAGATCTCAAACTCATTTCACATACGGTAAATACTTAGACTATTAAAGAAGAACATAAAAACTCATCAATGATTATAAGAATATTCTAAATAACAACACAAAATCAAAACCTCCTTTACATTCACACAAAACGTAAACGCATCATAATCGTATTATTAAAGCAATACATATGGTAGACATTAGTTGGACGACTTACCTGGATAGACGGACAACTCCAGACTACAAAGAAGAAGGAAGAGCGATGCTCTTCAACATAATATAGGGCCTGCGAAAAAGAATATTTCATATTTAATATAATTTATTATATTATTTATTTTTATTATATTAATATTAATGATTAATAATTATCAAAATTATTATCTAAACATGACCATGCTTAATAAATATCAAAATTAACCTTAATAATTTAAATACTCTTTAAATCCTTATAAAACTAGTCTTTCATCAAGAATTAATCAATAATGTAATAACAAATTAAATTACACAATTTAATTTATCAAAAATAATTTTTTTAAAAATCATTAAATATTTATTTAAAGTAGTTTTTGCTTACCCAATCGACATAAAGCATGAGTCCTTGACAAAATTCCTAAGTCCCCTTTTCTTTTTCATTTTGTTTATATAGCAAGTCAGCATATGCTCTACTCTATAAAAAACAAAGTTGTGCCTTTGATAGGAAAAGATCAAGAGGTGTCAAGTTGTTGGAATCAATTTTTCATTGTTCCATTTAACAAATATCATCTTCTAAATGATGTTGATTTATCAACAGAATCAACATCTAATAACTCCTACTTTATCACTGAAATTGTTGAAAAACACAAATGTAGCTCTACAAAGTCTAAACTTACAAATAAAGTTCATGAACCTAAATTATGCATTATTCAATTAAATCATTAATGTTAGTCATCAAACAATATCTGAAACGAACATTTGAATTCAAAACATAAGAAAGAAAAAGAATATAATCTTCGTCAACAAAGAAGGAAAAGAAATCCTAATGTAAACTTTAAACTATGTTTATTAATTAAACACTTATATAAATAAAAGACTTTAATTATCCATAACCCAAACATAATGCCTCTAGTTATTTGCATACACCTACATATGCAAAACACTCCCATCATTTAGCACCAACATAATAGACAATTCATCAAATACCTTACATGCATCAGAAATTCATCTCAACATCACAACCAAAATCACATCTTGTCCCTTCCATCACTAGCATTTATACATTAAAATTTTTTTCCAATCAAAGACCCAAATAAACGAATGTTATCAAATATATTCTTTGTTCAATACATCAAACATCACACGAAATAACAGAGATGAAAGTCTGCAAGAATCGCTTCGTCGAAGGACACAATGACAGTGGTCGGAGAAGACAAACGCTAACGAGTAGAAGAAGAATCCACGATAGAGAAACCAGAAAGAGAAAAAACGCTTGATAAAATAAGGGGAGAGAGGAAAAACGAAGAAGAAGAAGATGCAAGGGGGATCTTTCGAGTGGGTTAAATGTTAACGAAAACGACGTTGTTTGGTGTTAAACCAAACGACGTTGTTTTTGTTTTATTTAAAATGTTGAAGTTGAAGCAAACAACGACGTATACCTTTAAAATTTACTAACAGAGTTTAGTGACAAAAATTTCGTCAGTAAAATCAAAGCATTTTTATTCCACCAAGAATTCCTGCCTTCTTTATCGACAAAATTTTCTATTGTTGCTAAAGTTTGTCAAAATTTTGATTTTTCCCAACAATGTTAAGGGCAGAAATTGGTTTTCTGTCGATAATTTGCAATGGTTTCGTTTCCATCGATAATTTTTCGTCGCTAATACCTAATTTTCTTGTAGTGTTGAATTTCTTTTTATTATTGTTCACTTCATTTATGATTTTATTTTAATTATGAATTTTAATTTTAATTATTGTAGATTAGAGATTTAATTGAATTGTTAAGTTTGTATAATAATTATTTTAATAGTGTGATATATGACTTAAATTAAGTTTAAATAAGAGAATTTGGTAAAAAGGCAAGATATATAGTAAATTTGAATACTATATAGTATTTCGATCATAATTGTTGAAAGAATATGAAAAGAGCTCGTGAAAAGTTAGGAGATGTTTTATAATTTATAAGACAATTAAAATTGATTTGAGATTATCAATCGACCAATATTATCTTATTAATTGATTATCACCGAGTAAATTTTAGACACTAATCAACTAATATATCTCATTAATATTTTTAATAATAATTTTTCATTTCTTTTAGCCAATTTTCACACAAAATTAAAAAAGAAGAACAAGAGGATAATTGGAGGGATAAGAGAGAAATTGATTCAAGGAGAAAAGTTAACTTTGGCATGATCAATCAAAATTAACAAAGAAAAGCATAATATTTAGTCAATTATTCACATTAAAAAAGAATTTCAAGTATGCTAGTACAAGTAACAAGAAACATATTTCAGTTAAGGTTTCTAAATTTGGTGTTTGAATAATTAGTATTGATTTGTTGTATCATATGTTTAACGAATGTTTCTATATTTTAATTTATTAAAATTAGGAAATAATGGTGTAAACCTTACTTAAAATTTATGGTTGCTAGAAATTTATAAAATTAATGAGTTTGGAGTTTAAAATTATAAATATGAGTCCTTTGAAAATATAATTGTAATTTTTAATTGTATATATA
>JANZXR010000006.1:4774051-4791585 GCA_027575705.1 Erythroxylum echinodendron | reverse complement strand
ACGTCACCCTCGCGGGGCACGGACTCGGGTATCACTGTCGATATCGGGTTCATGTTCAGCGGGAGTGGGGTGTTACAAGTATATTATTCTCTCTCACAGGTAAAAAATGGGCCAATTTCATCAATCTATCAACAATGTCCCATATGGAATTATGTTGCCTCAGATAGCAAACCCATAATGAAATCCATAGTGATCCTCTCCCATTTCCACTCCAGAATAGACAGTGACTATAAATTTCTAACTAGAGCCTGATGTTCTGCCTTAATTTATTGACAAGTCAAACATTTGGCAACATACTCTTCCACTTGTTTCTTCATCCCTAGCTATCAGAAATGTTGTTTCAGAGTACTTTACATCTTGCTAGTACCAGGATGCATAACATAAGCTACTATATTTGCTTCCTCCAAAATCTCTTTTCTTAGATCATCCACATCAGGTACACATAATCTCTACTTCAACCAAAATGCATCATCCTTTAATTCAAGCTCAGAATTTGGATTATGTTTCAACTTCAAAATAAGCTTCACTACTTCTAGATCTTTGCTTTAAGCTTTTCTGACCCTTTCATACAATATCAGTCTAAGCTTCAATGTAGCTAACAATGCTTCATTCTGTCCTAAATTCAGCTCAACATTCAATGCTCTCAATTTTACTAGGTTTGGCAACCTCAATGTCTAAATTTGTTCCACACTGCTGTTAGATTTCCTACTTAATACATCAATCACAACATTAGCTTTACTAGGATGGTATTTAATCGTGCAATCTTAATTCTTAAGTAATTCAATCCATATACTTTGTCTCATATTCAGTTTTTCTGACTCAATAAATATTTCAAACTTCTATGATCTGTAAATATCTAAAATTCTTCACCATACAAATAATGTATCTAAATCTTCAAAGCAAATACCATTGTAGCAAGTTCTAAATCATAAACCTGCTAGTTGAACTTATGAGATCTTAACTGTCTCGATGCATATGCATTCACTCTGCTATATTGCATTGAAACATATCCTAAACCCTCGTGTGAAGCATCACTATGTACTATATATCCTCTAGATCTAGATGGTATAGCTATAACTAGTGCTGTAGTTAATCGGTGTTTTAATTCCTCAAAACTACTTTGGAATTCATCAATCCATTTGAATGGTACATTCTTCCTTGGAAGCTTTGTTAAAGGGGCTGAGATCAAAGAAAACTCCTCGACAGACCTTTTGTAATAACCTGCTAATCTAAGAAAACTCTAGATCTTAGACATATTTCTCATGGCTTTCCACTTCATCACTACCTTAATTGTTTTGGGTCTACCTGTATGCCCTATCTAAATACTATATGACCCAAGAATACCAATTGATCAGGCCAAGATTCACACTTACTGAACTTGGCATATAATTTTTTTTCCCTCATTATCTATAAGACTAACCTCAAATGCTCAGAATGTTCATCTTTACTCTTCGAATACACCAAAATATCATATATGAATACAATCACAAAATGATCTAAGTAAGCTTGGAACACTTTATTCATCAAGGCCATAAAAGCTGCCAGAGCATTTGTTAACCCAAAAGGCATCACTAAAAACTCTAAATGCCTATATTTGGTCCTGAATGTACTTTTTGGTATATCAGCTTTTACTATCTTCAACTGATAGTACCCTGATCTCAAATCTAATTTAGTAAATACCTGAGCTCTCTATAACTGATCAAGTAAATCATCTATTCTTGGTAAAGGATACTTGTTCTTAACTGTCACCTGATTCAACTACCTATAATTAATACACAATCTCAAAGTCCCATCCTTCTTCTTCACAAACAAAACTGGAGCTCCCAAGGTGACAAACTAGGTCTAATAAAACCCTTATCCAACAACTCCTGCAATTGGGTCTTAAGTTCCTTAAATTCCACAGGTGTCATCCTATACAAAGGAATAGATATAGGAGCAGTACCTGTAACTAAGTCAATAGTGAACTCTGTCTCCCTATCTAGGGATAAACCTGGTAAGTCAGTAGGGAACACATCTAAAAAGTCCCTAACAATAGGAATATTCTAAATTGTCTGTTCATTCCAGGTATCAGTTACATAGGCTAAATAAGCCTCATGTCTAATTTGAATCAGTCTGAGAGCACTCACTGAGGAAATCAACCTACCTGGTACTGCTTAACTAACACCTAGAAATATCACTGTTGGATGGTTAGGACATTTAAGGATGACTTCCTTAGGGTAACAGTTCATAACAGCTCTACGTGCAATAGGCCAGTCTATACCTACAATGAGATAAATCTCCTTTAATTGCAATACTATCAAATTAGCTTCCAACTCTGCATAATTAACTCGAATAATGCACCCTTTACAAACTTCTCCAATCACTATAGTACTACCTACAGAAGTATTCACCTCTAGGCTAAATTTCAACATCTTTCTCTCACAATACAATTTAGTTGTCATATGTGATGTGATGAATGAATGTGCAGATCATGGATCTAACAATGCAAATACCTTAAATTGAAAGGCATGTAACACACCTGCAACAACATCTAGGGAGTTATGTGCCTCCTGTTTGGCGATAGCAAAGATTCTGACTTGACACTGCGGCTGATTACTCTGCACCTCAGTCCTGAGACTAGAACCTGCTGAACTTGTTCTACCTCTACCTCTACCTCTCTGTTCTGCTCCATTAGCTCTACTTTCTTGGATAGTCGTCTCAGCCACTGATTCCCCTCTCAGTCCAGACTGTGATCCCAAAGTTGCGTGACAGTCTCTAATATGTTGCTCAAAAGAGCCACAACGAAAGCAAGCTCCTGATATCTTCTAACACTCCCCACCATATTTCTTTCCACAATGCTCACAACTAGGCATCTATTGTGTTTATCCTCCTGATACTTGACCTATACCACTACCAACTTGTACAAAACCGCCTCTCGGTCTAAACTCCAATTGTATCGTTTTAGTTTATAACTAGAATGATCTATTCTAGAATTTACTAAATCTCTTACCAGAATCAGCTTGAGAATCACAATGTCTCTTCATTCTAAACTTTTGCCTATACTTTCCTTGTCCATCTTTCAATAACTATTCAATTTAGATTGAGGCAGCTAGTAGTTTAATAAAACTACTCAAATTAGTAATGGTCAACCTCGTTCTGATCTCTATATTCAGTCTATCTTTAAATCGTCTACATTTATCTTCCTCAATCGGAATCAAAGCAGTAGCATACCCCATTAGCTCATTAAACCGTACCTCATACTCAGCTATAGTAAGACTTCCCTATTTCAAATCTAGAAACTCCTTTATCTTCCTATGTAGGTAGATCTTTGGCATATAGTTCTCTTTAAAAACCCTCAGGAAGTCTTCACATCTCAGTCTACAAGGTCGGCAGAACCGCCAGGAACAGTCTTCCACTACTGATAAGTTAGACTTTGCAGTAGCAAGACTATGTAGTCAAACTTCTCGTTAAACTAGCAATCCATCTGATCAAATACCTGCTCTTTTATTTCCAACCAACCTTCTACGTCCGCAGGGTCTGTACTTCCATAGAAGTCTACAATCCCCTACTTCCTAAGTGTATCATACCTCCTCTCTCTCCTCTCAGGAATTCTGAGAGACATTTATTCAAATTGAGGTACTGGAGACTCTCTATTGGCTCCTATGGACTCAAGGTCAGCTGACTCTGCGACTCAATCTCCTATAACAGATGACCTATAATAAACAATAAGGGTGATCACTATACGAGTCCCTTACTATATATCATGTCTAAATGTTCTTATCTATCTATGAGGATGCCAAACTATGCTCTAATACTAAAAATGTAACATACCACTACCATAAAGCATATGCTCGAACATCCAAAGGACATTCAAGAACATACCCCATAAAAATGACACGTTAGAGCAATCACATCAACTTATTATTGCGTCATACAGAACACAAGTATTTCCAAAGATCAAAATCCTCATTTCGTTCATAAAATGAAACTTACATTGTCATTACATTTTATAATCCATGTTTATACATAACATAACTTTTAGAAGTTTAAAGTTCTATACAAAAAGTCCAATATGAAAGGAGAAGCCAAACAAAAGTATTCTATCTAGACTCCGTAGGTATCAGCTGACCAGACCTTTAAGCTATTTTTATTTCCAAAATTGACAGTACTAGACTTCTATTATATCACCTTAGATGTAATAGTTAGTTTCCTCACGTTAGATGTAATAGTTAGTTTCCTAACCTATTGAGGGATTAGACTGATAGTCACTTGAATTGTAGTATATTAGAAAGAGTTGGTACATTTGGATATTATTTCATTCACATGCATAACATGAGCATATATATACACATAAATGTTGATTTAGGAAAATTGCACTCAATTGACATATTCTGGGGTAAGAAAGGTTTAAAATGATTATGATTTGATTGCGTATTGCTTATGTCTTGAATTTTGGTTTGATGGATTACAAGTAGTAAATTTGAAACTAATTGTTACAATTGGAAAATTGATGAACTAAAATATACATTTATTCTAGGAAAAATGTCAAGTGGTAAGATAAGTTGACACATGAAAATTTAGGATGACTAAGCCTATATGGCTTATAAAATGAGTGGCATTTGGTATGAAAAATTAAGTGAAAAATGGCATAGGAAATTAAGTGACAAATGACTTAAGATTTAGGTGACAAATGGCAGCATAAAGAGAGGACATGTAGCTGGCCTAGACTCTTAACAAGTGTCATGACACTAATCACATCATACGACACACACATGGCAAGTTGCTTCATTTGTAACTTTCTGCTGAAACTCTCATCTTCTTCTTCTCTTATAGCTGAAAGCTTGCTTCTCTTTACATCTCTGCATTTTGCCTAAGTTTTGCTCAATTACCATACCAAAATCCATGCTTTTACCTTTGTAAAAATAGTTACAGCATCAGATCATTGTTGTACATGTTATTTTTTATCCTTGTTGAAAACCCCTCCAATTCCCACCTTGTCTTGGAGATGATCTTACATGCATATAAGGCAAAGTAGACATGATGAATTGAGATGGAACTTGAACTAAACAAGTAAGTAAAGTATTGATCTTTATGACAAGTTTTAATAGAAAGTTTATGATGATTGAATTAGGATGGATAGCTTGTAGTATTGATGATGAAGTGTACTGGAAAAATGAGACATGAATTGGATAATTTTCTTTTTTGTTTTTGATGCATAAGAACCGTAGGTTATAGGTTGCTATATAGATGATTTAGATCGAGATTTGAAGTTTAAATGAAGGCGAATTTATGTTGAAGAAAGGTGCTAGTGAAGTGTTCTTGAATTTGGAAAAAACTAGGACTACATATATGATGAGATTAATTGAATTAAAGTTTCTGTTTTGATTTTGTATGCATGAAAGATAAATAGTTTATGAGTTGCCAATTGAATGATTTTGAGTTGGAATTAGAGATGAATTTATTGAAAATTATTTTCAATTAAGTTTTGTTAAAGGAGTTAAGATAGTTGGAAATAATTTCTAATTAGGTTGGAAATTTGTTTTTAGTTCAAATTAAATTTTTATTTGAAGTCAGAATTTAATTTATTTAGGAACCAATGAGTTTAATCGAATTTAATTATTTAAAATGTTAGACATATTATTTAGATTATGAAAGTGAATAACTTGAATTAAACGAAGTTTGATATTTTATGTATATAATTTGATTAGAGAATATAAGTTGCATATTTTATTTATATGGCCCCTTTAACCTAATATGTTTTATCTTAAATTAATCAGTCATACTTAACTAAATTTGAATGATTTGGATGAATGAATTATTTTTATATGAATTTAAAGGCAAAGTCAGTAATAACATATATGATATGATTTGGTAAGGGTTGTCTCCTAACAAATCTAGGAAGTCATATGAAATATGATTGATAAGGATGTTATCTACCTAATTTAAGTTTAGTTGATTTATTGAGTGCCTTAAGGTCAATTAGTTTTAAATGAGATCCTATCCTATAAGAGTGACTAGATTGTTCTTTCTGAATAGTAATGATGATTTGGTAGTAAAGTTTTAGAGACATGTCAAAATCATATAGATGACAAAAATGTATTGATATTTTGAGTTGACCAATGTCTCATAAAATTTGATGACAACATGTGAAATATATGTCAACACCATAGTCGCAATATGCAAGTGGTTAATATAAGTAGACCTAAAAGGTATAGTACAATGATGGAATTGTTTCATTCAATTTACTCCATTAAAAACATAAGCATGGACTAAAATTGAAGACATTTTCTATAGTATGATAATAGCTGTCATTAGAAGAAAAATGATTGCATAACTTTTCTTACTCATACATGATATGATAGAGATTGTATATATTTCCAATTCATTCTTTTCAATATTTTATATTGAAATTAGATTCAACATGACTATAATTTTCAAAGCATGATAAGAATAAATTGTTAAGTAAAATTAGTTGATCCAATTTTATATAAATAGTTTGTATACGTTAGATTAAAGGAGACTTATGCTTATCATAAATGGCAGGAATTTAAAGTTGAATAACCTAGACTATCCTTTTAATCCATATTAGTTAAATTAACATAATAAGAATCAAGTTACATACAAGAATATATGTTTCCTTTTGATTATACATCATATGGGACTTAAAAAGAATTTGTTAAGTTGAAGAACAACCAAATCAACTTTTGGTGAAAGGCTTATGATTATATTTAATTGTTAAATTTATATATGTGATGTATTGGATGGAATAATAATTCATAAAATGATGACAACTATATTTTATTAAAGGTACTAGTAACTTTATACGATATAGTCATATATATTAAGTAAATATTGATTTAAAATTTTGAAAAGTTCACATTATTTAAATCTAAATAGAAATTAATCATTGAGAATGTTACATTTAACTTTTCAATTATCTTTAGGGAATGAGATTCTCTAGTGAGTACCTCCACAACTATACTCTATAAAAGTAGGATTTATGTAAGGAAGAATATACATATGAAATATTGTATGATGAAATATTTATTTTTCTATAGTTATACCTAGTGTAATAACTTAACTTTAGTAGTTTCAATTAAATCAATTAGCAAGATTTCATATTACATATGGAACAGTAGACTTTGAAAGAGTCAAAGTTAGTGATTTAAAGATGTGATGCTTAGTTGAAGCATATATTATCCACTAGGTTTATTACAAAATTGGATAATAAGGTTATAAAATATCTAAAATATTGGATATAATATTACAGACCTATTGAACAAACTATTTTTTCAATGACCACTCATATGAGAATGGCTCTCAAGATAAATGGTGGGAACAAACAAATCTTATAACAAAACATCTAATTAGAACTAGTACCTTTATTAATATATTTGATGTATAGTTAAAAGGATATGAGACATTGAAATATTCACTTTCATGATGAATTCAAATAGTTTATTTTGGAGATGATTTTGAAATTATCATATCTGCAAGAAGGTTAGTAGAAGTATAATTGCCCTTTTTAGTGGGAGTACAAAGAGATATATTGCTCATAGAGAATAATAATTTATATTTTTAATTGTTAAATATAATTGTCTAAAAACAACTCTTCTTGGATATGAAAATGTAACAACTTAATTATGAGAATTAGATCTATAGAGATAGCTATAGAAGTTGTTTACCTATTCTAGTCTAAGTATATAGATAATGTACTAAAGATATTTAGTATTGAAGATATTTAATACTTATGAAGTATTAAAGATATCCAATATTTTATATATGAGTTAATATTTGAGTTCAAGGTCTTATGGATATTAACTTTGGAAGTAATTCCTAATAAGGTATATTTTACTTGAAACAATATTATTTTGAGATTGAAAAGTTTCCAATATAACAATAGTTGATAATTAAGCCACAATACATTTTTTATTTAATGGAGATGATTAATTTTATCAATATGTTTAATAAACTTAGAATAGTTCCTTGCATTATTTAGGAAGTAGTATATTGTAGAACATTAAAGCTTTTAGGAATTCAAAAAGAGCTAAGGTCTCATCAAAGATTCAAGTATGTATTCAGGTAATTTCTCTTAATTATAATGATTAAGATGAAAGTTATAAGATTTTCACTATAGAGAATCTTATAGAATTCTCTGACTAATCCACTGTCCCAATGGTAGCATAATTATCATATTGTGATATGGTATAAGGTACTTAAATGGTTGGCTTAGTACAAGTGAGAGATTGTTAGTTTATACTCTTCAGCCAATCAGTTACATACAGTTTTGTCACAAAATAATTTAAAGGCATTCTTATCTTATAAATATTCAAATGAATATGATAAGGTCCATAGGATAAATATACATTGCAAACAAAATTATGAAGAGATCATAATTATGAGATTTATATTGCATTATGTATTATCTTTAAATTATTATTAGTCATTGTTCTATTAAGATTTGACATTAATAGAACGTAGAAAAACTAGCATATGTTATATTATGAAGGAAGTAGTCAATAGCATATGTTATATTATGAAGGAAGTAGTCAATCTTATATACTAAAATATAAAGATACTTAAACAAACATGTGAGTGCTTGTGAGAGAATAAGTTCACTGAACTGACCTCATATGAGAAATCCATTTGGAACATTACTTGTATATCTATAGAAATTCTCATTGTGATGATTGTATAATTGATCATTTGACTTGAGATCTCCAAAGTTATCTTATATATGGATTGTTATGTTTTGATAATACTTATGACCTATTATAGTCAATTATCGCTCAGTCAGTGGTTATTGAATATAGCATGAACTATATAAAGGTAGTTGAGCGATCAAGATAAAATTCATCAGCCAAAACTAATTAGGGAGATTGTTCCATTTTTCTCATTAGTATTGATTAAAAAAATCCTTGACCAAGGTGGAATGATACTTTGTAAAATATTTTACAAATGTCATTAATTGCTAATGGTGGAGAATTAACATGATTTGGCTCAAATATAGTAGATATTAATTCTATGATTTATGCCTAATCAGAATATTATATAACGAAATGATTTAATTAGATGAAAAAATCATGCATGCAAGAGTTAGTTAAAATCATTTTAACATTCTTAAATATTTAAGTGGTTATGAAGCATTGCTAAATGTCAATCTTGATCTATAGATATAAATTGTTTAATTTATCTAATCTTAAATATAATTTAGGGTTAATTTATATCAATTACTAACATATTTTGGAACCTAATAATCATACAAAAAGAACAAGTTGAAGAGAGAAAGGTATTTTTAAGTTAGATTTGTAAAATTTGAACTCTATGATTAAATATGAGATCATATTTAGTTAGAATTATTCGTAATTATAATTAAATTTAAATGAAATTAGAATTTAATTTCAATTAAATTACTAAAATGTCCAAAACTTATTATAAAAACCTTAAGCTTTAATGGAGCTAGCACTCCATACCTAACTCATTATGCAATAGTTGTAGAGTTCTCCTAACACGTTTTGTGGATATCATCAAATGCTAGACCCTTGTGCGACTTTGATGGTTGAGATGATTCAGTTTTAAAAATGGTTCGAGGGAAACGATAAAAAAGGATCAAATTTTATAATAAAGTATGAGTTACGATTTATGCTTTATTATGATTTATATGTTAATCATGTTATAGAATTTTAATTGTTCTTACTTTGGAAAATAAAATACAAAAAAATTCTTAATTATTCCCCTTCATACAGGATCGGATCCCACTTCAATTTCCCAACACATTCTCATGTCAAACACCTATCATAGATAGGAGGTATAGGACAATGTGTATTTACTTTCACACTAATAACTGTTGCATGTAATATGCATTTTGTGGTATTTAATCGCAAAATAATGTATTTTGTGGGATTGAAATTGATACATGTAAATTACACAATTATTTTAAACCAATATTCAAAAAAATGTACCGTGATATTTGAGCAAAAGTGATACAATTTTGTTCATATATTAGTATGAATAAAGTTTTTTATTTTAATTGATTTTTAATTAATATATAATATTTTATCGTAGATGTGATTTCAATTGAATAATTCAAAAAAGATTGTAAAAACTTAAACAAGTTACAAATATAACTATATATACTTTTATTTAATAAAGTTTTCAGGTAAAAGTGACCGTGTTTTATTTAATTATTAAAATAAATTTGCGAAGTATACTTATTATATGATAATTATTTTGACTAAAATTTTGGGTATTTGATTTTTATTATTTATAGATTTTTAAAATTATTTTCTTTAAATTTATGAATTAACATGTTTATTCAACATGGTGACACTCGTGTGATTGAGTCTTGTGATTTGTTACCCACCCAATTAAAACGGCTTAGCGTCCGAACTTGACAATAATCTGGGCTGCAATATCTTCAGGGATCCAACCAACCATCCTCACTCAAAACTAGGCATCAAAGAAATATAACTCGAACAATTTGCTATACTGGTGGATTAGTCATCCATTATGGAAATCGGGGATGTCAATGACTAGAGAGGGCACGAGGAGGAGGAGAGATAAGCATAGTGGCTGTAGTTCTATTTCTAGCGTTAGTTGACATTAGGTGTATGTTACATTCAGCATACCAAGTGCATGTTAATTGGTAAATAAGCAAACCTGCCACTAATAAATTGATATTATTTTGCATTAATGGTAGCTGGGAACTGTGGTGTTTGAAGGACGCAAGGATAACAAAGGGTACATATTTCGTAGAAGTTTTTGGAAATTGTTAAAAATCAAGTGTATGTTTATGATTGTTGCTATGTTTATTCGTAATTTTCGCCATTTCACGACATTGTCTTTGCATTTGTACAGCTTTGTTGCCCCACCAAAAATAGGATGGATGGGTAGCAAGATTGACACACAGTACAAAAATCAATCCTGACTAGACAACCAAAGTCTATCTTGTTGGAAGATAGGCCGAGATCTGATCCTACAAGCAATGAATTTTATTTTTTTGAAAGAGAAAACAATTCTCATTATCTAGTACTGAAAAAGTTATACAAGGGAATTGGGATAGCATCCCAAATAATTTAGCTAGCATAGCGATAGGCAACTCTAACTAGAGTATGAACTCCTACATTAGCTTGCCTACGAACCCAACAGACTTCAATATCTGGACGAAGCCTTAGAATAAAATGACAATCCGAAATTACAAGACAAAAATTAGACAAGTCTAAAGAACTAGAGTTTAAACCATGAACAACTAGTTGTCAGTCCATATAAAAACATCCTGGATTATGGAGGTGATCTTTCGCAAAAAGTAACGCTTGCCGTAAAGCCACCGCCTCAACAATTTTAGTATCTGGAGTCCCTTCATAGTAACCTGAAATTGCTTTGATGAAAAGACCTTCTTCATCTTCGAAAAAGATACCATATCCTGCCATATGTGAATTCATAAAAATTGCACCATCTACATGTCCATGCCAAATTGACAAAGGTACTGTAACGGACGAACTCAATGATTGAAGATGAACTTGTACACCAAGACTCTCTGGACTAGTAACAAGTGGATGACATCCAACTAAAGAAGAATCCCAGCTTAAGCGTTTGTACTACAAGTCAACTAGGACACTTGCATTCTGCTGATGAAGTCCAACCTGTGAATCTATAGCCACCTTAAAGTCATGCAAAGTTTGAATAGATTGCATGTAAACTTGACTTGGATTGAGCACTTTATCTTCCCAAATAAGTTTCTTACGCATATTCTAGATGCCCCACATCAAAGAAGCAAACTTTTGTTTTTTGAGAGCATCACTAGAATCCAATACCTGCATTAAAAAGTCTTTAAAAAGAACATTAGTATTAGGAACTAAGTGCCTAACTAAACTCCACAACCTCCTAACAATACCACAGTTAATTAAAGCATGATCAATACTCTCAACTTCCCCACAGAATAGGCATCCCTCCCCAATATTAATCCCTCTACTCTTAATCTTTTCCCTAGTAGGCAGGACACCTCTAAGAACTCTCCACATTAAATCTTTAACTTTTCGTTGGACCTCAATACCCCAAATTTTCTTCCACCAAACCTCACTATCTCCACACCCTCTCCCAAAAAGACTACAAGCAATTTGATACCCCAACCTCACATTATACACCCCTCTTTTATCAAAATGCCACACCCTCACATCATCTCTATTCCTAATGCTAAGGGGTATACTAAGAATTTTTTGCCCCTCCCTTACACTAAAAAGATCCAAAACCTGCCCAACATCCCATTTTCTCCCCCCATTCACAAAAAGCTCACACACTCTCATATTTTCATCAATGAACCCCTCCTGAACCTCTAACCTAAAAGGAGCTTCCAAAGGAACCCAAGGATCTTTCACCACCTCAATAGTCTCACCATTACCAGCTTGCCATCCCACACAATGCTTCAAAATGCTACTGACCTCCGATATCCCTTTCCACACAAAACTAGGGTAATTGCCTAATGAAGCTTCCAAAAAATCCTTGTCTCTAAAATATTTATTTTTAAGCACCTTGTGAAAAAGGGTATTAGAATCACCAACTTTGTTTGGCCAACATAGCCATATAGAAACTTCTAATATCTTTGAAGCCTATACCACCCCTATCCTTACTTCCACACATCTTATCCCAAGAGATCCAATGGATATCTCTACCACCTTCCATCTTTCCTTTCCACCAAAACTTATTCAACATTTTATGTATCTCATAACAAAGTGTAATAAGGAGTTCAAACACACTTATACAATAGGAAGGCACTGCTTGGAGAATAGATTTAATTAAAACCTCCTTACTTGCTCTAGAAAGGAAGCGGTTAGACTAACTATTCATCTTCTTCCACATACGATCTTTAATGAACCCGAAAACTTGTTTTTATTTATCCCCACAACCGTTGGCAAACCCAGGTACGTACTATCCGTACCTACACAATTCATATTCAAAATTTGTTTAATACTACTCCGTGCCTCAGCACTCGTATTGGGACTGAACAAAATCCTAAATTTCTGGAAATTAATGGCTTATCCTGAAGCTTTCTCATACTTCTCTAGAATCTCTTTTACTCTATTCGCGTCCCCATTATTTTCCCTAAAGAAAAATAATGAATCATCTGCAAATAAAAGATGAGAGATGCGAGGACAATTCCTTCCTGCCTTACCACCATGTATCCAACCTCTCCTTTTAGTTGCACTAAATAACGTAGTCAAGCTTTCCACACAGATTAAAAATAAATATGGTGATATAGGATCACCTTGCCTCAACACACGCCCTGCCACTATAGGGCCAACTAATTCCCTATTAACAAGGATTGAATAATTGATATTACAAACACACAGTTTCATCCAATTAATCCAAGTGTCTGAAAAATGCTTTTGACTCATAATAGCCCACAAAAAATTCCATTCTACTCGATCATAGGCTTTGTTAATGTCTACCTTAAGAGCACACGAACCCACCGCACCCCTCTTCTATTTCTTAAGAGAATGCATCATTTCAAAAGAAACCAATATATTATCTGTTATCGCTTTTCCCCGAATAAAAGCAGATTGACAATTCGAAATGACTTTATGCAACACTTTTTTCAGTCTATTAGCTAAGACTTTAGACAAAATTTTATACAGAACAATACAAAGGGCAATTGGTCTAAAGTCTTTAACTTATGTTGGATCATTAATCTTAGGAATCATAACAATAGTAGTGTCAGAAAGAGGGCTAGGAAAAGTACTGGCTTGCAGCCAAATATTGCAAGCTGAGACAATATCATCACCAGCAATGCTCTAAAATATCTTTAAAATGTCGGATTAAGACCGTCATGACCAGGTGCTTTATCTAGGTACATATGGAACACTGCTTCCTTTACCTCTTCAGTTCGAATTACTTAAGTCAACAGCACATTATTAGCTTCCTCAATCATCGGCCGAACCAATGATACTAGATTACAAACCTCATCCTTGTCCAAGTTGCCTTGTGCAAAAATCATTGAAAAGTAATCAATAACTGATTGTTTCACCACGTCCATATCTGTAGTCTACTGCCCACTATTATCTACAATACCCATAATTTTGTTCTTGTGTCTTATTGCTTTAATTTTTGAATGAAAGAACCTATTGTTCCTATCCCTTTTAGTTAGCCAAAACTGCCTGGCTTATTGTTTTCTTTTACACTCTTCTTGGGCCAGTAAATGAGTTAACTTATCCTTCAATAATTGATTACAGTCTCAGGATCAGTCTCCCTATCAAACTCCAATCTGTTCACAATTGCTCTCTTCTGTTGCCAAAACAACCGATTTCACCTTCTACCCCAATTCGAAACTGCCCTTATACAGGCCTCCTTCTTTTCTATGATGCCAATGCTACTCTCCACTATCCAAGAGTCCCAAACAACGTTAATGAGTTCTGGATCACATAGCCAGGAGTTGTCAAATTTAAACCTCCTACAATTACCACCATTCGCATTTACCATAGTATTAATAAGAATGGGATCATGGTTTGATGTTGGTGAGACTAGTGTTATGACCAAGGCCGAATGAAACATATCTGACCATGTCGCCATTGCTCGATCCAGCTTCTCTCTTGTGTAAATTATGCCAAATATCTTTATAGCCCATGTAAAACTATATCCTTTCGAAGGGAGATCACTTATCCCACAGTCCTCAATAGCCGATCGAAAACCATTCAACAAATTTTGGGGATAGGAGCACCCTCCCCATTTTTCCGAATGAGCAGCCAAGTCGTTAAAATCACCAAAACAAAGCCATAGTTTATCACTCCTCGCTTTCAAGGCCCTTAGAAGATTCCATGCAGACCTCCTTTTATTTTTATCTGCTATCCCATAATAACCTGTCAGTCGCCATGAATTCATGTTTTCCATAATTTCAACTTCAATGTAGTGTTGAGAATATCCTTGAACCGAAAGAACAGTATCATTATTCCAAAACATACCTAAGCCCCCACTTTTACCATTATAGGCAACCCCAAAACATTTATCAAACCCTATATACCTCTTCACTTCCTCCAACTTCCCTCTATGAACCAAAGTTTCAATTAAAAACACCACACTAGGCTTATGACTCAAAGTAAAATCTTTGAGAGCTTCTACTGTTCGAGGATTGCCCAGACCCCAACAGTTCTATCCTAATATCCTCATGGAGAACGACCGTCTCGTTTCTCCACTGGCCAATGTTCGATTCTGCATCTTGATGAAAGTCGCATTTTTGCTTGCTGAAGAATCCTTGTGAGAAGAAACATAAGAAGCATTATTTTTGTTATCAACACATCTTGGTCTTTTTTTAAAGTCCTTGGGCCCTCCTCCTCATCTTAGTCCAAATCAACACCTTGTTCCACATTATAATTTTCCAAAGACATTCTAGAGTCCACGTCAGAAGGACCTCCATCATTGACCGTGAACCCTTTTCCATGGAAGGAAAAACGAAATTCTTGAGCCTTATTGAAAGGCGTATTTTTGCTGTCAGATCCCTAACTTACCTCATCAACCCCGCTAACTGCTCCCTTTCCAAAATTGTGTAACCATGGGCTGATCGGTTTTCGTCGCCGCCTCTTTGCCAGCGCTCGTAAGCTTGCATCCCACCCAAACACTAGGTCTGCTTTGTTTTGATGAAGACGAAGGTCACAAAAAGCTTTAGTGTGACGTATCCTTCCACAAAGGAAACATAGAACTAACAATTTTTCGTACTTAAAATTAACATAAAAGACAGCACCAAATTTATCATTCAATAGCTTCTTTCTTCTCACCAGTTTCCGAGTATCCAGCCTCAACCTCATCCTCATGAACTATTTCTCCTCTGAGCTACTTGTCTCAGTATCATATTCAAGAAACTCACCAACAAAATCTCCTAGCAGTTTAGCAACTCCTCCATTCATGTATCCAGGAGGAATCTTCCAAACTTGAACCCAGAGTCCACGTACAGTAAAGGGATATGCATAGGGTTCTCGCAAATTTCCACTTGCTTCCACACTAAAAGATGGCGATTAAAGAACCATGGGGTGCCTTCCAATGCACGATCAAGGTCAACTTGATGAAAAAATGAAACAAAAATCTTTTTGCACCTAAATTTGTAATCTCCACTCCCCCCAAAGGGTGCCATACATTGACTAAAGTGTTTTTTCATGGCTTGAAAATTGATAATTCCATAGGTCAAGAATATACCCACCATACACAGATCATATGGCGCAGTCCCAATACCAGCCAAAACCTCAACGTCCAGACCCTCATCTTCCTCATCTGAAATAGATAAATGCTGTAAATTGCTTTCCATGATAAAAATCTCAGAAATCCTCGAACATAAGGTAAAAAAAACTAGGGTTTCATAAGAAAAAATGTCAAAAAGACAAAGAAGAGGCGTGCCAGCATGCAGAGAGACTTGATCAAGTTTCCTTAACAATAGTTTATAAAAAGTTTAATATAATATTTTCATGTTAAGGGGGAGCGTGAGAATCACGCAGACCAAACGCTATAGCTATAGGGAGAGGGCAGAGATATCTAAAAGAATAAAGGGAGAGAGTGCAATTTGGAACTAGGAGACAAGGAAGGTCTCAAAAACTCTCTCTGGTCTGATCTGCATCTGCTCACTTTTAAAAAAAAAAAAGTGTGCTTGAGTGAGAGTGTGGTGATAGGTGAGCTGAGCTCTGCTTGTAGTTGAGTTGTGGACACAAGCAATGAGTTAAATATGAAAATTTTTCATTTTATTTATGAAAGTCAAGATTAATTTAATTCTATATTATGATTAATGCATAGAGATAATAAAGCATAAATCTTAATTCATACTTTATTTTAAAACTTAGATCATTTTTTTATCGTTTCCTTCAAACTATTTCTAAAATTGGCTCATCTCAACTATTATAGTTGCACAAATATTTAACTTTTAACGGTATCAATAGAATAAGTTGAGAAAACTTTGCAACTATTGCAGATATAGTTAAGCAAGAAGTGCTAACTCCTTTAAAATCTATGTAATATGTTATTAGGGATGTCAATAGGTCGCGTCGAGCCAGTGGGTAGATATGGGGGGCACGGGCCAGTCATGTATTTTTTAAAATAAAAATATTCAAAACGACGTCGTTCTTAAAATAACCAACTGGCCACGGGCCACGTCGGCTCGGCCCGCGACCTTTGGCCCGTCCGTGACCCGATTAACCAGGCCTATGGCCCATCCGTGGCCCGATCAACGCGGGTCAAAAGTGGGTCGGGCCACTTTTGACACGCCTATATGTTATGAATATTATAGTAATTTAATTGAAATAAAATTCTAATTTCAATTTAATGTTAATTTTATTTCAATTAAATTACTATAATATTTATAACATATTACATATATACTTAGATTTTAAAGGAACTAGTACTTCTTTCTTAACTATATCTTTAATTCTAACTAAATACTGACTATGCCTAGATCAAATATCTCATATTGATCTTTATTTATCATATATTACATACTTAATTATAAAGTTTCTCAAACTTTACGATCAAGTATATCTTGATTAAAATACCTTTTCTCTCTTCAACATATCCCTTATACGCAACTTATT
>JANZXR010000006.1:4757283-4773951 GCA_027575705.1 Erythroxylum echinodendron | reverse complement strand
ACATTATAACCCTATATTATATCTAAGATTAGATAAATTAAACTCCTTTAATTTATCTTTAATTATCTAATTAAACAATTTGTATCTATAAATCAAGAATGATATTTAGCAATGCGTCATAACCACCTAAATATTTAGGAATGTCAAAGTGGTCTTGACTAAGGATTATGTATATGAATTTTCTATATAACTCTCAATCTTTTTATTAAACAATGTTCCAATTAGATATAGAGTATGAAATTAATGTCTACTTTATTTTAGTCCATTCATTATTTGAAACATATTTTCAAAGTATAAATCTACCTTGACCAAGAATTTCTCGAATTAATATTAATCAAGAATGATAGAACATGCTCCCTAATTATTATATTGTAACGAATCCTATATTAATCACTTAACAATCTTCATATAATTCATGTTATATATAATGACTACCAACTGAGTTACACATAATTTGAATAGTATCAAAATATAACAATTCTTATATGAGATAACTTTGGTGATCTTAAACCAAAGGATTACTCTTACAATCATCACAATAAGAATTTCCATAGATATATAAGTAATGTTTGAAATGAATTTCTCATATGAGATCAATTTAGGAACTTATTCTCTAACAAGCACCCACACATTTGTTTAAATGTAATATCATAATTCAATTATTGTACTGTGTACAACACTGCACATGCATATTATAAAAATATGCTCTATTTATGGTATACTGGAGTAATTTAACCATTTAAATGTATTATTGAGGTTATAATGGAGATCATAGATAGATCAGAGATGGTTCTGGACATGACCAAAAACGTTTAGATCATGGATAGATCAGAGATTGTTCTGGACTCGACCGAAAATTTTTTAAAATTTTTTTAAAACTTCGAAAGGCTACAAAATGAGTCTGAATGAGCATTAAAAGTCCCAAAATATACTTTGGAGATTTAGGTGACACTTTTAAATGAAATTCAAGTGATTTCGGTGACATTCAGTGATTTCCAAATTCAATTTGAAAATTCTTTCGGACAATCGAAAATGTTACCGAAGAATTTCAAAATACAATGAAAAGCTCTGGAATTAGGATTGGAGCCCCTTGGAATTGAAACAGGTCAAAATGGAGGTTGTTTGAAGAGAATTAGGGTAATCCGAAATTATTGGACTAAAATGACCTTTTTGGAAAATAATGGATATTAATGATTTTAAATCGATTCGAAATTTTTGAAAGTGTCCAATCAACAATTATTGACCCTAATTATAGTATTTCACAATCAATTTGATGATAAGACAGTTGTGGAATAATTTTAAGATTTAATTCGATTAGTTTGTGAATTAAATGCATTAAAGGACAATTTGGTCTTTTTGTACTCATTAAGGGCAATTTGGTCTTTTTGATGATATTATTGGATTGATGAGTCATTAGAGGTGAGTAATGAGAAAATGACATGTGTGCGATGAGTCATTAGTGATGACAAATAAGAAGGTGACATGTGTAATCCATTAAATGACTATAAAAGTAACATTTAGTGATGAGAGAGTAACGCGAGAGACAAAAAGAAGAAAGGGAAAAGAAGAGAACCCAAGGGTGAACATCGACCAAGGAGACAGGAAGAAGAGTGTAGTCATTTTTGATGGAAATTGACGGTGATTTGGTAGAATCTTGAATTATTCATCAAATACCCAAATAATTGGAGGAAAAAGTGGTAAGTTTCCTACTTACGCTTCAAATTTTTGTAGTTTTTCTTGAATGAGATGGATGTATTTAAGATCAATGGTGTCTTGGTATTACTTTGATGTTTTTTTTGCATGGAATTGGTTGAATATGCAAGTGAGGAAAGTGTAGTGGAATTCCATCTTAGGTTATTTTAAGTCAGTCCCATTGTTTTGGCCATAACTTGGCCTACAAACTTCTAAATTGTTTAATTCAAATTGGAGATATAGATTAAGACATAGAACTAAAAATCTCTAGAAGAAACCTTTTCCTAATTTTGGATGAATGAAATTGGAAATTGGGATTGAAAATGGTAACCTGATAATGCCTATGTTAAAGAAGCTTGTGATATTTGGTACATGTTTTATGATTTACAAGTTGAAATTGCATGATTTTTAATGATGTGGAAACTAGAGTCATAAGGGAACAAATGTCTAGAAGACTTCAAAACCTAATTTAAACATTTGTTATGTGAAAATTAAGGAATAAGTAGAGGTATGAATTCTAGACATGGGTCATAACTATGACTCGTCTTGCGTGATTGTGATATGGTGAATTAAATTGAGTGAGATTGTGTTTTGAAGAAATTGGTAAGTTAGAATGGGTAAATTTTGGTATTTAACTGATTTTTGAAGATAGATTTGGAAACGAAGATCAATAGGTTAGTGTACGGAAGTAAGCAGAAATATGATTAGCGTACATTTTGCATAATTGATTACAAATCTCGAATTTGATTAAACCAAATATATAATTTTAATGCCTTATTTCCTAATTTGGAAGTAAATGTTTAAGTAAAATGCAGTTTGTGTAGGTAAAGGAGAGGCACTGAATGCGTGAGTATGCTTGGAGATAAGTTCGCAAAATAGTGAGTGAATTTTAACTAATTTATATGACTTAATTCTTTGCAAAAAATTGATGATATCTGAGTATTCTTTAAATTGAGTTTATGCAAACAGTTTTCATTTGGTCATGAAATGAATATTTATACTGAGTTTTATGCAAATAATATTTTACTAATGAATATTACTAGAATAAGTGTATGTTTTAACAATATATGATTTTTAATTTGAAAGTTAAATTTTATATGATTGGGAGTTACATTGAAATAATTCAATTATAAATCCTCCCATACTTGATTTATAAAATAAGATGAGTCGTAAATGTAAGAGTTGCTTTTGCCTATAATACACTGCTAAGATTTATACACATTATTATATCAGTATATTTATAGTAGTTAACTTATTACAGGTAAACGATGTAAAACTAGTTGTGTAAATAATGGTTAACCAGTCATGGGTAAGCGATGTAGAACCAGTAGCGATGTAGAACCAGTTCCGTGACTTGTTACAGGTAAGCGATGCAGAACCAACTCCATAACTACCGATATATAACGATTAACCTGTTATGGGTAACTGATGAAGAACCAGTTCTGTAAATAGTGGTTAACCATTTGGAGGTAAGCGATGCAGAACCAGCTCCGTAACTTTAGGCCTAATGTACTGTACAGTAAAAAAAACTAGCGGTGAGCTATATTGAGTAATCTTGAAATAGTTATGCCGCTACTATTTATGTTAAAAGTGATTTGAGAGGCACCGTATGGTACCAATTCTAGTTTATAACTTATTTCAGTATAAAAGTTTTTCAGAAAACTTATTGTCACTACTGTTTATTGTTTAAGGAAAAAAGGAAAATGGAAAATGGAAAATGGAAATTTGTACATTATGAGTTTAAGGTCAAAAAAACATTTTTGAATAGTATTTCATAAAATTTTAAATTTTGTTCTACAGAATGTTATATTATTATCAGATTTGATGATGTACGAATAAATTATTATGCAAATGCTTTACCATGAGTTTTATGATTGTATCAGAATATTGCTGTTATGTTGTTATGAAAAGTTCAACTTTTTTAGTAAACTGGTTAACACTCACTTAGCTCGTTACCTCGCTTTTATTTTTATATTTTTAAACAAACCACCCAAGTATGAGTGTAGGTATTATAGTAATTCGGACTCTATCGCATGATTTGTTGTATTGTAAGGTGCTGTTGTACTTATGTCATTTTGATATGTACATTAGAATAGATGTTCATAAAGGCTTTTAAATGAAATGCTTAAATATGTTTTAGCTTTTTAAAGTTTATTGTAGTGATTGTCGAAAATTATTTATTTAGGGTTGCTTGTGAGTGGATTTGAAGTCCAAAATTTGTAGTTGACAAATTAGTGTGAATATATAAGTGTTTTGAAATTTTATGAGGCTGTTGAAAATTTTGGAAATGTCAAAATGCAGTCATTCTGCTATCGAATTTTTAGTAAAAATAGTTAAAAAAAATTTCCCACTATTTTTCCCACTTTTAACTTTTAAAGTATGAAAGATTTTTAACAGTTGAACAACTTGACTTTACAAGAATGTTTCATTTGAGTTAGATATCGATTGGAAGACTACTGTATGGTCATTAAGAGGGCTCCACTCAGGTTCCAAAAGGAGAACTTCGAGATGGGTTCTTTCATTAAGTATGTTCGTACTTTAGTCTATGAGAATGACTACTTCCTTTATAAGGAAAAAATCTATCGTATGATAATCTTTTTATTCTTTACTAATATTCAATTTTAATAGAATAATGACCATTAATAATTTAAAAATGATACATAAATGTAATATAAATCTTATTGTTACGATGTTACTATAATTTTATTTATAATATATACTTACCGTATAGACTTTATCGTATATATCTTAATATATATATAATAAAAAATATGTTTAAATAATTATGTAACTAAACTACAATTAAATTAATTGAATGTAGGGCATTAATCAACACATCTTCCTTTATCAAATCAGGACAACGTTAGCAATTCACTAATGTTAAGAAAAAACGGCAAATGCTAATTAGTTAGCGTTCCATGTTAAAAGAGCTAATTAATTAACATGTTTGTCGAACTTCATGGCTATGATAGTCTCTTACTTTAAAATGCCAAGTCAAAGAGTCAATCGGTGTGGTTCCATGTTCACGACTTTGCCTGGCACACACTCAACGCCAAAGGAGGTGGTGGACCAAACCATTTCGGGACACCGCATCTAAAGCTACCGGCTTATTTTGATCTCCATTATAGCCCTCCACTTTCGAGAGACTTCGTAGAAATGCTGGGAAGCTTAGCGCGTTGTTGAGCATACAGATGTATCATTACCAATGTAATTTAACATTAAGCCTTCCAGATCCAGCGTTTTCATTGACAAATGTTTTCCATCACCGACATCTAGCGCTGAGAATTCAGTACCATTTTCAAGCGCCATGTGAAACAATATATGAAAAGAGCTTTAACGTACTAAAATTGTGTGATCGATTTTTGTTCCGAGTTCTTTTTCTTATTGGGCTCTCTTAGGATGTCCCGGGTCTGGAAGATTATACATTTCAGCAAGTGATTTTTTCTGAGGGAAGCAGTGAGCTACACTAGTTATGAGATTCTATCCATTTTCGGCCTCGTACTCAGCACTTAGACAGTGAAGAGCTTGTACACAGTTATTGTACTATAGTGAAAAGATTAAAACTTTTAACACCTTCACGAATGGTAATTTGATCCAGACCCCACTGCAAAAGCTGTCGTTATGAAGGTTTAGAGTAAAAGGGTAGGTCTCCAACACCCAAAATCGTCTGTTTCATTTTTATTATTTTAATTTATTTTATTCATATATTTACATAAATCTTACGTAAATAGACTGAAACAACATTAAAATAGCGAAAAGGAAACAGGTGATGGTCTCTCCGACGTAAGAAATACATTAAAGATGACATCTTTTGCAAATATGAGATGTTAATTCTTAAAAGTGCAATCTGCCAACGTTTGTCAGAAAGAAATCGCGTCTGACAAATCCTCAAGAAGCTGTCTCCAACGATTCATATCAAATCAGCGGTTGCTTTTCTTTCATTATAGGAGACGCAAATGACACAGGAATCACAATTCGGTCAGCTTCACTTAACATCGACAACACTATTGTGAGGCAGTAATTACATATAAGCTTTCAGTATATTTCTTAATTTTCCATGTTACTATACTAAATATAATTGAATTAATTTTTAATATGTTAAAGCGTTATAAATTGTAATATAAAATATAAATAAATTCTTATCATTGAGATTGTAGAAGAAGTTGTTAACTTTGAAATTGTTAATTCAAACTTATTTTATAAAAGATTTGTTAAAATTAATTTATAAAATTACAAAATTTAATGATTTATATAAATTCTTTTGAGAGATTTATCAGTACCTAATGTCTGGGTATTTTAGATATCATACAAGTTTAAAGTTATATGGAGCAACGAACAAGCTGAAATCTCATTGCATTTTTTTATTGTAAATAACTAGAAACTCATCCTGAAACTCCCATTCGTAATTGCTTGGCGTTAATATTGATGCTTGATTATTAGTCAGGGGCCGGTAGTAGTAGTACTGTCACTTTCTTTCTTTTTTTTTTTTTGAAATTAGTATCGTCACTTTCTACAAATTCGAAAGCATTAGACAACCAAGTTGCTTTCTTACTGCCAAAACCAAATTACAGTAAATCATACTTATTTTTGTCTCCAAGCCACTTTCTTAAAGTCCTCACCCACCCTTTTTTAGCACTATAAGTACCCATCTATTGCGCGGGCTTTAATCACGTCAGATATCAATTCTGTTGCTAACTTGTTATAGTCTCAAGCGAGTAACTTCGGCTCTAGATTTTGTAAACTTCCAATACAGCAAACAGCATGAAGTCATTCCTAGCAACCCTTTTGCTCGTTTGTCTCGTTTTCACTTCCTCCTTCTTTGAGGTCGCATCGGCCGGTTCAGGTGGTTGATAGACACTGTTTGTTACTTTTCTATTCCCATTTTCCTTCTCCTTTCAGTTGAAACTTCTGGTGTTTTTTGCCTATGGTGCATGCAGTATCCTGATTATTTTCTTTGCTATATATGGTGCATGGTTGGACAGGCTTCTGTGGTTCGAAGTGTGGGGTTAGGTGCGCAAAAGCTGGATTTAAGGACCGATGCTTGAAGTACTGCGGAATTTGTTGTGAAAAGTGCAAGTGCGTTCCTTCAGGGACTTACGGTAACAAGCACGAGTGCCCATGCTACAGAAACCTGAAGAATTCCAAGGGCAAATCCAAGTGCCCTTGAATAAAAGAAGACGCTTTATGGAAACAAACCTCATGATGATTAACCAGGGTTAAGACTTATATCAGGTCGAACATATGATTACGTGTTTATAGGACGATATTAGCTATGGAAAGTCGCTTGAAATAGTTGGCAGTTTCTTGTATTATTTTATGGTTTTGTGAGTGGTCCTCATGGTCTAAACGAAGTACGAGATCTCTTGCTTCTTAAGCTTTATGTAGTGTGCGGATGTCTCAGTAGATATTAATACAAATAATGCGAACTTTATGCAATATTCCAGAGCTTATTACGACTGTTCTACCAATTCACTATTTTAGATTTATCCGTAATTGTGTAACTGAAACTCTTAGGAAACCTGGAATCTTGAATTGCTTTTAACTTTGCATAGTTCAAGCGAGCTTCAGACCCTGAAACTTTGTCACTTGGCAATATCCATACGAGATCCATCAGATGTGCCATAAATAATACATACGGATTTTCATTATTTTTCTTAGGGGAGCAGATGTTTTTGTTTAATTAATGAGCATAATTTGGATGTTTAGTATAACGTAAGATTTGTCGGTTGGGACTTGGTAAGACCTCAGATTCATGTGCTACCAGTGTACGGCGAAACAGAGATTTTTGTCTATGGAGGATCCCCAAGTATTCTCTTGAATCTGATTCATGCCACTTGATGTCGTCATTAGTTGCCTCCAATTCACCTCTTGGCCCACGTGATAAGTCAAGCAATCCTAGATATCGTGTACCAGGTTTTAAGGGCCAAATTGATGCCAGTTTTGCTCGTCAGTCAGGTTTAAAATATCCGTCAGGTTAGGCACCCGGCGATACATTCAACTACCAAGATCAAGAAACTATTGTTCAATGACAGTTCTTTTCAAGAAGCTTGCGTCCTTTCCCTTGAATTCGGTTCACTACTCCTGAAGTTTCAAGAATTGCCCTTCAAAGTTTGACTTCTTCACTTACCGGGGTGGCCAGCGACATGCCAGCAGAAGGAAAATCATAAATCTGGAGAAAAAAATTTAACCCTTTCAAGTTGGCAATTCCCTTGTTATTCTTTCTTTCTTTCTTTCGGTTTGTAGTATTTGCAAAAACTAAAAACAACAGAAGATCTTCCATTTGCATAATCAAAATGTTAGTTAAAACACCAACACCCTCACACCAAAAGAGAATTCAGATTAAGGTGTGTATCTTATTCTGTGAAGTATATACGTCAAAAACTAAATATCTATTTCATTTGCGTCTAAAAGAGATCCTACTCTGGTATCTACTGGGTTGAAAATAAAAAAAGAAATCCCACTTCTCACTTCTGTGAAATTTAAGTTCTCGGGTTTTGTTGGAATGATGTTAAGAATGAAATCGGTTGTTCGGTTTCAAGACCAGATACCTGTTAAAAAACATTGTTGGGTTGATTCGACTTAATCATTAAGATGTAGGGACCACAGGGAATTTATGATTAAAGCGCGTCTTGATAGATTGGGTTCTTAATTAGGAAAGCTTATGCACGAAGAAACTCGCAAGGTAAGGGATTGTTATCAGAAAAATAGCATGGCCTATGCTAGGGCTACCAAACCCTTCTTGTGATGAAAGTAGATGGGGTGACACAAAATCGAAAATAGACACCATCTTCCATGAACAATAAAGGCAACGTCTGCTATAGGAATTCACCCTCATTTTTGGATCTAAGTAAATGGTAAATGATTTTCAATATCTTGAATTATAATTAAATATATAAATAATTTAGCTTTTACATAACGGAATAATGGCAAATTTAAGAAAAAAGTTTTTCTTCAATTATCCCATTTTCGTATTACAAAAAAGAGAAAAACTTTTAAGACCTCATAGGTTTCCGCTATTCCAATTAATTACAAGTGAAAATATGCACTCAAGAACTCGTTTTGGCTTTAGACTACGTACACTAAGGAGAGCACTAAGCTTGTACCGGCTGAAGCTCTTGCTCCGGGAAACTGGCGCCAACTGGCTTGTATGCACCAACAAATGTTTGTTGTCTACGTCTCCGAGCCAACCATATGCCAATACCAAGAAAACCAACAATAAGAGATACCACAATTCCAACCACTACACCCAAAAAGTGTAGCTGCCACCATGTCCTGCCATAGGAACCAATTGTTAATGAACAAAGTTGGAGCAATGTCTGGAGAAGAGGTAAGATTCTCCTAGCATTGTAGATAGAAAGCCACACATTAAATAAGCTCAAAACCCATACCAAACACAACTGGAAAACATCTTCTACCACCCTACAACTTTAGGAAGATAAATGCCCTAAGCCAAATATTGCATCTACCAAATTCCAGCAGACAGCCATTTGGATCCTCATCAGATTCGTTTTTCTTGATTCCCTCGTAGAGGAATGCTAAAAATCAGAAGCCATATCGCATATGATTTGTTTATACACGAATGTGAGGACAAATAAACGTGTGGACCTATGTACATCTAGTACAGGACAGGTACAAATTACAAGGAACTCAAAATCCACTACATGCAATGCGCCAGTGGGTCAGAGATGAAAAGAAGAGAGCAGCAAGTGGAAAATCACATACTTATTCCTTCGAGGCTCAACATTCCATTCAATCAACTGATAACTCCCAATCCTCTCTGGTAGCTGCACTCTGTGTTCCCTCAACCGTATAATTATGTCCTAAAATTAATAATAACAAAAGAGGAGAGAGAATAACTTTAACAGATGTGGATAAAATAAATCAAGTTGTATCTATAACAAACTAAAATGCTACTACGATACCATTGCAGTGTTTTTAGAAATGTAATCTCCAGACTCTGCAGGAAAGATGCCCCATCTAACAAGATAATTATCACCATTCCAGGTGAAATTCAACATATGAACCTGAAAGTAAGGCAAAGACATGAGCATTGCACCACTGTAAGTTCACCTAAAGTCAGCAAATGCAAAGATGTTCTCGTAAGCTATAAAACTTAACCGTACCTGTGAATTATGTACTTCCAACTCATGGGCAATGAAAATTGATACCTCAGTTAAGTTGGGCTTGATGGAAGAGTTATTTACACTAATTAACATGTCAAATGTAATAATTCCAATGTGAAAGTCACCTAAAATCATGATTGAGAAGGGGAGAGTAAGAATTACACTACAACAGAAGCTGCTAAACAAACAATGCTAATTGTAAAGAAAATTACACTAGAAGTCAATACTGAAGTAAGGACCTCAGTGAGCTAAAGTGGAGATTAGATTCATAAATTACTCAATAATTATATAATGCATCAGAAGAGTTGTTGGCACTAGTCTCACACACAACATTGTAGTTAAGTAGTTCAGATAATTAAGGTGCAGTTGGAGCTATAATTATCAAATCCTGTTTTGGAAAATTAAGAGTGATGGTACTGAAACTCATTTAGAGCTCAAACTATAAAGCTCCAACCAGATTGCAATCAAAACAAACCACCCTTTAAAACCAGATAAACTTGTCAAATTCAGCTCCAGCTGTGAGTTTTTAAACTTCACTTCTAAGCAGCAAAAATGAAATCTGTTCTTGAAGTAGATTTTTCCATACTGTAATCAAGTCTAACTTATTTCAACGGGGAAACATGTAGTTAGACAAGAGGAGTGCAAATTGCAGTCAACCAGTAGTGGGGCCAGCAATATAGAGTATAATTTTATTCAGACTGCCAATACACACTATTGAAGCTCCGCATGAAGGACCTGTGATAAATAAAGCTCACTCCACCTGGAAGAAAATCAGGAGGTAATCCAACCGGGGATTGAGTTGGAGGCACTATTCCACTAGTATTTCTGCTAGGGAGAACCACAGGTGGAGGAGCAGGCACACCAGGAATTTGAAGTCTTTTTGAGAGTTCAGAGCAATTAGTTTTCCAGAAACCAATCCGGTCATTCTCTCTATCATATGTCACGAGCGTATTACGGACAATAATTCCTGCTCAGATAACAAATATTAAGAAAGAAAGTTTTACAATCCATCATTTATTAGAAGGAAAGTTGGAAATACAGAGAAATGGGAATCAGGAATTGGGCCTATCAAAGGGCAGGGATCACAAGAAAGCATGTACCCACTACAAATAGGCATACAAGGAGAAGAGTGAGAGAGAGAGAGAGAGAGAGATGACAAATGCAGGAACGTACCTCCTAAAAGAGTGCTTCCATCATTTTCATTCTTGAATATTCCCAAGCAATATGCACCACTTACCCTTGTATGCTGCAGTACCCAGAACAAGATGAGATAGGGAGAGAACGAGCAAGGGATCAGGAAAATATGGGCATTTAAACAGAGAACTACATGTAAAAGGAAATACTAAAGATCAAATTGAAATTATGGCAGATGATGGGAAAAGGGGCTCCAACTAATGAATCATGAATAGTCCAATTACCCGAAATAGATAGTTCTCTGGAGATAGGGTCAATTTCTGACCATTGCCAAAAACCATGTCCACCTGAGGGAAAACCTTTGACAGCCCTGAGACTTCCCTATATCAATTTCATGTAGCAAGGGAAAAGGTCCCATCAGATTGGAAAAGCCAAAAAATTGAAGTGAAAATTGGCAAAAATAGCTTAGAACAGGAACATATGTAGTCTTAGCAAAAGCATCACCTTCCAGCACCGACAAAACACAAATCATTGAAACTTGGATCTGGTCCATGGATCCGTTTGAGAGATTGAGTTTCTTTCACAATCTACATTGTCATAGAAAACTAAAGTAAGTTGATGAAGCAGTAAAAGTCTTACCTGCAGCTTGAATGGGGAAAGACTATCAATCTGATAGATTCTCTGGGCACATATTATCCAGACTTGTTTTTGGGCATAAGCATAAAAAGAGTTAAGTTAAAAAAGAGTATCCACAGTAAGCCAAATGAGGCCGAGTTAACGCCAGATCTATATACCCTCTATAGGGAAATCTTCAACAAGCAACGCAAAATAATGTACCAAATCCAGAAGGTGATCATCTCTTATGAAGACTGAACATGCTACTCTCTTAGAGAGCCTGGCCAGAAATTAGATAAATAAATTTGAAGGGCAATTTTAGATGCATTAAGATGTCAGAAATATGCCTGGTTCACAAACATCTATCGCAAAACTACCAAACATAACGCATGCAGGCTTTTCAAGGAAAATCCACCACATATGGAAAGTCCAAGACTAGAAAATGCGAATTCCTAAATGCTACCAGCTTGAACAGGCCATTTTCTTTTCAGAAAGTATAATTAACCAGAAAACCATTTTATAGTTAACAATATATGCTGCATGGTGTTGCCTTCAAAAATCCTTTATTGAAAATTAAGAAGACAAGAAATCTAATAGCCAAAAGTAAAACTAAAGCGACTGAAGAGTTTACTTACAGCATCCTTAATGGCATGAAAAACTTCTTCTGGAAAGTAAGCATAGGTAGTCCCACTATCCATGACTGTTCCATGACTTCCATCAAAGACCATTGGATTCAACTTCAATGGCTTCCTAGCAATGTGTATTTCCTTCAGGTTGATATTGTAGTAAGGACTGTTGCCATCCAAAAACTAGAACATATGTGTGAGATGTACTAAAATGCAATACCTAAGAAAAATGGGTTAATGCCAAATAGAGCATGATATATACCTGCGGAAAGGATCAGAATGGGTGAAAACCATGTCCCGGGGAGGAGAAATGCTTCCAAGAACCATTGCACCTCCGCCCAAATCCATTCCACCATAGCATAATGAAAATGAGTCACTAATAACATGGTTTTCAACAAGTTGATCAACAATACTTAGCCGGTCACTGCCCAATCCCATTATGCCATCAGCACGTTGACGATAGAGATCACCAGTTTCCAGATTCTCGCATCCAAACACGAATCTCTGGGGTGCAAGTTCACTTTCAGTTCCAAAAGAAACTATATCCTCAGCAAGAACACCGCTACTGGTACTCTTTTCAGCATACCGTCTTTCATAAATGCAGAGCTTCCCCTCGTCATCACAATTACAACTAGGATTGCAGTTCACATATTGGTAACTACTGGACAACTCCGGTTGAAACCTGGGGTCCTAGAACAACACTCAAACTTGCTCTCAGATACCTAATACATTTTTTCATTGCAAAATAGTACTTAAATCAAGATTCCACACTTCGCCAGAACATCCTCGGTTATATATAATTCTTTGAAATAACTTACGGATCCCTGCAGGTGCAGGTAGGTTGTTGCGGTAATTGCGGTTGGCGCAGGCACAAGTTAAAACCTTGGATTTAATTGAATCCGGACTACTCTAACTACGGAATCTAAAAGGTTCCAGCAATCAAACAAAGAACAAACCTGATGCTTGCCGCACTGCTGACAGCCCGAGCACGGAACGTACGTTACCGAACTACCCGTGTCCACTATAAGAGCGAATTCTTGCGGAGGCGTTCCAATATACAAATGGGTCGTATAATAACTGCACAAATCAGAATAAGAAAAATCGAAAACAAAAGGAATAAGAAAGAAACAAAGCACTCAAGCAATACCCGTGGTAGAGAAGATCGTCGTAGAGGCGCATGTTGGCACTGGGGAGTTTGGAATTCTGAAGATGGCGGCGGCTGTAACCGTCGTGGAAGTCGGCTCTTAGGAGAAGAGAGTTGTTAGGAGTGGAGAAATGGAGAGGGATTATCATCGAAGACAAAACCACATCCCAGGGGAGAGTTACAAGAGTTGAGAGACAAAGAAACCCGAGCGAGTAACGGCGAGCCATCCCGATGGCTGGTCAACGGAACCAACCAACCGATGAACCAAGAAGAGTAGATATCAATCTAGGCCGAATATATAACGTAAAACACCCGCAGATGTTTTATTATTTAACAATAAAAAAAGAAATATTAAAGTTAACTAAGATCCATTCTCCCCAATCCACATATGCTTTTCTTAGAAAAATCTCAAGCAATCGTTCCTGTTTTATTAAAATTCAAGTGAAAAAAGTGTCCATTTGCTTAGTAGAGATCGTATGATGAGACGCTAGAGTCTTAAAATTATTTTGAAAAAATCTCCGTGCAACAGTGGCGTGGGGTGATAAAAAAATCCTTAACTTTTAATTGGATTTTTTTAATTATAACCCAATGTTATTATTTATTGACTTGCCACGTAAGAAAAATACTTTTATATTTTTGACAATATTTTCTCATGTTGGTGCGAGAAGAGCGACAACGACATAATTTATAATAATCTGAATAAAATCTCAATTTGTTACAAATTGAGTTAGTAAAAAATACTACTCCCAACTCCCTTAATATCAGACCGATTTCGAAAAAGATTAAAAAAAACATGTACTAGTCCAGGCAAATCTATTGTGTATAAAATAAGAAATTGAGCCTCTTTTTTGTGCGAGAACAAACTCATTTAGGGTTTTTAATTCCATTAACGTAGGCAGTGAGTTTTAGTAAGGTTTTTCAAAATTAATTAGTTAGCTTAATTAAACCTGAAATGTATAAGTATTAATAGCATCAAATTATAATTGAAAAATGGTATAGTAGTGCTTTAAAAACAATCACCTTTAATATTTTTGTACAAACTCTATTTTGATTAACAAAGCGAAAGGCATTTTTCATTAATTTTATATTCGTATATATGAATTGATATTGATCTTAAATTGAAATAATGAAGTCCATTATACAAAACATAACATAAAGGAAATCATGATGAGATCATAATAGTGAGATTTTTATCATGTGCAATTATATTAGTATCTAAATAATCCCTAGTCATAGGATTAATAATACATTATTAATCAAAACAGACCAGCACATGTTATACTCCTTGATTTGATCAAGTAGTGGATCTCACAAATTATAAGCATGAGTTGTTTAGAGTTAATATGTGAATGCTTATTAAGGGTAGTAAGTACATCAGATGACCTGCTATGAGATTATCATATGAATGATCTATCAAATGTCAATAATTAATCTCATCATAGCAATGGTGCAAATATCCTTGGACTTGAGGTACTCAAGCATATCCTAGATACTAAACCTGTGCTTTAAAATCATTCCTTGTTACCTCCAAACGAGGTCACTCTTAGGGTAGTGATTAGATATAGCTATTTGTATTCGAAAATATTTGAGTAGCCAATAAAGGATTTACCACTCCTGATAGAAGGAGATGATACTTACGGCCTCTTGTTGGGGTCATTACTCGGGAGTCTCTGGTCAGAGCAGTTATGTGTCATGAAGAGAGTCTTCATTGACGCATAAGAGTAATGAGAACCCATGACAAGAACTAACATCACTTGGACTAGATGTGACGTAGTCAGTCTAGTGGGAGTTGACACATAGCGCATATTTCGAACCAAGTGGAGTATAGTATGGTGAAAGGACGAATTGTACCGTAATTATCTATAAAAAGATTCATAAGTTGGATAATTAACTATAGAAGAGTTCGCGTGTTAATCCATTTAGATTCCGAAAAATTGGCATCATGAAACCCTTCATGATTTGATTGAATTAAGATTTAATTCAAGTGCCTAAAATGACCGAGAACCTAAGGATCACATGCATAAAAGATAGGATGAAAAACATAGTGTGTATGGCTATTTTAAGTAGGCCACAATCGTGACTCATAGGGAGGGCACAAATAGGTACATAAGTGAGTTCTTCACTTATGTACACGAGCTTCTTTCACTTCTTACACACTCAAGTGATAAGAAAAGGTTCTAGAAGAGTTCCAGAGAGAGTAAGAAGAGTTTATCTTCGTGCAATTTATGCAATTGTTGTATAAATCAACATGCATGCAAGATAACTTTGAACTATCACCCATTTTGAACATCTACTTGAATTCGTCAAGTTTAGTGTTCTAAAACCCTTACACATTGTTTCATCTTCCTTCTTTACGTGTTCTTGCATGATCAAGAAAGGGTTTGGTGTTTGCAACAACCCAAACAAGGAGAAGAAACAAGAAAGGAAGAGAGACAAAGGTAAAAAAATGTTTTTATATTTCATGTTCTTTACATATCTTTGCATGCATGTATGCTCTTGTGGTTTCCGGGTTGTCATGGTATCAGAATCCTGACTCTAATACTTCCGCTGCATCTACATGCATGTGATGCATACAACCATGGCTAACCCAACAATGGTATCAGAACAAGATTATGCATGTATTTGATGATGTATTGAACATGTATAAAGTGTTTGTTGAGTTGTGACTTAGATGCATGTTGATTTCAAATAATTTGTGTAAAATGTAGAATTTTTTTTTGATTTCTTTCGTAGAAATGTTTATAAGATGTTATATTATGTTTCTGTAAAAGAAAATTGCAATTGAATGTGTAACATCCCCTCACTTATGGGAAGGGTAATTTGGTAAGTTGGCACGGGTTAGGAGTGTATAATATTGCATTGACATATTCATGCGTTCATATATGCACATAAGTAGCAAATAGTGAATTTTTGCATATGTAAATGATTGTACATGCATTCATGACATATTCCGGTTTAAGTGTGAATAAATGTGTTTTATAGAAAATGTGCTTTATGTGAATGAGAACTTGATTTGGAGAGGGTTATAAAGGTTTTCACATTTTTAGAGAATTATAGGAATTTTTCGAGAATTTTTTGGAATTATTTCCGGACTCGAAAAATTGTCAAGAGACAGAATAGGGGTCTACTGGTAGTAAAATTGACTGTCCAATAACACTGGAAACTTAGGCATATGAAATTAAGAATTTTTGAATTGAGCCATTGAAAAATTTGAGAGAAATTGAAATTGAATTGGGAAGCAATTTTAACAAACTAATGAGAGTGTGACAAGTGTCACAAAACTTAGTTTATTCAATTATTAAATCACTCCATTAATGAGTCATCCACGACTCTT
>JANZXR010000006.1:4744150-4757183 GCA_027575705.1 Erythroxylum echinodendron | reverse complement strand
CTCATCAGAGGTCTAATCACATACTCAGGAGATATCACCTAATCAAGGAGATAATTGATAGAGGTGATGTGAAGATAAAGAGAGTGCCCACAGATCATAACATCGCTGATCCTTTGACTAAGCCACTTCTTCAAGAAAAATTTGATTCTTTTGTACTCACCTATGGTATTATATATAAAGGCGATTGACTTTAGTGCAAGTAAGAGTTTGTTAGAGAAGTGCTTTAAAGGCAATCACCTTTAGCACTTTTATATAAACTTTTTTTTGATTAATAAAGCAAAAGGCATTTTTCATTGATTTGATATTCATTTATATATAAATTGATATTGATCTTAAATCGAATTAATGAAGTTTATGATACAAAACATAGCATGAAGGAAATTATGATGAGATCATGATAATGAGATTCTTATCATGTGCAATTATGCTAGTATCTAAATAATCCCTAGTCATAGGATTAATAAGACACGACATTATTAATCCAAACGGACTAGCAAATGTTATACTCCTTTATTTGATCAAGCAGTAGATCTCACAAACTGTAAGCATGGGTTGTTTAAAGTTAATATATGGATGCTTACTAATAGTAAGTACAGCGAATGACCCGTTATAAAATTATCATATGGATGATCTATCGAATGTCAATGGTTAATCTCATCATAGCAATAGTACAAATATCTTTGGACTTGAGGTACTCAAGAATATAAATAGTATAAATATCTTTGGACTTGAGGTACTCAAGAATATCTTGGATACTAAACTTGTGCTTTGACATCATTCTTTGTTACCTCAAGACGAGGTCATTCTTAGGGTGGTGATTGGGTATAGCTATTTATATTCGAAAGTAATTGGGTAGCCAATAAAGGATTCACCACTCCTAATAAAAGGAGATGATACCCACGGCCTCTTGTCGGGGTCATTACTCGAGAGTCTCTGGCCAGAGCAGTTATGTGTCATGGAGAGAGTCTTCAATGACACATAAGAGTAATGAGAACCCAAGACAAGAAATAACATCACTTAGACTATTTGTGATGTAGTCGGTCTAGTGAGAGTTGACACATAGCCCATACTCTGAACTAAGTGGGGTATAGTATGGTGAAAAGACGAATTGCATGGTAATTATCTATGGAAAGGTTCATAAGTTGGATAATTAACTATCGAAGAGTTCGTGTATTAATCCATTTATATTCCAGCAAATTGGCATCATAAAATCCTTCATGATTTGATTGAATTAAAAGTTAACTTAAGTGCCTAAAATAACTAGGAACCTAAGGGTCACACGCATAAAGATAGGATGAAAAATATAATGTGTATGGCCATTTTAAGCAGGCCACGATCGTGACTTGTAGGGTCACAATCATGGTCGAAGGTGAGCCAGGCCACGATCGTGACAGAGGGCACGAATAGGTACATAAGTGAGTTCTTCACTTATGTACACGAGCTTCTTTCACTTTTTACACACTTAAGTGATAGAGAAAGAGTTCTAGAAGAGTTTTAGAGAGAGTGAGAAGAGTTCTTGACTCATCTTCATGTAATTTATGCAATTGATGTATAAATCAACATGCATGCAAGATAACCTTGAACTATCATCCATTTTGAACATCTATTTGAATTCATCAAGTTTGTTGTTCTAAAACCCTTACACATTGTTTCATCTTTCTTCTTTGTGTGTTCTTAGATAATCAAGAAAAGGTTTGGTATTCGCAACAATCCAAACAAGGAGAAGAAACAAGAAGAGGAGAAACAAAGGTAAAAAATGTTTTTATATTTCATGTTCCTTACATATCCTTGCATGTACGTATGATTTTGCAATTTTCGGGTTATCATGATGTCAGAATGCTTCCGCATGCATGCGATGCATGCAACTATGACTAACCCAACAAAAAAATAGAAATTTGAGCATTTAGTTGCCATTTTTTAAATTCGAGCTATAAGTAAAGTTTCAGATTTTTTTTAATTAACCCTTGTTTAAATTTAGGTAATTTCTGATTTTTCCTAAATTGAATAACCACAAAAGTACATAATTCCTAATTTTAAATCTTTTCATGTATTTAATATTTAAAATATTTATTAAAAAAAAGCGTAAAAACCAGACTTTGTAATCACTCGAAAGGAATAGACTGCCTGAAAAAAGAAAAAGGTCGTTGTCTCAAAATTAAGCGTGGCATGGTATAGTCGAGCGACGAGGAATGAGTCACTTGATATATAGGAAGATGATGTCATGTACGAGGTAAAGCAACATTAAGTTCAATCATCTGACAAATCCTGCGGGTAAAGCTACCAAGGAATGGAACATGTACATATCACAGCGAAATAAGAGGCGAGAGCAAAAACACAGTTATGGAAAGACTGATTATGCTTAGGGTCATTTACTTATACAAGTCCATTTGTGTACTGCTCCCCCTTGTTCTTATTGAACCACTCAATCACCTTCTTGCCATACATGTGAGTGCGCAGCAGCCGAGCGTTCAGATGAACCATACGTACTAAAGCTAAATGCACATGTCCCGGCCCTTGCTGCAAGTGGGAGGAAACACAAAGTTAATTCAAAACTATGGCTATACAATTTCATCACAGTAGCAACTCAAAGTCCAGTGATTAGGTAAAATATACTCATCAGCAGGAACATGGAGTAATGGAAGATGTTTCCATCCATCACCAGTTGTTGAGGTTAAAATTATGTCAACTAAAATTTAAGCTGCTCTGTTACTCGTTTCCACAGAATGGGTAGGTGGAACTTCAACTGATGGATAAATCAAGATTTGTTTGCGTTTGCAGTATAATTAAGACCAAGAACCTATTGAACCAACTCAAACAAGATCTAGTTTTGATGATGTCAAAACAATAATGCAGCTCTAATAAGTAAAAGAGTGATCAGATTGTATATCAAATGATGTTTCAAACCTTGGAACGTGTTAGTGCTGCTTGAATGACATAGTTCCCAAATGCATCCAGAAGAAGCATAGGAGCATTCCGGTTTTGAAGAATCTCCATAATTATTTGCGTCGATTGTTCCTCTTTGGTCTCTGCCAAACACTTCTCCACTACATTACTACCATACTTATTGCAGGACAGGCTTACGAAGTTCCCCTCAAGCTGTGCCAGAAGGCTTGCAGTGATACGTGGCACCTTCAGTGACAGAGTGTGCTGTACTACGTAGTTTCTGGAGCCATGAATTTGAGGAAAATCAACCTCAAACTAGAAATAGAGAAGTAAAGCATAGATATTGCGTTTACAATAAAACAAACAAACCCGAAAGGGTCTTGTGCCAGTTCTAGTGCATTTGCTATTATTGGGGCCACCAGCCGATCTCTAACTTCTCCTCGGGCATGATCGACGCAATGTTGTAGAACACAGCATCCACTTTTGTTTGTTGCAATTTCAAAGCAATTTGCTGCTACCATGTTAAGAAAATGCTGCCATAACATATCAAACACGTGTTTCTTTATAACCAAAATTTCCACGGAGAAAAATCACAAGTCCTAAAGAAATTTCAAACAATGTAGTAAGTTTAATACTGAGAGTGAAATTGCTGCTTGGTTACAGAAAAATGAAGCTCCAAGGATCAGTTAATTCACAGGCTTGATAAAAGCATTAAGTGTGAAAAACCGAGGGGCAATGTAAGTTAATGGAACAGTGGTTATAGTGGGATCTTAGAGAAAGATATACGGCAGAATGTTTTAGACAGTTTAAAGATTAAGAAGAGATTGGAGTAATCTAAACAGTACAAAGTTACATAAACAAATACAGTGAAACAATTACTAGTGCACCAACAGCAATATGAACATAACAGTCAATGAGCCAAATATAGGAAGGAGAAATATATTTAAGGAGTCACCTTAATGTCTTCAAGGGAGAAATTCTTCACGCAATAATGTACAACATGTTGGCCATTTGGGTCCTTACACAATAACGTTGCTCCAAGGCTTAGAGCTGTGATGACTATTGAAATTTGCTGTGGTGTGTTGACATAATGCAGCAGTGTCTGTACAGAGCGAGTTCTGATACCAAGCCAAGAGAATAAAAACAAAGCACACTAAACAAAAAAAAAAAAAAAAACGTACTTGATCAACAAGGAACCAAATGCAAACTAATCATAAACATACCCATGAATGTCTAGGCAAATTGTGGTAAGTTGATATTCATGTCGTGCGAGTTTCCGCAGGATCTGAGTCATCTGTTCCTCTTTACACACCTCGACAAGCTTTTGTACAACATAGTTCCCATATGGGTCAATCATTAACTCAGCTACATGGTCTATCATCTCAGAATATACCATAAGTATTTCCTCCTCGGTAATACCCGTCATCTTCTTTTGCAAGAATCGACACCCATGTTGATCCTTGGCCAGTGTAACAATCTTACCTTTCAAATCCTTCACAGACAAGTAATTCGAAGGCTCTTGTAACCAATGAGACGTTTTAGTCCCGTTAGGATCTGCGAATTTATTGTTTTTAGACAACAACCTGTTCGGCAACCCTTGAAAAGATTCTCCACTTGGCGTTCCTCTTGAACGAGGTGGCAACGCATTGCCGTTGTTAAAGGGTCCGCCTATATGTTGAGATGGATACGAAAAAACATCAGAGCTGGGGGACATCTGCCCATAATCCTCACTACCCACTGGCGCATGACCTCTGATGCCATCGAAAGCCATACGGTGTCCGAAATCTGGCATATCAATGGGCCAAGAACCCCGAGGTAAATGTTGTTGGGAGCCAGGAACTGACCTGAACGAGGAATCACCATTGCTATCAGAATGGGGATACGAGGTTTGGCTGTTGGAGGACATACGAAGGCGAGAAATGGTAGCTATCAGGTCCTCGTATGGAGTGGAAGTTTGCATTGCCGAAGTGAAATGGTTAAACTGGAAGCGACTCTCGTACGGAAAGCCTGCCGCCCTATCCTGCAGTCTTTCAGTATGAGCAGGAGTTTGATGTTCTTGATAACCGAATTGATCCATCTTGAAAAGGCAGAAGAAAGGGGCTTGAAAGAGGGTGCGAAAGTGGCGATGTGAGGATTTTGGGGAAGTTGAAATCTTTAAAGAAAGAAAGAAGGGGTTATGAGAGATAAAATCGGAGATTTAAATGGGAGATAAGAGTCTTGAATGAGAAGGGAAAAGATTTGACAGAAGAAGAGAGAGATTTTGAAGCGGAGTGAGATAGGGAAGATACAGCGGTAGCATAATTATTTTGCATGGCATTTTTGGTAAGATTTCGTGGGCGATGAGAGAGAAGGGAAGAGTACTTGTGAAGTGCTTTTACCTAGGACTGGGAAACTAACTACTCTTAGTCAGTCTTAATTTGAGACGTTGACCAATTCGGGCAACTTCGCGTTTTGTCCCTCTCCTAACACATTTATTCATTCTATCGCTAACGGGAATAATCTCGGTAACTATTTTTAAACATATTTGTATTTAGTTATCTAAAGATATGTATCGTAATATCCTGACATGATGAGCACGAGAAATTTTCACCAATGTTACACGATAGTGATTAAGTGGAGAATTTTTATTTTTTTAACTTGTTATTAGCTTAACAAATCGTTATTTATACTATTGTAAATTTTAAATTTTCTGTAATCATTATTATTTTGTTATACTGCAAATTCAAAATTTGAAAACAAGATTATATTTAAGTATTTATATCTGTTTTTATTTACCAATTGACCTTTTGTCTTGATCAGAGAGTTAGTTAATGGACACAACCATTACTCCCCTTCCACCGACGCGTCTCTCATTGCGCTGGAGAAATTTGATTAATTTTCTGGCTCCCCAATCAATTAATTCAATTAATTCCGTGTCGATTTGAGGTGGAGTTTTATAATTATGGTATGGGACCATGGTTCCGGACTTTCACATCGGATACACTGAAATAGCGAATGTTCCTCTAAACACACTGGCATTGACGGCCAGCCGGATACATGTGACACAAGTCAAACAACTAATCAACTGCCTTTCACAGCCTTTTGCCCCCTTTGTCTTGCGGAAAGAGTTTCCCCTGTCGTGTCCTTTGGTTTAATTATGATGAACATAGAACAAACACTGTAACAAACTTTGTTTCCATTTTCGGTTTTTAAGGAACTCAAACTTGGGCTAGGGGTGAGGAGTTATGTTGCTGCCAGACACAGGTCAAGAAGGACATGGACACACCGTAAAGGTCAATATCTCATGGCAAGAAGTCAAACATCGCTTAACAAGAAAGCCCGAAAGCAAATGAAATCAAGTTTCGAGAGAGAGAGTGACATCATAAAGATACAAAAGATGGTTTGTGGGACTAACTTCGGTCACGACTGTACATTTTCCATTTGACTATGGTACAAATTCTGTTCCATCAAAGAATAACTAATCAACTCGTCACATACGAGTGACGAGAGTACATCAAAGCCATTGCAGAGAGGGTGACTTATCCTGTCACAAAAAATGGTCTGAAGCCGGGGTAGCAAAGGAATTCCTCGTTGATTGCTAAATAAAACCTCACGCTATAGAGTGGACACTGCATCTAAGTACTTCGACAGCAACCTGCAACGTGTCTAAAACTGTAAACCACTGTTTATGTTAGGTATTATTCATGACAAAGAACTTGACTTTTGATAAAAGTCTCATTAACTGTAATTTCACGCAGCTGGCTTTTAAGGGCAGCACCAACATTCTTATTGTTCAATACGTGGAATTCAATCCAACTCAATTTCCAGTATTAGCAACCCTCTTGGATAGCTCCAATCCGAGCAATGTAGATGTCAAAGAACCGCCATGTGAAACGAGATAAATAATGAATGCCATGTATGCAACTGTGCCAGCACAGACCAGGAAACCGAACAGCAATCCATTAACCTCAGATGTGAAGAAATCAATCATGAGATATCCATTGATAACTATGACGAGAAACGCCACAGTCCACGCCATTCTCTACATAAGAAATGGACAGAACTTAGACGGACCAAGTGAAACTAAATTTGGCTTCAAGCCTTAATAACTAGTACATAAAAATTAATGATCTCCACTATCAAATGACTAAAACCAACTGAAGATAATCTATGAATTGATTAGGAGAAGGGTGAGTTCAGATTTCAACTCGATTCAAGTTTTGTAGGCAAATAGAACAAGGTAACTATATGCATAATAGTCTAGTGGCAGCACTAGCACCAAACTTTTAGTGTATCAAAGAGTAAACAGCAGAGTAGTAGCTTCAGTGCATTTAAGTATAAGATAGTCCCCTTTTTTTATTTTCTTGCCCATGTTATTGTTGAATTCTATTTTTCCCCCAATTAACCGTTTTAAGTGATAATTATTTAGCAAGAAAGAAACTTACTCTTATATTAACCAATCAACAGCCAGTAATTGCGCATGCCTGCTTAAACAAAGTAAAAACATAAGTTTATGGCTTACCTCAAGAAGAGGCCCAATTCTAAAGACGCCCATTATATGCTCCTTGGACACCAAGGTAAGAAGAGGGATAAGTGCAAAAGGAATTTGCATCGACTGAAGCACATTAAGCCATTCATTTAAAACATCCAAAGATGATTCAGATCTGTTGAATACAAGAGCTACAACCATAGTAGGTAGAATAGCAACACTCCTTGTCACCAATGACCTCAGCCATTTCTTCAAGCGAAGGTTAAGAAAACCTCCCATGATAAATTGACCAGCATATGTGCCAGTTATGGTACTACTTTGTCCAGCTGCCAACAATCCAATACCCCATATATAAAGAATTGGAAAGACTCCCCCTCCATATTTCTCTTCAAGATACTGCCCCGCATTCACTAGTCCTATGTTATTGGCTTGTTTAGTACCATGGAATCCCTTTGCAAATACAGTTGTTAAAAACAAGTTAATCATGAAGGAGACAAAAAGGGCTAATGCCGACTCAATAGAGTAGTAATTCAGTGCCTCTTGAACACGCCCTTTCTTCTGTGGATCAATCTTCCTTGACTGCACCAAAGCTGAATGCAAGAACACATTGTGAGGCATTATGACACAACCCACAACACCCACAGCTTGTCGAATCGTTTTAGAACTTAATCTTGGGATTAAAAGACCTAGAAGAACAAACAGAATTAACTTCATCTACCAGGGAAGCCAAGAATGATACCAGTAAAAACTGTTATCAAGAATTCATACGTAACAAATCAAAATCTTACCCAATAGAAGTTCTTTTCCACTTGGTTTAGTATCACCAAACATCCAGGCAAATGACAAAGCCATAGTTGCTATTAGAAATGCAAAAACTGCTTCTAGCCTTCTCACTCCATAGTTTTCTAAAAGTAAAAACACGAAACTGTCCATGGAAAAGTGAATAACGGTCAATACAAGAGTAATTTCACTGAACCCCTGAATAATGCGATAACCAACTGAATAATCAAATTCCAGAAAAATAATGAAGGCTCTTTAAGAACAAGACAGCAGGAATACAGAGGTAGTAAAAAAGGGAAAAGAAAGGAATAGGCTTAAACCAAGTAGACCATTCTTCAATAAGAGCCTTGCCAACTAAAATGAGAAAACTCTAAAGCCTGAGAATGAACAATAATTTGGTGACTTCAATGTCTAAGCTATCAAATTTACATCAAATTACAGTAAAATTGGGACCTCGACAGTACTGATTCAACATCAACTATAAGCTACGGTTATACAAAAAGCACAAAGTATGTTGTAAAATTTGGAATGAGATGAGAAACTGCTTCTAATTTTCACTCCATGGTTCTCGAAAAGTAAAATCGTGAAACTGTCCATGTAAAAGTGACACCATAAAAGTCGATATGTGGACAGTTTCATTTCCACAAAACTCTAATTTCATTCCAGAAAAATATTAAAAGCTCTTCATTAGCAGTCATACAGAAGTAGGGGGAGGGGAAGGAGAAAAGGCTTTAATCAAGAGGTCCATTCTCCAACAGAAACTGCACATAAGCATGAGAACGCATAATAATTCATTAACTTCAATAACGGAGCTGTAAAATTTATATCAACAAAGTAACATCCATAGACTAAAGCTTCGACTTCGACAAGACTAATTCAGCATCCAACATAAGTTAATCAATTGCGAATTATAGAATATGGCAAAGTGAAAGAAAATATGTCAAACGACAAACAACCACATTAATACATACCAATCTGACGCCGTAATCACCACACCAGCCCAAAGTGGCAAAACCCCGTTACTCAAAATCTGAATAGCAATGGCACTCCCTATAACCTCCTGAATATCAGCCCCAATCAACGCTACCTCAGCCATTAACCATAAACTAAATCTAGCCCAATTCGGATACTCCTCTCTACACAATTCCGCCAAGTGCCTGCCGGTGGCAACACCCACGCGCGCCGACAACATCTGGATCAAGAACCCCATGATTGTAGCCCACATCAAAAGCCAAAGCAAAGAGTACCCAGCAATCGCACCCGCTTGAAGATCACCCTCCAAATTTCCGGGATCTAAAAAGGCTATGCTCATCAAAAACCCTGGCCCCATAAACAACCACAGTTTCTTCCACGAGAATGGCGGCACGAGATCGACGTCTTCCATATCAAGCCCGCTTTCCTCGTCGGTAATTACGATCTTTTCCCGCGCCTCGAATGCCACTTCATCGGAAAGCTGACAATCGGGAGACGGTGATGTCAGAGAGTGGGGTGGCGGTGACGGCAACAGCCGATTGGATTCCTCGTTCTTATCGTCGTCCTTGGAATCTTGGTCTTCTCGTGATTGGGAGTCCATGTTTGTCTGATTCTATAGCCCACCGGGATATTCTGCGTCCAGGAGAGGAAATCTGTGTCAGGAGCGGTGGCTAAGGCCAAGGCTAACGTAAGAGAAGAGAAGTAAGATGCAGGCAGCTACTAGCTCCTTCGACCACGAAACGTAATGTAACGTAATATAATGGGATGCAAAAGTTTTCTTCTTTCTTTTACATCTATACGACGTCGGTCCACTGTTTTGTTTCGTCGTAACGCAGCTGTGTGTGTGTTTTGAAACTATTTCTTCTGGATGACAATGGAAGGGTTAAACGAAAACAACGAATTAATTTGGCAAACTGATAGTCACATCGGGTAGTTTATGTTGAATCGCCGACGTCGGATTTGGCTTTTCGTCACACGCACAGTTTTTGGCTCTTGCCTATTTGCATCCCACTTTTTGTTATTTTCTTGAATAAAAAATATTTCCTTTTATGTACTTGTTAAACCACCGGGGCTTCCGGAGTATGAATGAAACCAACGTCAGTTCACCTTGTACGAGGAAAAATAGAAGAGTTAGGCTTTAGTTCAACTTGGATTACTGGTATGGAATGATTTTTAATTGTTTTGACTAATATACAAAATTAGGTAAAGTTCTTGATTTAAATCATAATTTATCTTATATTTTATGACAACTTGAAAAGTCCTTTAATGTAGCTTTAAACATATATAATAATTTTAAAAAATGTTAAAAATTTTTATTAAAACTAATATAATATAATACAATGGATGAGTGTAACTATTAAATTCGAATATGATATAAGTATATTAGAGATTGAATTCTATTACAGAGTAATAAGTTTATTTAATCAACTAATATCACTATTATTGGACTTTTCAAATCTTATTCTATGAAAATCATTACAAGTACAAAAGATGACCATAAAATATTTTTATTATAATGGTATCTTTGCAAAGATGAAAATTTGGATAAAGAATCTAAATCTAGATAATTTATTAGTATTTGCATACCCCAAACTTTAAGTGAACAAATCAAGTTAGAATATAAATGATATTATGATAAAACAGTTGATATTTATCAAAATTAAAGTTTATTAATCTTTAATTATCAATTACAATGTTTGAATTAATTATTGTTTGGTTGAATTTATTATTTTTTATCTTAATTATTGAGTTTGTGGTTGACCATTATAGATCCAATCCTAGGGATGGACTGAAGGATCAAGACGTGAGGAGAATAAACACCTTATACCAAGAGAAAGAGATTTCCTATACTACTGTGATAACTAAAGAGAATCATTACATCAATAAGTTTGATTATGTTGAATTGTGCATCAGGAGTTGGTAATTACCTAAGTTGAATATACATACATGCCTCAAGAGAGGGCATAGATACATTAGGTTAATTTTTCTTTCAATCTTCATAGTCAATCTGCATGATAATGAAATTCTACATAAATGAACTATGAAACCTTATCATTTGTCTTATTGATTTTTATTCATTTAATTATCTTTTCTTATTAGTTTAGATAATAGTTACTTCCTACCAAAATTTGTTTACTTTAGATTTGTTATTTGAATATGTTTAAAAGTATGATAATATAGTCCAATACTTTAGAATACTATACATAATACATAACTTGTTACAATTAATTCTGTGCAGCTTGTACATGGATTTGATCATGTATGAATATTATATTTCTTGGAATAAATAAGTTAGTATTAATATTTTTAGCAAAGCTTTAGCAATAATACTATAGTAAGAAGGTAGTACATAAATTTATTAGTAATTATTTTAGGTTTTTTTTAGAATAAACAATTATTACTTATCGCCTATTTCTAAAAAGATGCAAGCACATCAAAATAATAAAAATTAAATTCATAAAATTAAAATTGAAGTTAACGAAATTTATAATAGATTAACTTTGCAAATTCAAGGCTCTCAAATAAGTAGTTAGGATTTTCTGAATATGAACAAGAAAGCTTCTAAATCGGAAATAATTATTAACATTAGATTAAAAACTAACTCAATTATGACTTAGTATAATACGAATATAGCCTTTGTCCTTTGTTAAACTAAGTCTTCAAGCTTCATTATAGCCATCAACTTATTCAACTTTAAGAACATAACTATCTTCGGAGGTTTGGTAAAAATATCCATAATTCAAATCTTCAAAAGAGTGAAAGTATCAGCAATTTCTTGATCTTTTACCAAACCTTGAATTTTGTGAAACTTGATCTCAATTTGCTTAATACATCTACGGTACACAAGATTTTTACACATTGCAATCGCTAACTGGCTACTGCAGTATGTTAAGCAACCATTTCACCATAATAGCTTAAGCTGTCGTGTGAGGCCAATTTAATTAGTTTTATATATTCTCCAGCATACCTCCTTAAGTGAAAGTCCTTTGGATTTGAAACTTGCACAAGTTCACTCTACTTTGTGCTGAATTAATTTAATGATAAATAGGTAGGTGGTAAGATTTGAATTCAAGACCATTTGGTCATAAGGTAGCTTAATACAGTAAATCTTTGTAGGTTTCATCTATTAATGTTGAAACTCTTCAAGCATTGTTTCAAGCAATAATGATAAAATAATAGTAGCTCTAACTGCAGTATACTCTATTTCGACAATGAACATACCACATACATGTTTAAGGGTGGCAGGACACCTAAAGCCTAACTTGAGTCACATATTAGGGCCGATCAACCCAGGTTTCAAGTTAGGTTTAAACCTAAGGGGCCAGCTTGAGACCGTGCCTGAACAACCTGTGCTCTCTGTTGCAAACAATGTTAGTTTGGTATTAAGCTTAAGAAATGAGCTATACCCAAACAGACATTATTTTGGGAAGCTTCCCCGAAAAATATTGTCATTTTGGACGGTTTGAGCAGCCTTAGGTCATGCCCTTATAGGGTTAGGCTAGTCACAGGTTAGTGATGGACACGATTCGACTTAACCCATTGTCATCTCTTTACATATTTTTTTAAAGTACGTTTCACACTGTTAATAGATTATATGCATCAAATAGGATTTTTAGAATGTGTAATATATTGCAATTGTCTTATTAAATGTTCTTCCATGTAATTTATATCTTTTTACATGTTCTAATTCCTTGATTTAGGAAATAATCACAGACATCCTACATCAAGGTTACGGTCCGTTGATGGTTTCGGCTAATTTGATAGAATTGTGTATTTGTTCATAATTAATGTACGAATTACATTTTTGGCAAAATGCAGTTGTAAGTTGTTTTGTGATTGTGGCTAAGGTATCGTGGAGATACTTATGGTACATAATGGATTAGGTATAGTTAGGTATGGTTATATCTCATGGAATTGGCGCCTTGTGTG
>JANZXR010000006.1:4695395-4725283 GCA_027575705.1 Erythroxylum echinodendron | reverse complement strand
TTTTATGTGTATATGTTTGTCTAGATATGGGCACATCATGCTCATTTTCTTTTATAGCCTCTTCATTAAACATGTGTTCTTTCTTAAGAAATATAGTCTTAATATTGAATGCATTTCCATAAGTATAACCTATGATTATAATTTACTTTTCATTCATTTATTTTCATTTATATATGCACCTAACTATTTTTTAACTTTCCTTAAGTTTGAAAGATAATATTTTCCTTCTTTACTAATAATTTCTAAACTTTTGACTAGTTCTTCATATATCAAATCACTATCACTAGCATAAGAATTGGAGTTGAATTTTACTTGATCATCTTCTTTAGTCATAAAGCACATGTGAGCTATCTCTCCTTCTAATTGCTTATTTTTTGATTCATTTGTGTCATCCTAAGTTAAGGTTTTAAATGCTTTCTTCTTATTATTTTTCCTTCTTCTCCTTCTTGTAGTTTCTTTAATATTTCTCATTTTCTTTGAGTAGAGGATAATATGACTTCATGTGGCTTAATTAACTACATTCAAAGCAATATTATTAGATGATTTACATCTTGCATTGCCTTTACCTTCCATAAAGTCTTTATTTTAGAGAAATTCTTTCTTTTAAAATTTTTTTTTACTTTGGTAGTGATAAAGGTGAGGTCTTCATCATCACTTCCACTTGTAGATGTCTTTTCGTCAGTTGATTCCTTTCCTTAAAAATTTGAATGCTAAATCCTTTTTTTGGAATAGTTATTTCTTCTTTCGTCTCTTGAAGTCTCTTTTTATATATAAGAAGAGATATAATTAGCTCCTCTAATAGTAGTATTGTTACATACTTGACTTCTTGTGTAGTTGTTATTTTAGATTTCTACATTTTCGAAAGTGACCGAAGTAGCTTTCTTATGATTTCAATGTTAGTAAAGGTCTTTCAAAGACCTTTGAAAGTATTAATAATATCAATAAATCTAGCGTACATGGTAGATATACTTTCATTACTTTTTCTTTGAAAAAATTCATATTGTAATATGCTCACTTTACCCTCCTAAACTTTATTTGTTTCCCTCATGTTTAGTTTGTAATGTATGCCAAATTTCATGAGTTTTTAAATATATAAGGACTACTAATTTCATTTCTTCTTAACGAACAATATAAGATGTGTACAACCTTATTATTCAAGGAAAATTAATCTCTTATCTTAAGGTTCCCATTCTTCCTTTTAGTTTGTGGACCTTTTGGTTATTTAGGATTTTCATAAGTATAAAGAGGCCATTTGAATCTATTTCTCACATGTTTACACTTTCATCCATTAAGGAAAAGTCCATCTTTGTTTTTAATGGAGATGCTTATTTCTGTCAAAGAAAAAGGCTCTACTAATATTTTACTCCTCTTAGTTGAATGATGATGATGATGCTTCTAGATGTCAATATGATCTTTGTTATAGGATTTTGTTTGAAATAATAACTTATTACTTGTTAGTCACTATTAACACCAAAAGGGAGTGAATTGGGTGTTGATAAAATTTAGGCAAAAATTTTACTAACTCTGTGTCTTAATTGGCACAAATTATAAAGGATAAAAATATGAAATAAAGAATGAAACTCAATAACACACTTTAGTAATAGTATAAAAAGGCTAAGGAAAGAGAATCACAAACTAATTTATAGTAGTTCGACAAACAAGTCTTATCTACATCCACTCTTAAGACTCTTCTTGAAATTCCACTATAAATCTTCTTTTAAGGTGAAAATAACTTTTGCACAATCTTTTTTGATTAAAAAAAACCCCTTTATAATCCTTTTTTAGAATGAAGAGGGTCATTAATATGACATGGAACATCCTAAAGTAGAATATACAACACCCTAACAAAAGCTTATAACTTAAAATATCTCACTTTATTACCTCGATAATATCAAAGAGACTCGCTCATATAAATATGATATAGTGAATACTTAAATACTTGATAAATACTTAAAAATGTGTATAAAACACCTAAAATACTCTCCATGTAAGAGCCAATGAGAAAATATATATTTATAAGGTTTTGAACCCCTATTTGCTGTTATAATGGCTAATTATGAAACACTATTTGACTAGTGTAGGTTCTTTCGTAATTAAGTTTTTCCATATTTAAAATTTTCCTAACCAGACTATTATTTTTATATATAAATCCCCTTCGTAGTAATACACATAATACAATTCATGATTTGTTAGTTTCTACTAAGATAAATACATATTTTTTATTATTTAAATAATATTCAATAATTTAATGTTTTTTTTACAATAATATGATCTTAAAAATCAATTATTATTCTAAATATTCAATTTAATTATAATTATAATCATTAGACTTATCATATCACGTGATTTTATAGTTATGATTTTATTTAAATAAAATATTATGATTTTAAATTATATTTTATTGATCTTATTGCTGATTATTCTTTGTACTCTATATTATCTTAAAGCTTAAATATATATTGTACCTGGTATTTGATCTGATTTTTTATATCTTTGCTAAAAACCCAACATGTTTATTTAAATATATACATGCTAGACAGACACAAAGATAAATAGAGTCTAGATAAGTACTTCCAAAATTTAATTGGGGCTACCTGGAACAATTATCCGTGGCATCATACAATGCTGTACTTTAACAATTAAGGCTATTAAACAACTATTTAATTTCCGTTACATGAACGCTGCAAGGAAACCACAAAGAAACCTGAAACGTACGTATTGAGAACAATGTTAGTTGACCCAAAAATGCTTACTTTCATTCTGTGTTCGTAGCATCTGTAAATCGTGTTAAATGGTGATCAGTTGATCATGATTTGAATAAAGACGAAAGGGTTCTAACCGTGGGAACGTGAATGAATTAGAAACCCTTTCAATTAGAGAAAAGATTTACTGCCCGTCAGATTTAATTTCTCCAAGTTTTTATCTATCTTAGGAACGCTTGATTCACATGGGACAATGATAATAAGATAAGAATGAATATAATGAACAATGAGAACGGAAATAATTATTATAATTATGATAATTTGTCAAGACAAATAAATAATTACCGTTACTATTGATAATAATTGATTTATTACAATTTTTGAGAAATAAAAATTTATTACCGTTACTATTAATAATGGATGTTTGTTAAAAATTTTCAGAAATACAAATTTATTAATTTTTTGTTTTGGATCAAATTTAGTACATTCTAATTAATTATAATTAATTTTAATATATTCTAATTAATTATATTATTTTGCTAAAAAAGAAAAAACAAAGAAAAAATAATTGTCATGGGCAAGACAACGATCTCTCACACCCATGAGACTTGCACGTTATTTAGGAATGACTTTCATTGTTCTCATATTCTGGAATATAGAGTAATCCTAAAATTTGAATATAAAAATAATGTTCATATAATGATAATATATAGCTAACTGATTGTTTTTTATTCCTTATCTGTTATATTTTTCCCAACTTATTAACCAAGCACCCTCTTAATCATACACGGGCTTAGTAAGGTAATGAATTCTTATGAATTGAGGCAGGTGCGAGCCTGTACAAATTTAATGTGTGCTAGAGCAACGGCATCTGCGTCAGCGTGCATGTGTTTAGAGTAAGAGAGAAATAGAATGAAGATGTAAAGTCACTTTAAGCGGGGTTACTCGCAAGTTGCCAATGAAGACATACATATAAAAACATTTACTTTGATAAACAGGAAAATTGTCGGGTTCTTATTCCTTTGACATTTGGATCTTATTTCATACATGCACGTGTGTGTGTATATATATATATATATATATGCTTGAATTAAAAGTCATGTATGATTAAGCATTAACATAATTACTATTAAACAAACTGCAGAATTGTCCACGTCATATTGGCACACTCAAAGGTTGTATACATTCTTTTATGTTGCCATAATAACAATACAAGCAAATGCAAATGTAGTTAATGCCATCAGATTTTGTTTCCTAGTATCCAAAAGGAAATTATTTTGTTTAATGTTTCTTCAACTTTTTCCTTTTCTGTTTTCTTTGGATGCTTATCTTCCCTTATTTTATTTGGAATTATCAAATAATTACTTCTCCATACTTGCTTGAGCAGCCTTAAATATTAGTGCTGTTGCGGCAAAAGAGCACATAATATCTCTACTTGCCAGGTGGTGGAACAAGAAAAAGAAATGGACCACAAGAATTTCTGGCAGACGGCATTATTGTCCTTCCTCTTGCTCATAGCATCTTGTCAGATACGCTCTCTATGTCTCTCTACATTGGAAGGTACTAATCATGCAATATGATTGTTAATTAGTAGCCTAATATTGGACTGTTTATGTACATTCGCAGGCATTTCATTCTCTGCCGTAAGCAGAGCAGCCATATTTGTGCCATGCAAAACTGACGATGATTGTAAAATCATTGACTGTCGTCCAAAAGGCCCTGCAAGTTGCGTCAACAATACATGCCAATGCCCCCCTCAAGTTCACCCCCATAAACCAAGCAAATCTTCCGCTCGCATATTGTAGTAATTAATCAGGAGGCACAGTTATTTCCAATAACTATTCTCACAATGTTCAAAATTGTAACAGTGTGACTAAAATTGTATCTGCGGCCACATGATTTACATGTTCGAGCTATCGAAAAGAAAAAAAAATTATTTTACTGCAATTTTGAATCTTCTCTAGATGATTTATTTCAAAAAATGCTTAGTATTTTTATGATTCAATGACACAGAAAGAGACTAGCAAACTTCAAGATTATGATCATTAGAGATCAGTTCGGAGTGGTTGTTTGTAAACTTTAAAAAATTCCCAACTTTTATTTGGAAATAAGATTGTAAAATTGAAGAGGACTCAAAAATAAATTTAATAGGCAAAAAAACTTTGAAAATATTTACATAGCACTCTAGTCAACAGACGACAAACTAATGATGACAAATTTAGGTGAACTGAAACTCATAACACTGCCACACTTTTCTTGAATTTGAACAACCTTTATATAGGCTTTTACCATGCAAAATAGAAAGAGAAAACCACTCTAGCTAATCTAGTAGTGGAGCCTAACGTGCAGAAACAAACAAGAGAAATGAAAGCGGAAAATGCAGAAGTGGTTGACCCATTCTTCACGTTGACACTTTCAAGCTCCTGAAATTTTGGATCACGTGTCGACACTCTCCCTTGATACAAAATTGCATATACCAAATTTAGATCTCAAATATTCATATTTGCTCGTTGTTAATGGTTTTAATAGCATATGATTTGATTATTTTATGTATTGTTATTGCTGATATTGTCTTTTGATACAAACCTGTTGTTCCCAACTTTCTTGTTTCCTTATCTTTTTTTTCATCAACTTCTTTTTATAGAAGCGAACATATTTTATGACCATGAAGTTGAATTTGTTATCTCCATCTATTTGCAACTCAATGTCATTTTCATCACTATTTGATTCATCAGTTGCTTTTAGTGCCATCCCTTTTTTGTAGGAGGATTCTTCATCTCTCCTAAGCTTGGTTTCATGGATAATTAGATTTTCGCGTAGCCAGTCGAGTGAAATGATGTCTAGATCCTTTGCAGTTTCTAGAGTTGTCACCTTAGGTCCCCATTCCTTTAGTAGTGATCTTAGAATCTTCGTTACAAGTTCATCATTGGGATATATCTTTCCCAAGTTCTTTAAGGTCGCAATAATATTGTTGAACCGTCTGAAGAATTCGTCTATGATTTCTCCCTGTTTCATGCTAATAGTTTTGTATTGATGCACTAAAAGGATTATTTTATGTTTCTTTGCCTCATTCATTCCTTCAAAGGAGACTTGTAGTTTATCACACATTTCCTTTGCTGTAGAGCAGTAGGATATCTTCTTATATTCTTTTGGAGATAGTGCACAAATTAGAAGATGTTTGGCTTTAGCATTTAGCTGTGCATTTCTTCTATCAATATCAAATCATAATCCTACTTTTTCTATTGCGGGAAGTGTAGCTCCAACTTTGATGACTTGCTAGACTTCAATATCTACACATTAGAGATAGATTGTCATTCTCTCTTTCCAGTATAAGTGGTTATTTCCATTGAAGTAAAGAGACTTTGAGACAGATTATCCTTCAAAGCTTCCCAAATTATTCTCCATAATCTATCATGTGTTGTAAAAACATAATAAATCTAAAACCTTGCTCTGATACTAAATGATAAAGCAAACACACACAAGAGGGGGATGAATTATGTGTAATTAAAATTCAAGGTACTTTCAATTTGATAAGCTCATGTTAAACAAAACAAATTTATAAACAGAAAGGTCCTATATACTTTCGAAAGGAACCTGTTAACAATGAAAAAGAAATGAGCCTGTTAATGCTCAAATAAAAAGGAACCAATTAATCGAAAAGAGCCTGCTAGTGCTTAAAACAATAGGATCCTGTTTACAGCCTGCTAGCACTTAAAAAGAAAGAAGTCTATTAATCGACAGTAGCCTGTTAATTTTGAAAGAAGCCTCTTACGGTAAAAACCTATCATAAAATTGAAGGAGCCTTTTGAAAATACAAACTTATAATGCGAAAATTTAGAAGTAAGGAAGAGAGAGCAAATGACACAATAGATTTATACTAGTTCAGCTTATAACGAAGCCTACGTCCAGTCCCCATATATCCAACTTGAGTATTTCACTATAAATGCCAAGTATTAATTTGACGAGCCTCTTGAAGCTCAAAAGTGTGTATTTTCCAAGGTTCTTTACCCTTCTACACTATTAGTATTTTGCTAGCCTCTACAAACGCTCGACAAGAAAAGTATGAAGGATTTATCAGTCTCTTTTAATAGAGTGATATCACTTTCCAAGGCACAAAAATTTTGATATAACTTTCAAGAAATAATGAAGCTGTAAGATATTTCGCAAGTCTCGTGTCTATGTCTTGTGTGTTTTGCAAATGCAATGGCTCTTTCTTAAGTGGACAATTTCTTCAACTAGTCATTGCTTAATCTTTTATATTATCTTTACTGAAATCTTCGATATTTGAACATTCTGTCAAGGCTTCCAGAGCTAATTATTCAAATTAATAAGATCCTTCTAGATGTCATGAAATCATTTCCAAAAAGGTAAGTTTATAAAGAAGGTTCCTACAAGAAGGAAGCAATTATTCTATGACATTATTTCCTTTTATGAATTATATCATTGCCTATACAAGGAAATAAATCCAATTTAAATTTTGAAATATTATATAGTCATCATCAAAATCATTAAACATAAACCTTGAGCTAATATTTATAAATTTATTTTACCTAACTCTTATTAATTATTTATAAATTAGATGAGCTCTTTTCCTCTACACTCACGTTTTTTTATTAGACTAAATATTACAATAAATATAATAAAAAATATTTTTTTAGGATTGCTTTTAAAACTAATGTTGAGGTATTATGTATATTCACATTAAAAATGTAAACTCAAATTATTTTAAAGGTCATCACTTGAATTTAAATTTGTTTAAATCAAAGGTCAAGTGAGCTTTTTTGTAATTCAATTTAAACATTTTATAAGAAAAGTTTGTAACTTTGAATTAATAGTTAAAAAAGCATAAAAGGATATAGTTACAAACACAAAATACTAGTGCTTTAAAAGCCGAACTATACTAGTTAGTTCGATAACCATTTTTATGAACTAACTTGCTTTCTGGTTTAGTTTGTTTTAATAATCTATTTATATAAAAATTGATTGATTTAATAATAAATCAATTAATTTTATAAACTGTAAAAGCCAAAAGTGCATTTTAAACCTCAAAATTTACTCCCTAAACCCTAACGTTTTGAAGTGTTTAAATTGAATTCTAAAGTTTTCAAAACGTTCAAAATAGACCCTAAATGGACAGAAATTTTGACAAAGTTAACTCTTCGTCAGTTAACTGCTATGTCAATACTAGCATAACATTATTTTTATATTTTAAAAAGAAAGTAGGTCGCACTATCAAATAATTATATTTTTTAAAATTAATCAGAAAGTGAGTCTCATTACCACGTGACAATGGGCCTACTATTATACATTTTAGACAGTAGGTCACATTATCACATGATAGGGGGCCTGCTTTTTATTTAAAAATAAAAATAATATCATGTCATCATTGACCTAGTATTTAACTGATGGAGAGTTAACTCTGTTAAAATTTTCATCCACTTAAAGTCTATTTTAAATGTTTTGACAACGTTAGGTTCAATTTTGACGCTCTGAAACATTAGGGTATGTTTTGTATTCTGTTGTAAATGTTAAAGTTCATAATAAACTTTTAGCCAAACTGTAAATAATATTTTCCAAACCCACGATCTTCGAATTTATAAAGTTATTTCAAATTCCTTCTTCAATCATACTTCCTTTAGATCCCTTTTTTAATGATAATTCCTTTAACTCTTTCTTCAATCATACTTTAATCTTTTTAAAGTAAAATATTTGTATCTCTTATTTCAATTAGTTTTCTTCAAAGTGTCAATTTTATTTCAATTCAATCTTTTTGGTATTTGTGTTATATATACAATTATGGGAGACATCCTTTGCAAGAAAAATTTCTTACACTTATTCGTGCAAGATTTTATCTCGTAAACACTCATTTGGCCATTTAAAGTGGAGAAGGTAAGGTAAACTTGTTTTTTATAACAACATTTATGTTTGTTAACTAGTTTTTAGTAAAAGCACGTAGAGTTTGATTACTTATAATTAGTCTTTAGTACTCAAGTCCTAAGTTGTCCTTCACTTTTGATTACTTATAAGGATTAGATATATGTTTAAATTTTCTTTCATCATATAAACCCTTTAAAACTCTTATGAGATTCAGTGTTTTGTCTTATAATTGTAAAGATTGAATCTTTAGAAGGTCGCTCTTGACCCTCATAAAGAATAAAAAGAGGAAAAATAAGAGCTCTTTTTTTACTTTGCCTAGGGCTTAAAACTGTTAGGAATGACCTTGCCTACCTTCTTTAGACCACTTCATTCTCTCTCTTTCTCTCTCTCTGATCGGTCTGTCATTTGTTACCCCTTCACACTCCCTCCAGTCGCCCCTTCATTGTGGTGGCCTGCTGCCCCTCTTCGTCATCATCCCATCTTCTTTTTTGTTTCTTTGCCACCCACTCACCAAGGTAAAGTTCCTTCACCATACTCTAGTTTTGAATCTTTTGAAAGATTGAATTTTTTAAACAATAAAATTTCTATGATTGTTGCCGTCTAAGGGGTATTTTCAAGAACTTACACAGTCATATACATGGGAGTACTATACACAGCTATATAAGTGACTGTGAAGTTTTGAGAACTTATACAATCATATACATGCTTATGTATGTGACTGTGTAAGTATAATTAAGTGACATACAAGATCACGTACAAGTTCGTATATGTGGCCATGTAAATATGCAAAAAAAACTTTACAGTGACTTAAACGATTATTTATACATTCGTCACAACCCATTGTCATCCCTTTATAGGTAGGTTAGACTAAATTAGATTTAGTTTAATTAAAGGTTAGTCTAAAAAGTCAAAATCTTTATATGCATATTCAATTTGACATGAAATGTGATTAATTTTCAAATATAAATTCTATTTATTATAAAATTTAATATTTAAACTCAAGCCATAAATTTATATTTTTTAAACACATTTTAACATTAACTAAGTTAAAACTCTTTAATAGCACCATCACTTAAAAACAATCATTTTTTACTATTATAAACATTTAAATAAATAGGTTTTTATAAAATATAAACTCTTAGTTAAACAGCTTTGTATCTTTTGTTCTCAAAATAATTATGTAAACGGGAAATTATTATATGAAAATTGTAGTTGACCTCAATTTTGAATATTTATAAATATAAGTTTGGATTATTTAAAAAATTATAACCCAAATCTAACCTATAAATCTTTTGGATTTAATTTTTCAAACCAAATCCAATTCATGGATAGATTCTAAAAAATCAGGCCCATTTTAGGTTTAACATATAAGTCTTCTTCCAACTCACTAGATATTACCAGTCATATACCAAAATTTCTATCATGTCTCTTTCCTAAATCTGTCTGTTATATATAATTCAACAGATAATCCTATTTCTTTTAAAATTTCATTAATAATTAAATGGATCATTTCTTTTAAAGACCTATTTTGGAAAGTATAGGCTTCAATGACTATTTATTTTTACTTAATATAAAAATTTAAAATTAAACTTATTAATTATAATATTTATTTTAGAGGAATAATGCTTAAAGGAAATTAATTTAACTATATTATTGTATTTTTAAAAATTAAAAGGAAATGTATTACTAATCCCAAAAGGAACATATAAAAAGTTTCATCCAAAGTAAATGCACGTGATCAAATTACAAATACATTAATGAAACCAATGATTATTTAGTTGAAGTCATACAACTTGTGACTAAAACCTATTACAATATAATGACTAAAAGCTATATTAGAGATTGACGAATTGTATTGAGAGATAGCAACTATCCTAAGATGCTTCTTGAAAGATTTAGTGTCATCTAGAGATTATATTTTCCCCTAATTAATAAAATAAATCCCAATTTTGTGTTATAAGCTAACTAATGTATCCTTAGTAGGATTGTCTCTCGAATCCAAGTTAAGGCTCTTTGCCAAAATATTTGCTCAATATGTTTGATGCCTCTAAATATTCTATAGTTTCTCTCATTCCATATGGCTTATACCATACAACAAATTACCATTATGAAGATAATATGATCATCTTTCTTCAAAAGTTTTTATCGTGCATATCTAATCAACTATCCTACTTTAGGAGTCTTTTTCACATTGCAATAAAAAGGCCAAGTATCTTGTCTCATAATATTGTAGAAAATGAACATTTAAAGAAGAAGTGATATAAGGATTCTTTATCCTTATTGCTTAGTGAGTATAAAATATCTAGGATATTAAACTTAATCTTATCTTTTGTCTTTAACCTCTTTAGTAATGTCAACTACAGAGTGAATGAAGTTTTCGAAATGTTATTTTCTTTCCACAATAGCTTATTATCGGTTACTTCATGTTCAAATGTGGCAACCGTATACGCATGATTTGTAAAATCTTTTAACTTATGGTTAAACCAAATCAAAAAGCCTTTTATGTCTTGATAGAGTTGGTAATCTGACTATTATTTTGAATTACAAACATGATGTGGCTAACATCAATCATGATATTTATAATTTTTGTCACTTTAGTTCTATCAAGTATAGATTCAATCAAGGAATTGTAGTAATATAAAGAAAAGATGTCCTAGTTCATGCCAACTTTTAAACTAAAACTAGGTATACTTACTACTTCTAAAGATTCCTTTAAACTCCTTTTGAACATGATTTCTTAGTTTTAAGATCTACTTAAGAGTCTAAAATGTGTTGGTTCTTGATTGGCCTTTTCAAATGTTGATTTCACTAAGGACGTGATCATGATTTGATTTCATCTAAATTAACTCCTTGTCCGTTACTATTTTCCATATTCTTTTTAGTATTCAACACCTTGTTCATTGCTCTTAAAGATGTGATTCCAAGTCCTCTGTGATATTTTTTGTTTGCATAGGTCAAACAATTTAACTTTGATACACTTACAAAATTATTGTCCTTATCTGACCAGATAAAATTTCTTAATAGTCCCTCAATTGTTTTGATGATGTCAAGAGAGAAGGATAAATAAGAAATCTATTACATATGTAGATTGTTCAATATAAAATTTACAGGTAAAATATACAAGTATATGTGAGAGTTCTATTTCACTAATTTTTTAACTTCTTATAGATAACATCCATAAGTGGCTAACAGTCTTAAAATGTTAGTCTTTTGGTAAAATTGGAATACTTAAGTATCTGAAAGGAGATTTCTCTTGTTTAAATAATATTATTGAACCAATGTACTTTGATAGTCTACTATAACCTTCAGAGATGAAAAAGTTGCTCTTGTTTGGGTTAATATAAAGGGGATGATGGTGGTGGGACAACAACATAATAGAATAACCCTCTTGTTATTTACTCTTCCTCTTTAGAATTTCTTTTACCTTTTAGTCATCGGGTCAATTTTTTTCTTTGGCTTTTGTCTTATTTAGTTAAAGATTTGTCACTTTTGGTAGTTTCTCCTTAATGAAACAAAACTCAACTTGCTAGGGCTCCCCCTCATTTCACTGTGACAACCTACCATATTTAGTATCTTGCAACTCTTAAATCTTCCTCTTCTTCTCTCACTTCATTACTTCCATCCTCTTCTTCTACCTCCCAAAATCTTCTTCATAAACTTGCTCTTTTTTTAGGTATTGTTGATTTCCCAACTTTGGCTAAATTTAAGGTCACGCTTCTAACCCTAAAAGCCTTATTTGCTTAAGGCAATCTACCTATTTCCAAGCCAACTATATGTTCGAGCTCCTCTCTTCCTACTTTAGGCTTCAGGCCTTTATCATTTCAATTAGGTAACTTTGATATAGCTACAAGTTTGAAACCTATTCTTTTATCTACTCTAGGGTATCAAATGGTAAATAGAATTTCATAGAAGCAAGTACTGGGCGATTCTTTTGTGTCTCAAAAATTATGATACATTCCACTAGTATTAGAGAGTGGCTCGCACTTTATCTCACCACTTGTAAAAATTTTACAAGAATGTGCTAAAAAATGATCCTCATCCTTGGTTTTTTTATTAAGAAAAGACTGGTTCTATCTTAAGTCCAACACTCGGAAATATCAACTTGGAAAAAACTGGGATTAGAAAGTATTGTGATCAATGAAGATGAAATGTTTATCTTTATATTTTATAGTGGACTAAAAGCAGACAAAGTTCTTAATGTTTGACAATAGTATATAAATAGAAATCTTCATAAATGGAGGCTTATTTGGAAATGGTTGAACCCAAGATAGAAAATTTTCCCCTCTGAGTGAAGTTTCATAATGTGCCTCTAGAGTATTGGTCCACAAAAGGATTAAATCACTTAGATAGATCTTTGCACAAATCAATCAACCTAGATTAACCAACAATAACCTTAAATAGGATAAATATGTTAAGATGTGTGTGGAAGTCTCTATAAGTAAAGATTAGTTGCTTGAAAATATCAAAATAATGAAAAGGAAATAATTGAATTTACTTTAAGTCTGACCTATCAGTAGAGACCCACCAAGCGTGATAAAGCTAATGTGTATATCCTGAAATTGATGAATAAAATAACTATTAAGGAACCAAATTGGGAAGAAACAAGTGGAGATATGAATAAGAAGTGAGATGAAGTTAAAGGAGATGACTAAAACTCATGATCAACCTGAAAGTTGGTAGAGATTACTGATGATCAAGGATTAAAAGCCTAAATAAATGCTATCCCAATTATTAAAGTGAAAGGAAATCTTCTCATGTTAAAAGTATGACAATCACTAATACTCTTATCATACTGAAATTTCATAAAGAAGTGGAAAGTAGTGAATTTCCAAAGGAATGACCTCAAGAAACAAACTTGAATTATCAAGATATTGGAAATGGCTTGCCAAGTACTTAATACTCTCCCACGTTAAACAAGACCTTATCAAATATTAGAGAATTACTTTGGAAGGAAGTGAAGGAGGAAGAATCAGAATCTCCTCACTTCTAAATTATAAATCTCATTGCTTAGAATTTGAGAGAACTTAACATTCTCAAGAGGAAAAAAGTCTTAAATGATTTTGTTTTTGTTGAAGAAAACTATTTTTCATGATATCTTGAAGACCGAAATAAAGGATTGTCACTTTCAAAATGGCTTCTAAATTATAGATAAAAGATGAAAAAATATCAATGATCAGGTTGAGCACTACACACTGATAAGTTCTTGATCTCCTTTGACTTTAATTTTATCTAATTTCTTCATAGTAGTCAATCAATTTAATTTATTCATTTCCCTGTTACACTACTAAGAAGTATTACTAGAATAGACATAATAATAGTTTATGCTGCCAATCCAAAATCTTATGGGAAACATCTTTGAAAAGTTTTGATAACTAACAAGTTTAGGTTACAATTATACAACTTATTCTCGATGACTTCAATTGCACCTTATCATCTCAAAAAGTAAAGTGCATAAGGACTAAAGCACAACAATGTGAATTTTATAAATTTCTTACAGGGATAATATATCAAAATTTCTACCTTTTTCTCTTCTTTCGTACATTTGTTTATTATAAAATATAAATAAATATATATATTAAAATTTAATCTTGTTTCCTTTAAATTTTCATTAATAACTAAAAACATATTCTTTTCAAAGATCTACTTGTGAAGAGTATGGTCTTTAGTAGATTCATTATTTAGACTAATTACTTTTATTTTAACATAAACATCTAAAATTAATCTTATTTACTTTAGAGAAATGCTATTCAAAGGAAATTAATATTATATATGATAGTACTTTAATTCATAAAACTAAAAGTTCATTTATTTTAAAATTATTCTGATTATTATTAGCTCATATTTAATTTATTTAATTTAAGTTTTTATTTTATATACCATTAGAGGAAGATCCTTTCATTTAATTAATATTTTTTGCATTTTAAATCTTACATATAATTAAAAATAATTTCCTTTGAGTAATTTAAAACTATTTTTCGTAAAAGAACAAACTTTTGTAAATTTATTATTCATAAGCAATTTATTCACAACGAGTATATAACGAAAAGTAGCACTCGTAAGTAAAAACTTCGCCTCCCTTTTTTTCACGATAACTTATGTTATAACCAGCACTTGACTTACTGTAAATTATCCTTACAGTTTCTAGTCTAGCAGAACTCATTTATTTATAGCATCTTAATACAAAGTACACCTAGTTTGTCTTGGCTTTTCCCGATGGTGGGAAAGCACAACGGGACTCGAAGCTGGTAGGGGGTATGTAAGTAAAGGTTTGTTTCTGCTCAGATTTTAGAAAGAAGGTTTTCTGATGCCGAACGGGGCCTGCATTTAGCATGCAAACGTTTAGCCTTTGAAATGGTGGCAGTAGTTCTTTCTCTCATGTCTTCCTTCTCTTCACAAACTTTGTCCCATTCAAAACACTGAATCAGTGACCCTAATTCTAAGGCAATCATCTTCATTGACAACCCATCTCCAGGACACCTCCTCCTCCCAGACCCAAATGGCATGAACCTGAATCCATCTCTCGCCCCCTCTACTCCTTGGAACCTCTCTGGCCTGAACTTTTCAGGGTCATTCCACAAAGTTGGGTCATTTTCTATGCCCCAGAGATTCACAATCAGCATTGTACCTCGAGGAACGCGGAAGCCTCCCACTGTGCAATCTTCAGAGGACTCGTGTGGTACTCCTAATGGAAGTGGAGAGTACATTCGCAAGGTCTCTTGGACGACGTTATTAAGGTAAGGGAGCTGAGCAATGTCGGATTCATCAATCAAACGGTTGTGTCCTATTTGATCGTCGATGTCCTCTTGTGCCTTCTTCAAAATTTCTGGGTGGTCAAGCAAAAGTGCAAGCGCCCACTCCATTGTACTCACCGAAGGCTCTGTTGCTCCAACTAATAAGACCTGTCATAGGAAAACATATCTAATACACAAACTTGGCGGAAGGAGTTATCTCATGAATAAGAATAACTACCAAACTGTATGCAAGTAGATGAAGATAATTGTTCTCTTCAACTATATCAGTTAACTACATGTTTTGTCCTTAGCATATGCAATCACTGGTTTTACTTGGTACTCTATGTTTGTACCGAGACAATTATGACCAAATAAATGTTGTCGAAATAGAAAATTATTGTCACCAATTTTGGCACCGATCTTTAATATATAATAGCTATGGATAAATGCTAGTGTGATTATTCTTATAACTTATAAGAACAAAAAGTAAGCAAGATTCAAATGAAAAGGTATTTATAATTAATTAGTTAATCAATCAATATAAACATTAATTAATGCGTTACTTGTGTTCTTCCTTTCCCCAAAATTTTAATATTCTACGTCAAACCTTAACCTATTCCACAATTAGAAATAGAAAAATGAATCATTGCCGCCAACATTACTGTTAAATCAACTACTTAATAGTGTGATGTTCAAACCCCCAATGTTATCTTTTGAGTAAAAGTATAGATATCCGCTCTAGTTTAAGAAATTTTTATATAAAAAATTATAATTTAAAATTTAAAATTTTCTTTTTCACAATTCGATTAAGAAATAACAATGAATCATATACAGTACCAATAAAATATCACTGACATAAAACTTCAATTTAACACTTAAATTTAACTCAAATTAATTAAATTAGATTAAAATTATAAACTTAGCTCTTAAAATTCACTTAAGCTAATTAAAGTCAATTTAAATTTATAATTTAAAATAATTATAATATATTATTGATTTGAATCAAACTTAATTTGTTCAATTTGAATATAAAAATTGAGTGAAAATATTGTATAAGTAATATTTAATTAGTTTATGTTGCTTATGTTTCATCTTTATTCTTTAATCGAATTCTAAAAGAAAGAATTTTGCTGAAAAATTAAAACTAAAAAAATTAAAGAGTTTTCTTAAATTATATAAAACTGTATATCTTTTAACTTCTATTTTCTTTTCTTTTTTTTTGAAAGGAAGACAAGATGATGAAGGTAGTCTTACAATCATTAGGCCTCTGATGATCTCATCGGTATAGTATTCAGGTTCCCTTTCTTGCAGTGACAGCAGAACCTCAATCATATTCTTCTTTTCCTCGGACAAAGAATAACTTCCACTTCTCAACCCCTTCCTTTGTGCTTCAATCAAACTCTGCATGAATTCGTCTCTCCTCTTATGCAACTCTGTCATCTCCTTCTCTTTTCCACCTTCTGCCCACCGCATAAACGGCAAGTAGTCACTAATATACGGCAGACCACTCAGTCTGGTAGTCTCTGCAACAATCTGCTGAAACTTTTTCACTTCCTTCAAATCTGCTCCATTTTCACCAAAATACCGTTTCCCAGCAATCATTCTCATCATTATATTCAGTGTTAGCTCAAAGAAGACCGTCCTCATCTCAACTGCTTCATTTTGTTGATTTGCAAGTCTATGTATGGTTGACTTGATCTCCTCGGCGCGAATACTCGACAACATTTGTAGGCGGTTGGCCGACAATACCTCGATGGATGAGATTCTCCTGAGGTTTCTCCAGTGGTCACTGTATGATGCCCAGGCCATGGTTGTGTAGTTGTAGCCCAAGTGCTTTCCTACGGTGAATCGAGGCCTGTTGGCGAAAACCATGTCGTTCTTGGTTAAGCATTCTTCAGCCAGTGAAGGCGACGAGACAACAAGAACTGGACGAGACCCAAATCGAAAGAAGAGTAGAGGGCCGTGGCAATAGGAGAGCTGGGCGAGAGTTCGATGAAGGGGCGTTTTGAGGAGGTATAGGTGACCGATTATGGGTAACGAAGGATATGGATTTGGAGGAAGATTTTGGAGCTTGTGAAGAAAGTGGCTAGTTAAGATGTAGAGAAGCAAAAAACCTGCGAAGTACAGGAACAGATCTGCAGCCATTGAGAATTCTTCCGATCTAGGTTCTTGCACAGTACACCAACAGTTCAGGGTTAATTACATCAACCATGAAACTCCACTTGCTATGATTTCCATTTGATTATTCCTTTTCCCAATCACCATGGTAGAAATCAATCAGACCCTTCTCATATTGACCATTAGACAGATAGTTTAGGGGAAAAAGATTTATTTCGCAATCGCATGACACTGACCAACGACTTATGTTTGCATCGGATAGCGACTGAATTGTAAAGAATTGAGGATGGTGAAGAAAAGGTTGGAACTGGAAAATGTGTTTGGGATAATATAGAAGACTTTATGGGCTAACTTTAGACCAAATGCCACAAGAAAGGATATTTAATAAATATGTCTTCGCGGTGCTTACTTCATGAGTTTGTAAGGCATAATAAGTATAGGAATGAAAAATATCGGTTGATTATATATTATTATTGCATAAATAGTATTTTGATATCTAGGAATTACTTTGTACCCTCCAAATATGTGAGAAATAAAAGTTATTTCTTCCTTTTTTAGTAAAATAATATAATTAATTATAATTTATTAAATATAATTAATTAAAATTAAATGAATTCTAAATATAATTAATTAGAATATAATAAATATAATTAATTAGAATATAATAAATATAATTAATTAGAATAAATTAAAATTAAATATAATTAATTAGAATATATTAAATTTTGATACAAAAAATTAACAATTTTTATGTTTTCCTTTTTAGCAATTCAATATAATTAATTAAATATCATTAATTAGAATATATTAAAATTAAATATAATTGCTTACAATATATTAAAATATGATGTGAAATAAAATTTCAACTAATTTTTATTTTTAGCACAACAATATAATTAATTAAATATATTATATTATAATATATTAAAATTAAATATAATAAATTATTAATATAAAAATTTGATATAAAAATTTATCTAATTTTTATTTTTTCTTTTTGAGCAAAACCATATAATTGATTAAATATCATTAATTACGTGTGAACCAACCCTTACTCTTAATTACATTGTGAATCCAGCTGTGACTGGCGAGCAGTTGACTTTTGGCGTTCCCTTGTTGGACAAAGGCCCCACTAGTCCAAGTCAAGAAAAGGATTCTTGCGATTGCGGTCATCTTACGCTCTATCTTCCTAATAAAGAAAATTGAAACGGGAAAAGACGTAGCAGAATTGAAATGTTGAGTGTCCTTGGAATCAGTGAAATGCGAGAATGGCCCTTTGAAAATGGTGGAGGTTTCAAATTTGAATTTTTATGTACACTAAAATGCTTATGCTAAATGCACTCAAGTAAATAGGAATATACATACTGTTGACGTTGATCACTAAATAGATTAGTTTCTTTCCGCATATATTATTTAAATAATTATGATTAAAAATATAAAATACAAGAACGCTTATGTCAACTAATTACAATAAAACTATTCAACCAAAGCACAGATCTTTGGGGTAATTGCTTTTTGTCCTGTTATTATGCAATTCATTTTTTCAACAAGCTGTCCTTTATATCATGTACATATATCTAAGGTTCCCCATTACTGAGCCAACCTGATTGATTGTCAAGAACAAAGCGGAGACGGAAAGGAAGAAGGAAAATGAAACCGATCTTGTGCTTTGGTTTCTCTACTTATTTTTTCATCATCACGTGGAAGCAGAAGTAGTAGTCCAATTCACCAGAAATCGCATGTAAACTTAGGGAGTATTCGGTTGATGAGTTTAGGAAAGGATTAATAGGTAAGGAATAAAATGTGAATGATTAGTTATTGGTTATTATTATAAGGACAATAATTTGATATCTTATTTTTGAAAAATCCTCCGTAATCTTCATTTAATAGAGAAATGAAACCTATTATTTAGTAGTGGATCTTCTTAAAAAATATTTTTAATACTAATGAATTAAATACAATTATTTAATTAAAATATAATTAATTAAAATATTATTAATTAAAACAATATTATTAATTAATAATTACATTATAATTAATTAAAATATAATTAATTGCTTACAATATAAAATATAATTAATTGCTTAAAATATTAAAATATAATATTTTAATAACTAAAATATTGTAATTAACTAATTAATTAAAATATTATTAATAATTAATTAATTACAATATAAATAATTAAAATATAATTCATTCCTTAATTAAAATATTGTAATTAACTAATTAAAATACAATTAATTAAAATATTATTAATTAATTAATTACAATATAATTATTTATTTATTTAAAATATAATAAATTTTTAGTTCTCAATATTTTTTACAAAGTAACTTTTTTCAATAATAATAATAATAATCATTTCTTTCATTTAATCAACCATAATAATTATAATGATAACATCTGCTCTTATTTTTCACTATATATTTTTTTTCTCCTATTACCATTTTATATACGAATCAACCGTGGCCTTAGTCCATCAATGCAACTACCAATCCTTCAAAATCATATTCACACCTGACATATCCTCTATAAATATTTAAGTCTTTTCAAATATGCCCACTAGAATGAACTCTCTCGAACTCACCTCTTGACTTTAACCATTTCACATCTTGAAATACTCCAATTACTCATATAATATCTTCTCATAGTGATGTCGAATTGCACAGATTTCTTTTCGAATGTTCGTAGCTTGAGAAGTAAGAAAGTATTTCTCTAAAAAAAGTCTTTGCATTTCATTCCAAGTGGTAATCAACCTCAGGAGCAAGTAGTAAAGTCAATCCTTGACAGTTTCCTCCAACAAGAATGAGAATGCTTTTAACTTAATCTAATCTTCTTGTACTCCAGCTGGCTTCATGCTAAAACAGATCATGTAGAACTTCTTGAGATGCTTGCGAGGATCTTCACCTGGCATACCATGAAAAGTAAACAAAAGGTGAAGTAGACCAAATTTAAGCTCAAAAGTAAAATGAATAATAGGAAAATCAATACACAAGGGTTGATGGTTAAAATTAGGAGTAGCTAATTACTTAAGAGTGCGATCATTGTTTCAACCTGCCACGTTAGAATTAATTTCAGAAATACAATCACTAGAAGAATTAAAAAATAAATCTAAAACAATTTGAATTCTTGGTGATGAATCAAGTTTTTTATCAGTTGATGACAAATCCTCGAAACTTTTTGCAACTTGTCTTCTCGCTCTGCGTAATGTTTGCTAAGTTTTGGATCAAATTTCAATTTACCAATGTGAAAAGATAGTGTCATGTACTGAAACTAACTAAACAAGAAAATAAATTAATCAAAATAAAAATAAAAATGAAGATAACAAAACAAAACAAAATACGCTTAATGTGCTACTCGGCTTCAATTCCACTTCTGAATTGGTGTCAGGTGATTTAACCTTCTATTTCCTTCTCCAATCTCCACGAATCAGCTCCAATAGCCTTTATTTTAGTTGGAAAACAACGAGAAAATGATGAAGAGAGTGCTCTGTCCGCGATTGTCTAAGTTTCTCCTCCCATTTTCCAACAGCCAAACTCTCCGTTCACTCTCGGTTTTTCACCCTCCTTTCAGCCGAAACTTCAAATTCTTTTCTTATTCAGCAACTATATTGTTCTCCACTCACACATACCAACCCCATTCACGTATTTCAGATCCACTTCACTCACACACACTAGCTACACTTACGTATATTCAGCCTCCACTAACACATATTCAGCCTATACTTGACGTTGTTTTAGCTCCTTTTCTAGCTCACCACCTACACACCAGCCCCACTCACTTTCTTAGCTAGTTTATGTTAAGTTTTTGGACAACTTCCTGTTATTATTTGTCTTGAAATTATGGTGGATCCGAATGGCGACCTGATTCAATAAACTGGCGGTGCGACCCGACTTGAATAAAAACGGAAATCAGTGTTGGAAGCGAAGGGCTTGGGCCGGGGGTGCGGGGGGGCTTGGCCTCCCGTGCTATGGATCTATTTTCTGGAAGGGAAATAAAAACCTGGTTGTAAAAGGGGATCTATCTGTATCGATTTTCTTCATAGTGAAAATCCTCTCTCTGCTCTTGCCCGAGGACGTAGGCTTAATTAGCCGAACCTCGTTAAATCTTTGTGTCGTTCTTTCTTTACTTTTACTTTCGCTACTTTCATTGTGTGATTATGCGCCTGAAATCTAACAATTGGTATCAGAGCTTGGGTCTCTGCACATAATCTAGGGTTCAGATGGCGTCTTCATCTTCTGCAAAGTACGAAGTAGAGAAGTTTGATACCAATTGTTAGATTTCATTGTGTGATTGTGCGCCTGAAATCTAACACAAAAAATGGAAACAGACGAGTTCCTTTTGGGATTAAATACGCACCAAGGTAACAATCTTCTATCGACTCGTGGAATTGCCAACGGACCAGGTGGGTACAATCTCAGGTTCTTTGATAATGGCTTGGATGTACAACAACTTTTCAGCGTCAACTTCATTAACAAATCGATCTCTGACAATCTTTTGATCAAGTTCTACCTAGGCACGTTCCAATACATGTTTATTATTCAACAAGTTGCTGAAGACCCATGTAAAAGTTATGGATGACGTGTCCGAGCCGGCAACCACAAAAGTCTAACAACATGAATAAAAGTAAAAGATCTATTATAATCGGTTTCTAATAACATCATTAGGGATTATAATGTGTATTATGCAATATGTGGTAAGTCGTGGAAGGATTTCAATTTTGAGAAAGACTTAAGAGACCTAAAAATTTTGGTTTGCTTAAAAAGGCAGTTTTAGTTATTGGAAATTATGTTTTAACTTATTGAAAACAGTCCTAAATTCTTCGCTGACGTACCGATATTGTTGCCTTGATAATGACGTTTTTTTTGAAGCCGTAAGTGGTATCATCCTCAATGGTACAGAGCATGAAATCGATGATATCTTTCTCTGATTCACTACTCTTAGACTTGTGTTCTTCAAGACATTTTTCAAAGATAACATCCAATCTCTCAAAAATTTGCTTCATGCGCAGGGGCAGAACCAGGAATATCCTGGAGCCGGGGCTGATGCTCAAGGTCATGGAATCAGTGCAGTCGACTGTGAGGCTGTCGGTAGAAGAAGTGAAGAGCGGCGGATGGAGATTCAGATAGTGGCAACTGGGGCTGTAGCAGTGCCTAGAAGGCAAGGAGTCAGTCGGAGATGCGGGCATGGGGCGGGCTGGGTGGCTACCGGTGGTGGCAGGCGGACTGGCTGGCGGTTGCAGAAGTCAGGGCTCAAGCGGGGCCTTGTCGCCCGCTGCCTCCACCACTGTTCATGCGTTTCTTGGCTCCTCTAAAATCAAACCATGCCAAGAATAGGATGAGATCACCAGGAACTGCTCTGCCTATTTCTTCCATGAATTCCCTAATGGTTTTTCCCACTTGTGTATCGTGATTATCTTGGTTGCTGACGTTTCCATTCCTCTCGAAGAATTTTTCAAGCCAATCACTTAGAGCAATCTCAACTGGACGATGGTCGTTCCTCTTGCTCAAGAAAAACATGTTATTGACCAAGTGGTTAATCTCGGACACATGATGACGCTTCAATGATTTGATCCTATTAATGGGGAGAAGCTCCATCACCGCCAGCTTTCGTAGCTCTCTCCAATATTTTCCAAATGGTGAGAAACCAATTGCCAAAGAATTGATGCTGAGGTACGTGCCTTGAGATGAATTAGGGCGTTAAGCGAAACTCCTGTCACGTGTAGTGAACACCTCCTTTCGTAACTTGTAACTGCTTACCACGATTGTTGGATGTACTCCCATCCTGATTGAGAAGATGGGACCATGTTTGATAAGGTTTTAGCAAGGTTTTTGGTTCCACCAAATTGATTAAGATGACCTATCATAGGTAAGCCACCTGGTGCTTCTAGTACAAATTTGCGCGTTTTTGTCTTCCCATGATTGTACTTGTTCGACAACCATAGCCTACAGAAGAGAACAAATACCAGAGCTCCAAAATTTTGTAATATCTGTTGTGTAGAAAAGCAATCCATGAGATGGAGAGAACGAGAGAGGAGTTGCATTGCTGTTGTGAGTTTGATGACACTGGGTGCCAGTCACTAAATAAAGGCTAAAACCTGCATGTAATGACATGTGTAAAACACGTCGTAATTTTTGTCTAAAAAAGTCTTAAATTGAGCAGACTCGTGAAATTTTAAACCCTCTCTGAGCAAGTTACAAGTTTAAGTCTCAAATTGATCGAACTCAAAAAGGTCAAGTCCCAATTTAGGCTTTTAGCCTAGATTTTAACTTCCTTGAAAATAGCCTCCACCGTAAATTATATAGCAGAACAATGTCTCCTACTTTGAATTCCTTTTATTTGAGATGAGCATCGTACCATTTCTTGACCATTTCTTTGTAAAGTTTGACGTTTTCATATGCATTAAAGCGAAACTCTTCAAGTTCGTCCAATTGTAGAAGTCTCTTTTCGCCGGCTTGTTTCCAATCAAAATTTAATTATGCTTTAATCGCCTAGTATGCTCGATATTTTAATTCAACCGGCAAATGACAAGCTTTCCCGTACATGAGGCTATAAGGAGTTGTTCCAATAGGTGTTTTGAAAGATGTCCTATAGGCCTATAAGGCATCATCTATCTTTGTTGTCCAATCCTTCCTGGAGTTGTTCACGGTCTTTTCTAAAATTCGTTTCAGCTCCTAGTTAACAACTTCCACTTAGCCACTAGTTTGCGGATGGTAGGGTGTGGTAACTCGGTGGTGCATTCCATATCTTTTAAAGAGGGCATCAAAAGACCTGTTGCAAAAATGTGTGCCTCCATCACTTATTATCGTACGTGGCACTCCAAACTGGTTAAATAACTGTTTAATGAACTTTTACACCATCTTCCCATCATTAGTTGGAGATGCTACCGCTTCGACCCGACGTGAAATATAATCAACTCCTGCTAAAATATACATATTTCCCATTGAAGATGGAAAGGACCCTAAATTGATGCCCCAAACATCGAAGGCTTCCACTTCTTGAATGTTGAATAAAGGCATTTCATCCCTTTTGGAGATTTTACCTATTCTCTGGCATCGATCACATTGTGTTACGTAGGTCTGAGCATCTTTAAATAATTGTGGCTAATAAAATCCACTCTCAAGTATCCAAGCTGCCATTTTATTGGCTCCATAATGCCCATCATATTGACCTTCGTGACATTGCTTTAGGATGTCTAACATTTCTTCATCTGGAACACATCTTCGCATTAACGCATCTGCATATGCTTTATATAGAATTGGCTCATCCCATATATATCGGTTACGATCATGCAAGAACTTCTTCCTTTGTTGATAAGAGAGATTTGACGAAAGTTTACGACTAGCAACATAATTTGTGTTATCAACAAACTATGGTGTAGTCAAGCTCTCGAGTAGCATTAGAGTTTCAACGGGGAAATTTTCAATAATGTCATCGCTTGGCTTGCATTCCCCTCTCTCAAGTCTGGATAAGTGGTCTGCAACCACATTTTCTGCTCCCTTTTTATCTCTCACCTCTATATCAAATTCTTGTAAAAGTAACACTCATCGAACGAGCCTAAGTATTGCATCTTTCTTATTGAAAGGTATTTTAGTGCTGCGTGATTGGTGAATACGATTACCTTTGAACCTAAAAGATATTGTCAAAACTTATTAGACGAATAAACTACCGCGAGTAGTTCCTTTTCTATAGTGGTGTAATTCAACTGGGTTCCTCCAAGAGTCTTATTGGCATAGTAAATCACATGCAACTTCTTGTCTTTCCTTTGGCCCAATACGCAACCTATGGCTTGGTCACTTACATCACACATAACTTCGAATGGAAGTGTGTGGTGATAAAATTGGTGCTGATATTAATGCCTCCTTTAGTATGTTGAATGCAGATATACACTTGTCATCAAATATGAAAGGTACATTCTTGATTAAAAGGTTTGTCAAAGGTCTTACAATTTACGAAAATTCTTTGATGAATCGACGGTAAAATCTTGCATGACCTACAAATCCTCGCACACCTTTTACATTGCTTAGTAGTGGAAGCTTCTCTATCACTTTTGTTTTTGCTGTATCAATTTCGAATCTTTGATGTGATATTTTATTCCCTAGCACTATCCCCTCTTGCACCATAAAATGCCATGAGTGGACCGATACAAAAATAGAAAAATATATTTTCTATTTTTTTCTTGGGTTCTTTTTTTTGTTGAACTTTACGCCTGGGCTTGTGTTCACTTGGAGTCTCAGAGGTCACAGATCTATGTCTGAGCTTGTACTCTTTGTTGAACCTCAGAGGCCACAGGTCCATCTCTTTTTCCTCTCGCCTGCCTGGGTCTTCCTTATGAGCCTTCTTCACTGGGCTTCAAGTCTTGGGCCACAAGTCCATGGTCTTCTTCACTTTTTAGGCTTCAGGTCTTGGGCCGCAGGTCCATTATCTTATACCTGGGTCTTCCTCACTAAGTCTTCTTAATTTTTCCGGCTTCAAGTCTTGGGCCGCAGGTCCATTATCTTATGCCTGAGTCTTCTTCACTGAGCCTTCTTCATTTTTTGAGCTTCAGCTTCATTCTTTGGGCTTTCAGGTCTTCTTCGTTTTTGGGCTTCAAGTTTTGGATCTTCATAGGCCGAAACAAAGCCGATGGGCTCTGATACTATGTTGGAAAAGTGACGGGCCTGAAATAATGGAGGAGTGCATGAATGGGAGAGAGAGAAAGTGTTGGGCTTGATATTAGGAGGTCCACCAGCAAAATGCCCTTAAACATTTTGCTTTGACTCCTTATAAGCTTATAAATGCTTCTCTTCTTCTTCTTCTTCTCAACATGTGATTCCTCCCATTCAATATTTCAACAAAAACACATTCTTGTAAGTCGCCATGTAAGAACGCATTATTTACATCAAGTTGGCATACAGGCCAACCATTAGAAACAACAAGTGTCAATACGACTCTTACTGTTGTGGCCTTCACTGCTGGACTAAATGTCTTAAAAAAGTAGACGTCAAACTGCTGATGAATGCCCCTAATGACTGGTCGAGATTTCAATCTTTCAACTGTTCCATTCACCTTCGTCTCGAACCCTGTAAAGCCACTTACAATCAATTGTAAAAGCATGTTTCCCTGCGCGTCCTTAACAAAACAAATGTAAGGAAAAAATTCAATTGAGACATGGTTATCACGAGTGAACTGAGAGACACTAAGCAAATTTTTTGTTATACATGGAACATGAAGAACGTTATTTAGTACGAATCGGTAATGGGGTGCGGAAATAAAAACAGTGCCAACATTATTAATTGTAAGTAGCTTACCATTGCCAACTTGGACCTCATCATCGCCTTGATATTCAGAATGGACACTTAAATTAGTTAGGTTCGTAGTTAAATGTGCTGACGTGCCGGGATCAATGAGCCAATTATGCTCATTCCTGGGGTTGGTAGGAGATGCAATCATAGCAGCAATCTTGCAGGGATTCTCAACAAAATAAGAATGGTTATACCGATGATAGCACTCTTTAGCTTCATGGCCTTTTTTGTCACATATTTGACACACTAAATCACCTTTGCCCTTGTTATTGTTGTAATTGTCACTACCTCCATATTTGTTGTTCTGACTGAGGTATTGCTAATTTTTTTGATGACCTTGATTATTAGAATAGCCACGATTGTGATTATAATTCTTGCTCTCTCTGTTTCCACCTCCACGATAGATATTAGCAGCATAAGCTTCATGAACGACTTGGGGCTCTTCAGCATTTTGACGTCCTCCTCATCAAGAAAGAGACCAAGCAAATCATTCATGGTGATAGGATAATCCAGGCACGAATTAAAAGCTGATCTAAATGTATTGTACCTTGAGTTCAGGCCATCTAAGATGTGTTGTATCAATTCCTGTTCAGAGACAATTGTTCTACTTGCAATCAATCCATCTGCACATTCAATTTTCTTTTGGACATAGTCCATGATGCTCAGGTATCCTTGCTGGAGAGTAGTCAGCATTTTACGAAGACTTGTGACTCTAGCTATGTTTAGAGACTTAAAGGTTGTCTCATATATGGTAACAGCTACGATGAAGATCATATATGGTAAGATAAGATTTGTTCAGAATATTCAACCAATTTGACGACGGCATATGATTAACTTTGACTTGGCTTTCATCACGTGTTGCTCTCCTTAATTTCCTTAACAAATAGCGAACTCCTTTTTTGAACTTGAATTGGCGAAAATATTCAAAAGGCCGTACTTTTTGACTTTGCAAGAGAATTATTATTATTATTTTTGAGTTAGGAGAGAATTAATTATTATTACTTTTGCGTCAAGGTTGGTAAAATTGTGCTTAGACTAGTCTTTTTTTTATATAACCTTTACATTTCTGCGTACAAAGAGTTGCTGCTGATTGATCATTAGCTTTGTTTAATATCAGGTTCCCAACAATTCTAAGTTTCTTAATAGTTTCAACTCCTAAATTATTGTTAAAAGTGAGACGTCCCTAATTGATCCGACCAAAGAGTATAAGAATCATCAACAGAAAAAATTTTCCCTCTTTTTCTTTTGGTAACTCAAATTCAAGACCTTCTACGAGCCTGAGAATTGAAACCAATTGACCTATTCTCGGACCACTCTTGAAATGATAGAAGAGAAAGGCCAAGTGCTGTGCTCGTACCACTTGTTTCAACTTGTTTTGACATTATTTTGAGGTTTTTTTTTGAAAAAATTTTGAGCTTATTTATAACTGAATAGGCTTTATTTGGGACGCAAATAGAGTTATAACATATTATATATTGGGTACAAAGATATGAACCGTTAACATATCACGTTATTTAAAGAAAGTGAAGGATCAAATATAACTTACCGCGTCTGCTCTCCATCTTTGCTTAGAAGACACATCGAGGAAGTTATAAGATACAGACATGGAAGGTGAAAAAGGTACGGTGTGCGTTAAAGGAGGTACAGGGTTCGTGGCGTCATGGCTGATCATGAGGTTTCTTGAGCATGGTTACTCGGTTCATACCACCATTAGACCCGACCCAGGTAAAGTTTTGATAACTTTTCTATCTCGGTGTGTTTTGAGTCGAGTAGAGGTGACGGAGCAGCTCACAAAAGAGACTTGAACTTTATATGTGTTTTGTTTTATCCTATGTGTTACGACCAGACCACAAAAGAGACTTCAACTTCCTGACAAGCTTACCGGGAGCCTCCGAGAAGCTCAGTATTTTTGAGGCAGATATTGGAGACCCTGAAAGTTTCGGTGAGGCTGTGAAGGGTTGCATCGGCGTTTTCCACGTAGCAACTCCAGTGGATTTGGAAGACAAAAAACCTGAGGAAGTGGCTACCAAAATAGCGGTTGATGGGATGCTAGGCATATTAAAAGCATGCTTGAAAGCCGGGACTGTGAAACGAGTTGTGTACACTTCTAGTGTCTCAGCTGTTCTTTTCAACGGCAAAGATGTGGACCGAATGGACGAAACTTACTGGACTGACGAGGATTACGTTAGAGCTAAGATGACATCTGGAACTTCTTACTTCATCTCCAAGACTCCAAGTGAGAAGACAGCTCTAGAGTTTGCCCAGGAACATAAGTTGGACCTTGTGACGATACTCCCTACGATGGTGACTAGTCCATTCATATGTCCCAAATTCCCCGACTCTGTACGCCTTTCACTGGCTATGCTATGGGGTAAGTGACTAAAAAAGCATAGTGTTGAATGTTTCATTTATCTTTTTACATACTTATTCAACTGTTACATATGCACCGGTTTGTATTCTTATCCAAGCTGACCCAGATTGGTTTGTTTTGTTTTAGGTGAGAAGGAGCTGGTTGCTTCTCTTCTCAACATCTCTATGGTGCATGTGGATGATCTGGCCAGAGCACATATCTTCCTCTTTGAGCATCCTGAAGCAAAAGGGAGGTATGATTGTTCTTCCCACTTCATGACAAATCAGGAGTTGGCCAAGTTCCTCTCTGCCAAGTACCCTGAGTTCCCAAGACCAACAGTGGAGTGAGTGAATTTTGGACCTTGCAGCCAATTTTGGTTTTACATTTAATTATATAAATTTTGTTTTATTCAATAAAAAGATAGTCTTTATTTTTGTGTATTTTTAATTATTTAATTATTAATCATGAAGATAAAATCCCTAGAATAATTGTTATGCAAGTAGAAATTATAATGTGATTATAATTATGAGATTCAAATTGCAATTTCGTATTATTCCTAAAATGTTCCTATTCATAGTTTCGTCAAGACAGGGTATTGATAAAATGGTTGGACTAGCATATATTAGTTTCTTTCTTATGAAGAAAGTAATCGATCTCATAGATTAAAGTATGGAGATAGTTAAACAAACATGTGGGTGCTTATTAGAGAATAAGTTACTGAACTGACCCAATTATGAGAATCCCAAATAGAATATTACTTGTGTGTCTGTGGATTATCTCATTATGATGGTTGTATAATTGATCCTTAGACTTGAGATTACCAAAG